>OX637463.1:18331538-18649355 GCA_951799995.1 Trifolium subterraneum | reverse complement strand
ATACCAAATTTTAATGATTCGAACCCCAGACACTTCACTTATTCACCTTAAGGGTGGAATTCTAGCCACTAGGCTACTTGACCAAAAAAATTAACTACATAGTGCAAGCTTTTGTGGCAATGTGCAGTCCATGCAACATATTGCTGCATATGGGTTGAGTGTAACTCAAACATTTAACAAGGTTTCTTTGGAACAATAGCTGATATGGGATAAGATTAGATGCTTGGTTTCTATTTGGTCTGAAGAACTTGGACATTATACGGTTATTTCCCTAACTGATATGTTGAGGTATTTGGCAGCTTTGAACCATTGATGTTTTGGTTTTTGCTCTATAGGGAAGAGGATTTTTTATACTCAATTTTTTTGTCATTTCTTCTCTTTGTCTTAATCATTTTTTTCTTTAATAGAAAGATACTCCGTATGGATCAACCTATTAGTTACTTATACAGTTAATAAGCACAATATTCCAATCCAAATATAAACTCTCAAACAAAACAGAAGAGAAATTCTTAAGATACAGTTTATGCAAAGCAAAATTTATTATTTACAAACAGAATAACAACAGTATAAATCAAATGGAACAAACCTGTGGAATTCCTTTGCAAGCATTAGAAAACCATGTAAGTTGTTGCCTGTCATTCTCACTTGCAGGCCCAAATTTAAGGCGTGTTTCTGGAAAGGGGACACAAAATTCAACAGAATCCAAGTCAGTCAAGAAGGAAGGAAGCATATCTTGTATGGAAAATCATTGCTGTCAAATTCTAGTTCTAGAGTTAAGTTATAAGCGAGTTTATGATCCCAGGATCAAAATTCAAAACAGACTTATTGCATATAAACTCACTTTTCTGTCGAACAGTCAAACTTACACTACTTTAAGTAAACTAACAACTACCAGTGAACTCTAGATTATACTAGCGAGTTTTAAAGTTTGGATTCACAAATGGTTTAGGCCTCAAAACACATATCTTATTTGTTGTGTACTTTGGTTGAGTTGCCTTCATTCTGCTATATGTATTCTGTTTTTTTTTTTTCCTTTCATCCTTTGTTTTTGTTCGGTTTTGTTAAACTATGAAATACTATTAAGTGACGGGCTGGTAATAGTTTGACAGTTGGGTGTGACATGTGTTTTGCACTTAATTAATTTTGTTTTTTTATTATGTTGAGTATTGGTTATGGACAGGCCATTAAATTATGTTTGGGGTACTGTGATATATTTTCTAAATGAATTTGAGGTATTGCAAGAGTTTATGCCCAAATTTACAAAGTCCACCAGTATCCTGAAACTTTCGGAGTTTGGCAACCTTGAGTAAATCAAAGGTTGGGGAATGGTCTGAGCGGAGTGCAATATTCTGCATTACAAATTGCAGGCAAAAATGAGGCAGTTATTGATCTCAACATACTGTCACAAAGTTTTTATAAATATATTAGTGCACTTCAAATTTTGCTAAAGGCAAATCTAAAAGATGTGGTAAATTTGAAAGAAAATAAAAAATTGAGGTTTCTAAATACCCACACTCCGGTAATTCATCTCAATTTACGTTATCTCCACTAAGATACGGTTATTAACTTATACTACAAAATATAAATAAGAAAGATATAAATCGAGGAAACATAAATACCAAAAACTGATTGTGACAAGGCATGGATGACCAAAACAGAAAAATGAAGAGACATAAAAGAAAAAGAACTCAGTGTAGGAGATTACTGGTAGTCTTATCACTAATTGCCACTGACGGTTCAGATTGGCGAAGCTTTGGTTCTTCTAAATTGGCCTTCCACAGAGCAACAAGTGTACGTGGCCGTGCATCCTGCTCATTTAATTATATGCTTTGAGAGAACATATAAATAGATATTATGATAGGGGATAATATTTAGACAAATGAAAAGCCCCAACTCAATTCTTACATGTTAGTTTTAAGTGTAAACAAAAAACTAGTAACTACAAGCATTTCAATGTCCCTGTAATAGTTTAACATTTTTCCACATTGTAAAAAATTAAAATATAGTAGTTAAAACTTCTTCCTCTCAATGGAACATAGACTTATTATTTTGTGTGTGTATATGTGAAAGGATAATTAACTAATTATGTAGTACCTGCAAAGTAGAATATACGGCAAGCTCCAACTTATAAGGTCTGGTGAGAGCACGGGAGCCTACTGGTAAAACTACCGCCCAACTGTAAAAAAGATTAACCAATGAATATAATAATAACATATTTTTACTAAAAGAACCTCTCTAAAACAATTGCTAGTTGTCTGGATGCAAGGCCAATTATCAAGAAATAAAACGAATGATTGGCCGTAAAATAGAAAATGCAGAAATGAACTGAGATGCTTCAACAACATGTCACACGATACGCACACTTTTCTCGATACCAAATTAGGAGCAACTACTTCTAGAAACCCAGGTCCATGAAACTCCCGCAACCAACCGGAGAACAAGCATATATGACTCTGCAAAAAAAAGTACTCATCATTTGAAGAACTTATGTAAGTAGGTATCAAGATAAAGAAAAGAAGGAGAAAACAGTTAGCCATTTCAACTTCATATGGCAACACTATGATATAACACTCAAGAAGTTACCTCAATTGCACGAACAACATTGCTGTTTCCTTTAGCCCTGGCAACCTCAAGAGCAGTTTGACAATCATCATTCAAGATCAAAGGATTGGCTGCAAAGGTGAACTGTCAATCCCATATATAAATAACATCTATTGGATTTCTGTATTGTAAAACTCAAACAAATGGAGATAGTCATATCGCTGCTTGTATATAGACTTGACCATACCTCCATGCAAAAGAAGTAACTTAACAATACTTTCAAGGCCCTTTTTAGCTGCATGATGCAATGGAGTCCCAGCATGACGACCTAAAAAGTAGTTAAAAGTTTGCATTTTCAGTTTCCACTACAATACTTGTCCAGAAAAATTAAGAATAACAACAAAAACAATAAATCATATAAACCGAGGAATGTACTGGCTCATGCTCCCAGACAACATTATCCGACTTTTTTTTAACTTGAACATATATATCCAAGATAATTACATAGGAATGAAAGGCAAGCAACAAGTTGTGCCGCTAACCCTTTCTGGATGGAAAAATCAATCCTCTTAAAAACTACATCTATAGACCTAGGATAACATTGCTATGCAAAACCCTTTGAGCTCTTTGCAGAAGATCCACAATCTCTAATGTTAGGAAGAAAAAAAATGTGTCAAACGTAAACGGTACAAAAGCATGTTGATTGTCGGAACACACTTTCTCATGTTTGGCCACCATGCTTGAAGTGACTTTGAGGGCTGTCTGTCCCATAGTTAAACCCTCGATCCCCTATCCCACAAGTGGGAAAAACCCAGTCAAGTCCATAAATGCATGTTTCCCTCCTAGTCCTACCCACCCGTACACCAGAACATTTGTTGGCCTAAGTTATCAAGTTTTTTCGATCAAAATTCATATCTTACTTCAATACAATAAAACTGGTAGGGTAGCTTTCAGTACCAATTATCAAGTTTTACCCAATGGAAATTTACCGCAACATTCATGTTTCTTAGAAGTAACCATCATTTACTTGCAATCATAGCAGTCAACATCATTTCATAATAAGCTAATTATTATTATTACTTGAATAAAAAACCATAACAAACCAAAAAGAGATCAATACCGGGACGATAAGCATTGATATTTGCTCCAAGTTCAATCAATGTTTTAGCAACATTGTAAAGCTCAGGATTCATACAAGCAACAATCAAGGGTGTTTTTCCTTCTTTATCCATATACTGCATCAAATATCAACAAAATCATCATAAATCGATAATCAACAATGAAATCCAATTGATCCAAACCCTCATCATAATCACCATCATCATTATCATAATGAAATTAACATAATTGATGGAAATTTTGGCAGAATTAGCTTACCTCAAGACCTGCACCTTCTCTGTGAAGGGTTTTGATTCCTTCGGAATTCCCATAACTGACTTGCTGGTAGAGCAATTCGCTTTTCGATTGCCCTTGTCCCATCAGAAAATGACGAATTCAAAAACAAAATCAGAATTCTGTTTTTTTTTTTTAGGGTTTTATTATTTATAGATTTTTTTAAGAAATGAAAGTGGTTTTTTGGTTGGTATAAATAGGTAGAGATATAAATAAGTAGGGTTTGAGTTGAATGAGAAAATAATTTTCCAGGAAAATTTGAAAGTTTCCTGGAAAAGTAGTAAGTACAATAAAAGGATAGTGAGAGAATGTGATAATAGAAGAAGAGAAAATAATTGGGGAAAATGTTGGGGCTAAAAGCGTAAATATGCAGACGTGACATTTGTTTAGTTAACGCGGTTTCTTAGGAAAGAAGGAAACGGACGCTTTTGGTGAAACAGTAAGGCAGTAACACGGAAAAGAATTTAATTTATATGCACCGTGAGTGTAAAGTTATTTTACACATGCGTCCAATAATATATCGACACATCATGTATGGTAATTAAAAATACATGATGTGTCACATCCATTAAATGATGTGGCAACATATCATTGGATATATGTGCAAAAAAAAACTTTACACCGACGGTGCACAACAATTAAACTCCACGGAAAAATACAAGGCAAACTACCATTTTGAAACTGAATCCAGTTCCTGTATTTAGATTTAGATTTTACATTAGATTCTGAATGTTTTTAAGATGATGGTGATATTATTTTGACTTTCTTGCATTCCTAACAAGTGGACCACGGTTTCATATACTACCTGCCATCATTTCTATAAGAGATAATTTATTTTTTAGATTTTGATTGGAAAATTAATCTATTTTATAGATCACATATATTAATTATTGAATGAATATAAAAAGTCATTTGTCTCTAATAAGAATGACCGGAGGGAGTAATATATTTTGAGTTTTTATTTTCTTTTTCAACTCATATATTTTGTTAGATGAGACCTACTCTATCCTTAATAATTGAGAATATCTATTTATTAACCAATAAGATTGAGAACAAGTTGAATTTGTGCGTGGTACCCACAACTAACTTGTAATAAACATTTAAATTACACGTGAATTAGTATATGGTTTGTTCTCATTTGTTGGTTGATGACTAAGTATCTCAAATTATAAAGTGGTAGATTAGAAAAAACCAAAAGTGAAAGTTGACTTCTAAAATATGAATTGAAAAACATGTATATTTTGGTCAAAAAATTATATATGAATTTTAAGAAAATTTCACACATAAATAATAATATGACAAAAAAAATCAAGCAATTTAAATTATTATGGCAAATGAATTTATATGAAAAATTAATTATTCTTTATATATATCTATATATTAATGAGTTAAAAATAGGGCACGCGAGAATTATTGACCCTATCTATATCCTATATTATACATATGTGTGTATGTATGTATGTATGTATGTATATATATATATATGTATGTTTTTTTGGTACATTTTTGTTAGACAACAATTTTTTTTTAAATAAAAACACTTTTTGGCCATTTTTTATTGAAAATATAAAAAAAATATGGGTTAGCCCGAAGCCGGTATAGGGTCAGGCTCGGGCTATATTTTTTCGGATTCGTTTTTCATCTGGACTTTTTAGCCCGGTCCGATGTAGCCGGAAACAGGACAGACGACCCGTTTTGATAGCACCTTTTTTCTATGTAAACAAAAGAGGGTAAAACCCCAAGAGAAAAACTTTCTAGTCCCTTAAATATGGATGAGTTTTATTCTATTCAATACATATTGAAAGAATATTTATATATGAAAAAATCAATCTCTTAAATAATCATATACTAATACTTGAATTTTTTCGGAAGAAGTGTACTCCAATAAAAATATATAGTTGAGTAGCTTAAGTGGGAATGACAATTTCACCCATATTCATAAAAATATTTACGCCGGATAAGGGTGCGGGTACGGGCACCTTAGTACCCGTCCCATACCTATATGGTAAATTATTATTATTTTTTTTTTGAACAAGATATATTTATTTATTTTATTTATATTATTATATAATAATATATGTATATCAATTTTAAACAATACAACACTATTAAACTATTACACATTTTTAATAAAAATGTTTATTTATAACATAATACAAAAATAATGTGAATATGTCAACAGAGATATGAACGTTAACATGAGATTAGTAATAATTTTGTTTGTAATTTTCACGAGGTAACATTAAAATCTTTGAATTTTTTTTATTCTATTAAAACAATATGATATTTTATATTGATCGATTTATTTTTAGCAAATATGCGGGTAACATGTATGAGGTCGAGTATGGGTACCTAAGTACCCATGGAGTATGAGCACGAGTACAAATGTTGTTGCCCACACAGATATGAGATGGGTATAGAAAGGAGTACTATAGGTAGAGCTGTCAAAATGGGTCGGACTAATGTGCCAGACCATAAGCCCACGGTCTTGGATGGGCCGGACCTTAAAAAGCTTAGCCCAAAATACTATCGGTCTTTTCCAGGCCAAGTCTATTTAACCCATAGAGAAATCGGGCTGGGCTAGCCCATCAGGCTTTGGGCTGGTCCATTAGCCCATCATTTAATTGATAAAAACACATTTATGTCATTTTTGTAAAAATATTATCAATGAAAAATTATCATTTAATTGATAAATTATTATAAAAAATATATTTAAATGTGTAAGCTTAATAAAAACAATATATTTACCTAAAACTAGAGTTTAATTGAGTGTTGACGTAAAAATTATTTACACTTGCATCAAATAATATCTCTATAAAATTGATAATTATAAAGAACTAATACATAAAAATGATATAAAAAATATTTTAAAAAAAGGAAAAAAGTAAAATAAAATGGGTCGAGTTGACCTATTGGCCCACAAGGCCCAGGCCAGGGCTTGATAAATGGTAGCCCAATAATAATCGGGCCGGGCCATTTATTTTGTCTCCGGGCCGGCCCATTTGACAGCTTTAACTATAGGAACCCATATCCAACCTATTGTCATCCTTACGCTAAGTAGTTTAAGAAAATGTTCAGAGTTCAATCTATGTTGCTAGCATTTATCTTTCCTCTAATAATATAGTGTTGTTTCCGAGGTTAAAAAATCTTTTAAAATAATTTTTCAGCCACATAAGAGATTACTGGATTGAGTCGCGGGTATCTTTAAGACGTTTCGCGGCACTGCCCAAAATTGTGCAAGGCAGACGATCAACCACGAAGTCCCCAGGATAAAACAGCCCAGTTCTACTGATAACGATAAATAATGCACTGTAGATATCTGGCATGAATTACACCCTCAATATGGTACTAAAACCAGTGCGCTATGGTTTTAAGTCCATTCTAATATGGTGCTATGACCACTCAAATATGGTACCGAGACCATTCTCATATGGTACTTGGACCATTCTTAAAACAAAGGGAATATGGTATTATGACCATTCTTATAAATTTTAAGGAAGTAGTGATATTATCATCACTTCTCAAAACAAATTAATACTAATACTTATCACACAATACAAAGAATAGACTTTATTCTTCTTTAAATAATTTGGAACAAAATTTAAAATTAATCTTTCTAACTTGCATATCCATATAAAGAAACCAATTGCTTTATTACGGACGGACATATAAAGATTGGTTGATAGGATAAAAAAAATAATTTCATAACCTTTAAAAGGTTCTTCACAATTCTGAATTTTTATGTCTACATAACATACTTTCAGAAACATACGAGTGAAATATATAGTTAGAAATATATGAACCTAGTGAGGAAAGTTCCCGTTTCATCATACCTATGAAGGATATAGATGTTGATTTCTACAATTGTATCTTCCTCTTAATTCTCCTCCTTTTACTTTAAGCTCGTAACTTTGTTTCTCACATGATATCAATGTTATCATGGCTAGTAAGAAAACCTTGTGCTATGTGTTTCCTAATAGCAATGATGTAGCTTGATCTTCTTAAAATCTACAAGCCAATATTGTTGAATTCCAGTGAGTGCTCAAGGCTAAGTGGTTGGTGATGATTGTTTTCCATAGGTCCAACCTTCACATGCTGTCACTTGGTTTTTTTTTTGTAAAAGAAAATAACTAATCTCCTTCTTAATAGGAACGTGCCATTTTTATCAAGTAAAAATGCCCCCAACTTATGTCCTATAAAATTGACATCATACTCATGACTTAGTTAAGGGTGATGTGATGTGGCCGAATATTTAGAAACACATGTTTTGACTTTTTCTACTACTTTTCCTATTATTTAGTAGCCTAAGTAAGTTCACACAACATAGAGAATGTGCTAATAATAATATGTAGAGTCTACTGTAAATAAGGTAAACAATACCAGTGATTATATAATAATAATACGCAGTATTATAATGTAATGGCTTGTGTTTATTCATCTCATGAGTAGTGTATATATACAATGATAATAGGTTAGTCAAACCTTAGAGTAATGACAATCATAAATAAAATTAATTACAAATATTCTATCACACCCCCGCAGTCGAAGCGGGAGGTTCACAAACGCTTAGACTGGTCCGAAAATCATCAAAAAGAACACGAGGTAGGCCTTTGGTGAAGATATCAACAATCTGGTGACGAGAAGGGACATGAAGAACGCGTGCCTGACCACGAGCGACCTTTTCCCGAACAAAGTGAATGTCCATCTCAATATGTTTAGTGCGTTGATGTTGTACTGGATTACCAGAAAGGTAGATGGCACTAACATTATCACAATACACCAAAGTGGCATGAGAGAGTGGGAAGTGAAGCTCCAAGAGAAGGTTACGAAGCCAACAAGATTCAGAAACCACATTAGCAACACCCCTATACTCAGCTTCTGCACTGGAGCGAGAAAGTGTAGGTTGTCTCCTGGAAGACCAAGAAATGAGGTTGTCACCAAGAAACACACAATAGCCGGAGGTAGAACGACGAGTGTCTTGACATCCACCCCAATCAGCATCAGTATTGGAGATAAGTTTCTCAATAGGGGATGGGGAGAGATGCAAACCATAGTGGAGGGTGCCCTGAACATAACGTATGATGCGTTTGAGGGCAAACATGTGGTCGGTGCAAGGGGCATGCATGTGGAGACACACTTGCTGAACTGCATAAGAGATGTCAGGACGGGTGAAAGTAAGATACTGCAAGGCTCCTGCAAGACTCCGATATAATGTGGGATCGTCATATGGAGTGTCGGCGGAGGTACTGAGCTTCTGCTTGGTGTCAACCAGAGTGGCAGAAGGTTTGCACGAGGCCATGCCTGCTCGAGCAATAATTTCACTTGCATAAGTACTCTGACTAAGGAAGAGTCCACCATTATGTCTGGTTACAGCAATACCTAGGAAGTAACTCAGTGGTCTCAGATCCTTCATAGCAAACTCAGATGCAAGGAGTGCCATGATGGAGTGTCGAAGATCATGGGAGGAGGTGATGAGAATGATGTCATCAACATAAAGCAAGATGTAAGCCAAGTCGGTGCCACGTCGATAGATGAAGAGTGAGTGATCAGAAGTGCTATGTCGAAATCCAATGGTGGAGACAAAGTTAGCAAAGCGCTGGTACCAGGCACGAGGCGCTTGCTTCAGGCCATAAAGAGATTTTCGCAAGCGGCACACATAATCTGGGTGATGAGGATCACGGAAACCCAGTGGCTGATGCATGTAGACTGTCTCATGAAGATCACTATGTAAAAATGCATTCTGGACATCCAGCTGATGAATAGGCCAGGATTTGGACAAGGCAATGATGAGAACGGTGCGAATAGTCGCCGGTTTTACTACAGGACTAAATGTCTCATCACAATCCACACCTTCAATTTGTGACCTGCCATCACCTACCAGACGAGCTTTGTAACGCTCAAAACAACCATTAGATTTCTTTTTATGACGAAAAATCCACATACAGCGAATAATATTAACATCACAAGGTCGTGGAACCAAATCCCACGTATTATTTCTAATAAGAGCATTAAATTCAGACTGCATTGTGGCTTTCCAATTAGGGTCCGATAGGGCAAGTTTGGGGTTTCTGGGAAGAGGTGAGATGGTAGGGTCATCAATGGTAATAGAAAGGTTAAAGAGCTTTCTAGGTTTGTAGATACCTTGCATGCTACGTGTGGCTATAGTCCGAGTAGGAGGTGCAGGCTGGGCCAGTGGTGTAGGAGATGGGGAGGTATCTGGTGTATTCGTAGAGGTGAGATATGATGTCGTGATGGTGGTGGAGGAGGCAAGAGAAAGATTATGTGATCTAGCATGTGAGGTAGACAGAGGGTCAGGTATAGGAGGTGGTGGACTAGGAAGGACATTGGGAAGAGGTTGCAAGGTTGGATTAGTCCACTGATGTACAATAAAAGGGTGTAGGTCGTCAGTGAAACAGTCATAGGTGGTGAGAGGTAGGGAAGACATGTGAGCAAAGGGAAATTGTGTCTCGTCAAATATGACATGTCGGGAGATTATGATCTTTCTGTGCGACAAATCAAAACACATGTAGCCTCTGTGATTAGTAGGATATCCTAAGAAAACACACGGGGTAGAGCGTGGTTGCAGTTTGTTAATGGTAGTGGATGGAAATAACGGATAACAAAGACACCCGAAAACGCGAAGATGTGTGTAGGAAGGATCACGATGATAAAGAAGTTGAGAAGGAGAGTGATTTGATAAATTCTTTCGAGGAAGAATATTGAGAAGATAAGTAGTCATTTGAAGAGCATGATGCCAAAATGAGGGAGGAACGAACGAATGGGCGAGAAGAGTGCGAATCATGTTGTTAATGGTGCGTATTTTACGCTCCGCTTTGCCATTTTGAGATGAAGTGTGAGGGCAAGAGAAACGGAAAATAAGACCATTATCAACACAATATTTATGAAACAGTGCATTGTTATATTCACGTCCATTATCACATTGAAAACATTTTACATTTTGAGAAAATTGTGTGCGAATTTGATTAGAGAGTGAAGAGAATGTTTCAAAAACTTGAGCTTTGTTACTTAGAGGAAACGTCCACAAAAAATCAGAATAATCATCCACAAATAAAACATAATACCGATGACCAGATGAACTTAAAATCGGTGATGTCCATAAATCGCTGTGTAAAATATCGAAGGGCATTAAAGTAATATTTTGTGATGAATCAAAAGGCAACTTAATATGTTTGCCAAACACACATGAATTACAAATAGTCTTAGAATTCAAATGTTCGCTACTAATGAACTTGTTTCTATGGAGAGACTGCAAAGTAGAGGAACTAGGATGACCGAGATGACTGTGCCAGAGACTAGAAGCAAGGCCAGCGAAGTGGGAGGGAGAGGTAACTGGGTAGAGATCACCAAAGCTATCACATCTCATGAGAGGAATCGCCGTCTGAAAATCAAATATTGAGAAACCAAATGGATCAAAAGAAACAGAAACATTATTGTCAGTAGTGAGTTGTCGCACAGAAATTAAATTTTTAATAATTTGTGGTGTGTGTAGAACATGATTAAGGTTTAAGGGTTTGTGTTTGTGAGATGTAGGTAGAGTTGTGTTACCAGACCCTTGAATTGGAATACCTTGTCCACTACCAACAATCAGTTTCTGATTTAAATGACTCAAATTAGAATAAGATGAGAGATTACCTTGGGATGCCGCTGTATGGGACGATGCTCCGGTGTTCATGTACCACATGTTATCTGGAGGAGTGAGAGACATGGTGTGTATGGAAGCTGCAATGTCAGTGGGAACTGGTGAAGTTGTGGCAGTGTGAGCCTGAGCGCGCTGGCCTAAGATACCTGGTTGCCTCGAGGGACCGGTGGGGCGAGTCCACTGAGATGTAGGATAAGGGCAAGGAGGCACACTCCAAGGAGGTGGGGTCCAACCCCAAGGCGACCAGGAGGGATACTGAGGTTGCTGCCATGGCTGAGAGGACCAAGAAGGACCATTAGGCCTGAAACCACCGTGTTGTCTGCGCCCTCCAATGCGACTTTGATTGTTGCGGTTGCGGCCGGAACTAGAACGGTTATTCTGTCATCGGTTGGAGCGCTACTGGGAGGAGTCATTTGTGTCTCGTGGAACAGTAGTATGCAAGGCAGTGGGGGAGCTGGTGCTGTGCATTTTGGCCAAACCGGATTCCTCCAAGGTAAGCATGGAGCGAGCCTCAAGAAACAAAGGTAAAGGTTTGCTCTGGCGAATCAAGGTGGCAACCCCACGATACGGCTCAGTCAGTCCGGAAACTAGTTGAAGGACCAAGCGTTGTTCGCTGACGGGTGCTCCGACGTTCTTCAACTGATCAGAGAGTTGCTTGAGGCGTTGATAATAGGCAGAGACATTGGGAAAATCCTCCATACGAGTGGATGAAAAATCTTGTTCAAGGGCAACAGCACGAGAGTGTTGATTATCCTCAAAGAGACCAGCTAAACGTGTCTAGGTAGCCATGGCTGTGGATCCTTTTTCCATAATGGTGGTAAGAAGATCAAAAGAGATAGTGGCATAAATCCACTGAAGAACCGTGGAATCAAGGACGGTCCACATTTCAAAAGTAGCATCAGTAGGACCCGGCTTTTCTTTTCCGGGTTGAGGAATGATGTGATCGATAACCTTATGAGCACGAGCATGAACTTCAAACAATTCAGCCCACATGGGATAGTGATCCTTCTCCATTTCTAGCACAAAGGGAATGCTATTTTTGATGTTGGTGACGGCAAGAGCCGGTGAAACTCGGATTTCGCTGCGGCCATTGAAGAGGCAACATTGGCGGATGTCATGGCTGCGGTTGTTGATGACATGACAGCAGCGGTGGTAGACATGTTGATATTGGCGAGGCAGTCACACACGGAAATACACGGTGATTTTATTCTCAACAGAATCGCAACAGAGCCGGCAGTGGTAAACGGCGAACAAATCAGTGAACAAATCACAATTAAATCACACATGGAATTTGTTCCTGAATCCAAAATAGAACATGCGTCGGTAGAATACTGTTGTAAAACGATACAGCAGAAGCACACAGCAGAAAACGATTGAGTCACACTCTGATTGAGAGTTGATAACACAGAATCCGATCGGAACAGAAGAGAAAAAAAAACAAAAACAAAAGAGAGTGTTGAGAATAGCAACACAACTGTGATTGAGTCACACTGTTGTTGGAAGACGGTATGACGGCGGCAGTTGTGAGCGGCGCAAGCGCTGCAGTGGGCGGCTCAAGGGAAGCTTTACGGCGGCGGCGACGATCTCTTGTGAAGGAGAACAGATCGTGTGATTTCTGTGTAGAAATAGAAGAACAGATGCGGCGGCCGTTTTTGTATTTTGGTGCTGGTATATTCACGCTGGAAAGAAACCTGATCGTGATACCATGTAAATAAGGTAAACAGTACCAGTGATTATATAATAATAATACGCAGTATTATAATGTAATGGCTTGTGTTTATTCATCTCATGAGTAGTGTATATATACAATGATAATAGGTTAGTCAAACCTTAGAGTAATGACAATCATAAATAAAATTAATTACAAATTAATTACAAATATTCTATCATCTACCTTTTATTATTTTTATTCTCAAAATACACATTAGTATATAACACATACTAATATGTTCTACTACCCAAAGTGAGACTCAATGTTTTATTTTCAATTCACACATAAATGTGCTCTATGTTCCAACATATAGTAACGACTAACATTTGCCTATTAACAAAGATGTTTTCTCGAATTTTACTCAAAAACATAAAATGTATTACTTATAACTTTTTTGAATACATTAAAGTTACAAGTAATACATTTTATGTGTATTACTTGTAACTTGTATTGCTATATTACTTGTGACTTGTATTGCAAACATTCAACTTTAGGGTGGGCTTTATCCAAAATAGCTTTCCGTAAAAAACTTAATTTGGCACACAAGGATGTTTACGTGCAGTTAACAATATATGCCAATAAGAGCTTATATATATGGATTATTACAAAATCCGCATCCTTTAGATCATATCATATCATATTCGATAATGTTGCAACTTGTGTCCATCCTTCTTGATTATAGGATATCAACGATTCAATCAACAAATGATTGTGTTCGGTATTACTGAAATTGGAAGTGATTCAATATGATTTTATCCGTTTAAATTGCTATTATAAAAAATAAATTATCAAAAAATAATTAAATTAATTGCCGTATTTGGATCATTTCGTAAAAATTAGGATTTCAATCCATTGGCAAATTAATTTTTATAAAAACCTTTTAAGATGTTTCAAAATTTATCTTTGGAATTATCTTTTCTAGGAATCCTATTATCATCGAGAATACCGTTTCCATAATAGTGTTTGGTAAATTTTTTATAAATGTGGTTCGGAGGGGCATATCCCACTAAAGTGGCCAACCCTCCAACCTAGATTACTCGGACAAAACCGGTAAATACTTCGCACCAATAATATGATTACTCAAAAAATCTATTCCTTTAATTTGATATCTCTCTTATAAATCTTTTCCTTCCAAACATATCCTTGTTGTGTTACTAGTTACAATATGGTAGGAAATCAAACTATAGAACTTTGGTATTTGAGAGCATCAAACCTTCTTTCACCATATCAATCATTTCAAGGTTGTAGCCTTCTCTTCTGCTTTCAATCCATTCTTCCCTTTCAAAACAAATAAGCCTTTGTTGATATGTCCCCTATGAGGCTAGGAAAGAAGCTTCAACCTGCTAAGAAGGCGTTTAAAGCGACCTTTAAACGCCTTCTTGCAACCTTTCATTCCCTTCATCACCTACCCTCTAAAGGTTCCAAAACATCACATGTTCATAGGCATGGCAAGAACAAATCCGTCATAAGGATCGATGACCTCTTTCCCGAGCACACACAAACCGCTGACAAGTCTCGTGCACGAGAGGAAACAAGCAGAAACAATAGTAGTGGAGACATAGATACTATTGAGGATGCATGGAAGATTGTTGTTGCTAAGTCACCTCACCTTCAGGTGGATGATAGGGCAGAGGAGTTCATCAACAAGTTTTATGAAGATGTGAGGCTTCAGAAAGAGAAGTCCCTTATGGAGTATCAGGAAATGCTAGCAAGAAGTGCCTAAGATGTGATTGCTTTTCTTGTCATTTGAGTTACAAGAATTTATAAATATTTGGCTTTTGTAAGGGTATGGTTTTCCCTTTTATCCTTGTTTTTTATTCTTCATTATATTTGCTAATAGGAAATATCTGATCAATTGTACATTAGTTATAATTTGATAAATAAAGTTAATACAAAAAATTGGATTGAAAAGTAGAAGTCACTTTTTTTGTTTGTTTCGGTTTCATGGCTGATGCCCTGCAACTCATCCAACCATTTGACCTTGCGCATCTGCTTAGACGCTTTACCATTCATGTGTTCCTAACAAGCTTTATGTGAAAAGGTGCAATTTAGGTAGAATTCAAATGCGCAGTATCAAACAGACTATTGATGAGACGAGGAACCGATAAATACAAAAGGAGTCATTGCAAATTGCAAAGCAATATAAACATTTACACAGAAGGAAACACCAACAACCAGTTCAAGAGCTAAACTAGTAACCTAGAAGTAGAAGTGTAGAACTGTCATCAGAAGTTTTGTTTTTCAACATTCTTTTAAATTCATTATTGCTACCACCACACCAAATGAAAAGAAACCTAATGCAGAAAATCTTTCATGGAATCATCGTGATGAATCTTTTTCATGTGATATGCCTTGATCTCCTGAGGAGTGACCTGCAAAAACCAATAGTGTCAAACACAATAAATCACCTCAACAAACATGAAAATAGTAACATAGAAACATTACCTCATCATTCCATATGACATTATACATGTGTTTCCTTTCATCTTTCTCCTCCGCCTTTCTTTCATCCTCCTGACCATAACAGAAATATATGGTTGTAACTTGTAAGAAACAAGAAATTGAAACCATTATTTATAAATCACACATTTTCTAACCGAATGCTAACCTCCAACTTAGGTAATATCGGGGATTATTACATGATATCTAAATAGGAAATGGATATTCAAAAGCTAAAAGAAACTCTGATAAAGAAAATCAAAACTGACTTTGTTAAGGGCCTCAGCAAGTTTTTTCTGGTCCAGGACCAGGTCATCAGGTACATTAGTCCCCCAAGTAGCGAACCTTTTCTCCTCCGCTGCAGTGGGAGTATCTGTAATGCATTTTGTTAGAACAGAAGCTCTAGTTCAAAAGAAAACAGATATGAAAAATGCGAATAGAGAACACACGAGACTTGTTCACGGAGTTCGGGCAATTGTGCTTACGTCTCTAACTGCCCAACAGCAGCAGGACCATCCTATTAATCAAGCTTAGCTTAAGGTTTACAAATGACAACTTGTTTTTAAATAATCTTGTCCAGTTTACAAGTTTACCCCTAAACCGTGCTGCGAAGTAATTGAAGAGCGACCTGCCCATTTATCAGTAAACTATTGTCCGCTTTTATTTTTCTGCACAACATGCACGAGAATACACGGAGTTACTATTTCTCTCCACAAGGTTCTTGAATTTCTGTTCTTTTAAGTACTTTTTTCGAGCCTCACTTACCATCATAATCAAGTTCAAATGATTCTATGCTTGTTGGAACATTTTGCTCCTACCTTTCAACATGCATAACTTTGCATTATGTGTCATTACTCTACAACTTTAAAACAAATATAAACCGAAAGTCAGTGGACGCAAATTAACAAATGTCAATCTCATCAAGTAATGAAACGAGTCAAATAGAAAATCCGAAGGAATCGGTTAGGAAGAAGAAAAAAATTCGGAAGAAAGAAACTCTAAAAACAGGCAAGCTTTTGCTTCTCTTTATGAACCATTTCTTCACCCTTTTCTGATTGATATCCAAAAGATGGCCATTTTACAACCGTCCTCAAGGGGATTTGAACTTCGTCACTTGAGGTTATAACGTCAGACTCGTACCACGAAACTGATATAACACCTCACGGACAAATAAATTAGATTTCACATATACATGAAATGATATAAAAGATTCAAGCCTTGAAAGTAAATATCACAAGCAACATATATTTTGGAGAGGAAATAACAAATATTGTATAGCAGGATTTTTGGAAATAACAAATAAAGGATGCTATATATCTTTGTGATTTCAATTACCACGAGACACCTAAACATATAAAGTCTATGATTATAATTAAAGCTTTATTCAATCACAAAACCTCAAAATAAACAACCTCATGTTGAATCAATAAAGGAATAAACAATGCTACATCATGCCATTGCCAAGATCAGCATTTTGATCTAATTAAAACAGTAGCACTAAATTATTTTTCAAAAATCTTAAGTAAATTATGTAACAAGGGACATAATCTTTCAATGAATACTAAAACCATTGCATATATGAGTATTAAGTATACTAGCAACTAGAACTTCGACTCGTGCGGTGCACGGGTCTAATTAGTCGTAGTATGAAAAAATAAGATATAAATTTTTTAACGCTAAACGTATATAAAAAAGTTGAGTACCATTAAATATTAGTTCGACAATAAATTTGGATAAATGTTCCTACAACAGAAATTATGGTATATTACGAAATACTTCTTTATGGACTACATTGAAAGTTTTACTCGTATTTTCACCGTCTTCGTCGATAATCAATATTTTTAATCATTCTCTTTCAATAACTCTTGAAGTTGCAACATACAACTGACCATGTAAAAATACCGTCGACAAAAGATATATCCCAACATGCTTAAGAGATTGTCCCTGACTTTTATTAATATAGTCATCGCAAAAGAAAAAATTAAAGGAATGTGGGTTCAATTCTCATGCTAGACAAATTTGTATTTTTTTTTTTAATATAATGGACCACATGAAAAGAGAGGAAAAATGAAAGCGGAAAAAAGTTTTTAGGATTAGCATTTCGGAGCAAATTTATTTATAATATTTTATAATATAAGAGATAATAATAATAATAATAATAAAATATTTAACATGGTGAGTTAAAGGTTGTGAGTTCGATTCTTGGTGAGGTATTTTTTAACATTTTATTTGAATTTGAATTAATGTTAGGGTGAATGAGAGGGAAAATGAGCGGGGAAAAAATTAGGGTTAAGACTAGCAAAACGGAACAAGCTTATAATATAAGAGATAGCATAATGATTTCATAGCGCAAATGCAACCAGAACTTTCTGACCCAAGCTCATGTAGTTCAAATAAAAATTGGACTGGTTCGAGCTAGGCAATTGGGTTTTGCGTCGGCCCATTATAAAAAAAATTATGCATTTTTATAAAAATAATGGTATCAATAAAAACATAAAAAATTATCATCTAATTGAAAAGTTATTATAAAAAATATAGTAAAGGTATAAGCTTAATAAATAAAAGGGGTTATAAATTATAATTACCTAAAACTTTTTAAAATAATGGCAACAATGTGAATTGTGAACGAGTAAACTAAGTCCATGGTAAACGGGGAAGACATTAAAATAAAATCATTTTCCCTCAAGGATACCTCTACTTCATTTCAAATCATATTACTGCAATGCCACTTTATTTCGGTAGTATATTCTCTTTTTAGATTCTTGAAATTTTTTTAAGGTATGATACCGTATATTTTCAAATTTCAATTATTTTCATTTAACATGTATAATACTAATACATATCTTTATTTAATATATTTGTTTTTTTTGGAAATTTGATATTCAATTAGTGAGGGGTCTAATTGAAGTAATAAGAAGTTTAACATAGAAATTGACATTGAGAGAATTCAAACTTAAGACCTACATAGATGCATAGCATGAGGTTCAAAGTTTACACTACCAGATCAACTCCTAAAATTTATATCTATCTATTTTTAGTAGTAAGAAATGTCAAGATAAAAAGCAAAGAAACACAAAATTGCACCACGTACTACAATAAAAAAAAAGTCCTTTCTCCCTCTGATTTTAAATATAATTACAAAATAATTTTTTAGATTTATTGAATAAAGCATATAATTGGATCATAAAATAGTCTAGATACATATTTTATTCAATAAACCTACAAAATTTTCTTTTGCTTGTATTCAAAATTGAAATAGCATATGATTGTTGAGGCAAAATCCCTGTCGCGGTGATTTTTGGATATCGAGTTATTAATTAACTTCGAATCGCAATTTGATATTCCACCACCGATCTTTAATTTATCCGAGGGAAAGGGAAAAAGTTCGAAAAAAAACCCTATTATTAGAGAACAAGGTTCGGGGGTTGGTTATACAAAGGGAAGGTATTAGCACCCTAAGTATCTATAGTACTCTATAGGAACCTCTTGTTTTTATTTCTAACTTTGCGCTTTATTTTAATTGCTTGTAAAAATGTATAAGTGTAGGAATTAAAGTGATGATAAAAATGCTAAAAGTGATTGAAAAAGAAAAATGTTTTTGTTGATTTTATTGATTGGAGAGACAAGTCTCATGCCTACGTACCCGAGGGATCAAACCACCGTAGTTCGGGATAAAAAGCCGAGTAAATTTGTTTATTTGATTTTAAGGTTTTGAAAATGGTTTTAAAATACCAAAAGCCAAAAGTGGCAAAAATGAGAGTTTGATTGATGTTAGTTTGTGAAGAAAGTCTATATGATTAAATTGATTGATGTTTGATTGTGAAATAAGACGCGGACACTTGGTTTAAAATCCAAGGTTTATTGAGAAAGTGCTTGAAGTGATAAAAGACACTTGGTTTAAAATCCAAGGTTTATGCATGATTAAAAATGTATGAATGAGAAAAATGCACTTGGTTTAAAATCCAAGGTTTTAGGCGAGAAATGGGACACTTGGGTTAAAGTCCAAGGTTTTAGCGATAAAAGAAGCCGTTGGTTTAAAGTCCAAGGCACTTGGTTTAAAATCCAAGTTTGCGATAAAAAGACACTTGGGTTAAAATCCAAGGTTTTCACGATAAAAGACGCCGTTGGTTTAAATTCCAAGGCACTTGGTTTAAAATCCAAGTTCGCGGTAAAAAAGCACTCGGGTTAAAATCCGAGGTTTTCGCGGTAAAAAGAAACATTTGGTTTAAAGTCCAAAGTTTGAAAAGTGTATGATGACAAAATATTTTTGATGCTTGATGATATGTGAAAATGAATTGTGTTGACTATTTTTGAAAGAGGTTTTGACCTCATTTTTGAGAATAAAATGACTAACTATTTTTGAAGAGGTGTTGACCTCATTTTTGAGAATAAAATGACTAACTATTTTTGAAGAGGTGTTGACCTCATTTTTGAGAATAAAATGACTAACTATTTGATTGGTATGTTGGGTTACAAAATAAAAAGTAGCGCGCGAAAAATAATACAAACGCCGCAATAAGCAAATTTAGCGCGAAGACAATCCGAGATGATATTTTGATCAAAACGGTGTCTTTTCCCTCGGAATAGATATGCTAACGTTTTGCGGAAAGCGATAAATAAATATGCATGAGATGCAATTTTCATTTATAGTGTACATTTGTTCCTAATTACAATCTAAAGTATGTGCGAGAAAAATAAATATGAGATGAATGCAAGAGATGCTATGCAATTTAATTTAAATTTACATCAAGTCCTAAAAAATACAATCTAATGTCTTTACCATGCAATAAATAAATAATTAAATTATGCAAAAATAAAATAAAAAACAGAAGCGGGTGCAAATAACAATTAAAACTGAAAAGGGGTGCAAAAAGCAACTCTGGGCCCAAGCCCAGCTGGGGGGCGTGGCCCAGAGGGGAGGTGTTTGAAGAAATTAACAAAAATCAGATCAGAGCCGTCTGATTGATCAGACAGCTCAGATCTGATCACAGGCAAAAGGAATCAGGCGCCTACGATTAACATCAGAAGGCTAAGGCGCACAGGTGCACCATAAGACTGTGCACCTGCGCACACAGGATCACAAACAGGGTATAAATAAAAAACCCTAACAGAATACACAGATCAATCTTCTTTCTCTCCTCTTTCAACCCGCCGCCGGCGAAGTCTTTCTTTCTCTCAACCTCTCTGTCTCAGTTTCTTCTTTCTCATTTTTCTCCCTTTCAAAACTTCATCACTTTTAAACAAGTTACAAACTTAAACAAAATTAAATTCAAACTCAAACATATTCCCAAAAAAAAACCACGTTTTAAACAAATCCAGATCGAGAAAAAGGAGAAAGGAGAAATGGAAATGATTCAACCTTTCAAAACTTTGGTCCTTTCAGAACCGATTCAACTCCTTCTTCATCTTTTCTCTTCTGTTTTCTCGCGATTCAAACCATTTTTACCCTCTTGGTGTTTTTCGATTCTGCTTCTGATTCTTCTATCTTCTCTTCTTTCGTTTTTTGATTCTGTTTCGCGTTTATTTTTGATCTGGAAATAACGAGTGATTTTGATTTGGAAATGGGTTTCGGATGAACGAAGGTGATGTTGATGATTGCTGTAATTTTGATTTAGTTTTGGTTATGAGTTTTGATTTCTGTTTGGGTTTTGCGATTTCGATTTGAAGAAGATGATGATGAAGGGTTCTGGTTTTCTGGGTTTAATTATCTTTTGATTCTGGTTTTTTTTGGTTTGTGTTTATGAGGACAGTGATGATGGTGATGATGGTATCTGGGTTTGATTATTTTGGATTTTGCGATGAGGAAGATGATGATGGTGTTATTTGATTTTGATTATTTTTTTGGATCAGAAGGAAAATGTTTTTGTATTTTGATCTGGAAAAAAAAAGCTGCGGCTGAGGCTGGGTCTGTGTGTACTGACCTTGGGAACTGTGCACAGTATAAATACTGTGTCAGACCTAGGGTTTGCAGATGAAAAAATACCCCATTTGGACAAAATTGCCCCTTTGGGCCTGGACAAAAAACCTGATCTGGACTTCTTTAAAAAAAAACCAAAATGGAAAAAAAACACAAATAACAATTAAAATAAAATAAAAAATAATAATATATCAATATAATAAAAAACGAAAATGAATAATAAAAATAAAATAAAAATCAGAAAATAATAAAAGGAAAATACAATGTAACCAAATAAATGAGGTATTTTAAAATACCTCTCTGCCGAAATTTCGTCAGAAATGAACAAAGAAAAATCCGTCGTAAAAAGACGCACAAAAGCGATTGGTCAAAAAAAGGGGTATGACAA
This sequence comes from Trifolium subterraneum, assembly GCA_951799995.1. Taxonomy (NCBI): domain Eukaryota; kingdom Viridiplantae; phylum Streptophyta; class Magnoliopsida; order Fabales; family Fabaceae; genus Trifolium; species Trifolium subterraneum. Next base: position 18,627,307 of record OX637463.1, on the reverse strand, counting down.
TCCCAATTTGATGTTTTAAAGATAACAAACCACTTAACTATTTTTAAGTGTAATTCTAATCTTTTTGGTATCTAACAAGTGCTCTTGAGTGTTTTAATTAAGCTAGGATCAATTGAGCCTTTAGAACAAATATCATGTTTTTATTTTGATAAAAACAAAAGCTTTAGGATTGGTCTCAGATTGATCTCTGAAACCTGCGCAAACATCCATCGTCACACAATCAATGCAAAAAACACTTATGGATAAGTTAACCATGTACAAGACAAATGAACACTTTTTTCTTGGGCTTAACTCACAAGATCTCTAGTACAGTTCAAAAGTTCATTTAAGGCATGGAATATTTTGGATGACTAGTGAAGTTGCCACATTTGCCATTATCAAGGTTCAAGTATATGCACATGATCAAATGTCAAAAGAAACACTCCCACATATTTTGTGGAACTGATTTTTCATGGACCATAGAGATTTAGACAGCACAACATATCCTTGAAGTTGACTTGTACTTGAATTGAATAAAGAAAGAACATTCTCCAATGTTGTTTCTCTTTCTCTATGACACTTGTACTTGCAACAAGGACTTCTTGAAACATCAAAGTACAACCTACCATTGCTGATCTTATCCATTACAGCTAGCCTCTATGTGTATCAGCTCTTCTACATAAAAGAAAGATGTTATCTCACGCCCAGTTCCTGGAGAACGATCTCAGACCAATGCTGGAAAGAGAAAATACTCACTTGGAGTGACACTAGCTCACATACAGCTGTTCAAAGTTCATCCTAAAGCTGCACAACGGTTATACTTGCTTGTTAAGCAACATACAGCAACATTACAGCTCAACAATAGCTCATCACAGTATCACACGCTCCTCTTTCAAAAGTCAGAAGAAGAAACTTTAGAGATCAATCTCAGACTGATCAGTTTTCTTCAAATCTCATGAGCTGTCATTTTGCAGAGCAACTAGCCGTTATTTTTAAGCTTCTAACGGATATGCTTCGTGGCCAAGACTCCCTGATCATCATTCAACTATGTATAGAGGTCCTTGGCAACGTTGAAGAGCAAGAGTTTTCACTACAACATTTCAACACTTGTCTTTGTGATATAAGTCTCATCGAAGCTCTTGTTTATCTCTCTCACTCAGAACTGTAATTTAATCATCTAGGATCAGAATATCCATTGAGTGTTTTGAGAGTTTTTCATTCATCTTCAAAGCTTCTTAAAGTGTATTGAGTGAATAGGCTTTGATTATCAAATCTTCCATCATTGTAACCTTGGCTCAAGTTAGTACGTACTACTAATTGAGTGACACCTTCATAGTCAAGTGTGACTTAGGTAGATTAAGTCTGGAAGACTTAGAAGAATTGTTGGTCTTGGATCTAGATCAAAGGAAGTGTAACTTGAGATCATTAGCATCTCTTAGTGGACAATCTCACAAGGAGTGTGGGGAATGGACTAGCCCAAGTTTTTTGGTGAACCAGGATAAATTGTTTGTGTGCATTCTCTTCCCTTACACTGATTTAATTTACGCAAACACTTATCACACAAATCATAAGTTATCATTTCTATATACTGTCAGAGAGTGTTGGGAGAACGTTCTCCAGTCAGTAACACTTTTTGAATATTTGTTTTAACTAACAATCTAATAATATTCTTTAAGTTTATTGTGTTTGATAATTTTTATAGGCAATATTTTAAAGGTTCACAATTCAAACCCCCCTTTCTTGTGAAAAACTTTGCTACTTCAATGATTATACTACTAAAAACAATTATCTTTATCTTCAAACTTATGAATATTATAAGACTCATTAATAATTATATTAATTGTCGTTAAAATGTTTAAACAAATATGCAATACAAAACAATATGAATTCTTGCATTTCTAAATGATGCTCTTATTTGGTTTACGGTCAGGGTCGATTCCAACGATTTTGAGACCTGTTTAAATATTAAAAATAGACCTCCAATAAATAAACAACAAATTTTAAAAAAATTATCTGATATTTATTTATTTATTTATTTTGATAATTATCTGCTATTTAAATTGTAAATAATATAAAAAAAAAACACATAAAGAATAACAATTATTGTATATGAAGGTGAAAAACACAAGAAGGGGGGGTTGAATTGTGTTTTGAAAAATAATTCTTTTCTAGTAAACAGATTGTAACGCAGCGGATGAAAGAAGCTATTCAAAAAGCAAAACACAAATAAGACAAAGAGAGAGAGAGAGAGAGAGAAGAGTGCACACACAGAAATTTTATACTGGTTCCTCTCACAAAACGATAGTAGTCCAGTCCCCTTGTACTTCCAAGGGATTTCACTATAATCTCAAAGATTACAAACCTAATGCTCAAGCACACAAGCAAGAGACTTCCTTGCTCAAGTCACACAAGACAAGAGACTTACTTGCTCAAATCACACAAGATAAGAGACTTCCTTGCTCAAGTCACACAAGACAAGAGACTTCCTTGCTCAAATCACACAAGATAAGAGACTTCCTTGCTCAAGTCACACAAGACAAGAGACTTCACAAACTAACTTAATACACAGATTAAGTAGGACTGAAAGTTCTAAGCTAGACTCTCTAACACTAAGTTCAGAGCCTACAATATCAAAAGATATTTTACTTAGAAAGTTACACAAGAAAGAATGAAAACAGTTCACAGCTTGAATACAATTTAAGTCTTTCTCTGAGTTTGATAATCTTCCAGTGATCTTCTCTCTAGCAAAAAGTCTTCTATTTGCTGAAAAGACCGTTGTACTATTCCATTAGTTATGAGCTGTCTTTCTTCAGAGAGTGTCATTCAGAATCTGGTAATAACATTTCATTGATCTTCTGAATGATGTACGCAAGCTTCAGACTGTGTTTCTCTCTTTGGCATCTGAGGACTTCTTCAGAGGCTCTGAAGCTTCTTGCTTCTCAGAGTCTTAACGCTTCAGACTGTGTCCTTCAGAGGCTCAAATGATGATCTAAGTGAATAAGATTTTTACTTTGTTCCTGCACACTAGATCATTCATTAGTAATACCAATTGTCCATTTAATACTTTGTTATCATCAAAACTTAGGGTGTTTTATAATTAAAACTTGTTATGAATAATTATAAGTTAGTGGATGTCCATATCTTGATCTTCCATGTTCCTATAACTCCCACTAGTGAATGGACCATAATTGTATTTGTTCTTTCACTTCCTTAGTTATGTCCTATAAATAGGACTCTTGCTATGATGTAAATACACACACATATGAAGAGAATAATACAAGCTTTTCAATCTCTATTCTCTATATTCTATAGCTCTAAGTATCATACATCAATCAAATTGATACTGAATATCTTTCAGCATATGCTAATTAAAAATATGGACCTGAAGATCCATTCTTTAGACGTCTAAAGTTAAATGAGTGATTGATACTTATGAAATTATAATTTCAAAATTCTACTTTGGGAACATTTGATCATTTATATTGAGTTTTTGCTTCGCATCAAGCCAATAAGTTATTATATGAAAGTTCTCCCCTTAATTTGCAAATTAACTTTAAGTTTATAACCAAATATTTTTCATATAAGCATTTTTGGATGTGTTGGTACGTTCCAATTGCTCCAATATAATGCACTAAGATGAATTATTAAAGAATATTGGGAAAATATAGTTGATATGAATCTCCATCTATTATAAAGTATATTGAGTTAAAAATTGGAGACTAGAAGGCTTATTATCATGTGATGAATTAGTTTTCCCAATATTAGGGGGAGAGAAGAAGCAGCTGAAAATGTGAACCAGAAGTTCAAATGAATCACTTGAAATAAATTATTATTATCTCATCTTGATCCTCATATAAAATAGTTTGAAATATATGTTCAAAAGATAAATCATTTGCAAAGTTTATGAAATCAACTATCAGCTGCTATTGCTCCAATCAACTATTGCAAATGAGTCTTAACCACCATGAAGGGTGGTAGGCCAGTCGGTTCCAAAGATAAAAATCCTCAAATAAGAAAAGGAGCTAAAAAGAAAGATGACCCAAGTGAGGATGTGAAAATAGTATTTGACATAATTGATTTTTTTTAGTTCCAGAAGAACTTATCAGGTACCTGAAGTTTATGAAAATATAGAGATCTCGACAAATTATGTCATGAATATAATACGATGGAACCGAAAGAAAGTCAACGTTGACGATATTTTTATATATAATATAGCGCTATATGTGATAAGAGATAATGAGGATCATAAATCAAATTCTATTGAGAATTATAGACAACACAATGATTGTCTAAATAAAAAGATGTAATTGCTACGTAGTTAAAGTAACTTTGCAAAGTGAAAGAATTTTGGACCAGTAGTCCGTACACATGAATATATGAAAATGATGAGATACCAATCAAATTTCTTGCGAAAAGAAAATGATGAAATACAAATATTTAAAGTTTGGTTTACTTGCATTCACCTGTAGTGGATGTCAGTAATGTCTGGTACTTAACTAGCATTGTTGCACATGAAATGCTCTAATTTCACATGATAGTTGTTGTTATAGCTTATTTATATGGATCACTTGATGGTGATATTAATATGAAGCTTTTTGAAAGATTTAATTTCATGAGGCACATAGTCCTGGATCTCGGAAAAATTATTCCATCAAATTGAATAAGAAACAATCTAGGCGCAAGTGGTATAATCACTTCAGTCAATATTTATTAAAAGAGGAATATACAAATGTCTCTATTTGTCAATGTATCTTCATAAAAGATATGGAAAATAATTTGTTATAATTATCGTGTATGTTGATGATATAAATATTATTGGAACTCCTGAAGAGCTTCCAAAACTAGAAATTGCTTAAAGAAAGAATTTGAGATGAAGGACTTGGGAAAGACCAGGTTATGCCTAGGATTAAAAATTGAGCATTTGAATAATGAAATTTTTTGTGCATCAAGAAACATATTTTGCAACAGTGTTAAAACGTTTTCAATTGTCTACTTCAATGATTGTTCGATCACTAAATGTGAAGAAAGATCAATTCATACCTCGAGAAGAGGATGAAGAAATAATTGGTCTTGAATTAGTTTTTCTAAGTGCAATTGGAGCACTAATTTACCTTGCTAATTATACACGTCTTGATATTTTATTTTCTGTCAATTTATTTTCATGATATAATTCTTCACTTACACGAACACATTAGAACGAAGTTAAACATATACTTCGTTATCTTAGAGGTAAATGCATATATGAGTTTGTTTTTATCAAAATTAGAATTAACGGATTATGCAGATGCATGTTATTTAATTGTCATATCCTCATAATGGTAGATCACAAACAGGTTATTTAATTATCAAAATTAGAATTAACGGGTTATGCAGATGCAGATTATTTAATTGTCAGATCCTCATAATGGTAGATCACAAGCAGGTTATTTGTTTACATATGGAGGTACAATAATTTCATGGAGATCTGTGAAACAACCATAACTGCAACATCATCAGATCATGCAGAACTCTTAGTATTACATGAGGTGAATCGAAAATGTGTTTGGTTGAAGTCTCAAATTCAACATATACAAGAGAATTATGGTTTATCTGCGAAGAATGGTGATAAGCATCCAACAAATCCGTTCGTGTGAAAATGTGGTAGACCTTTTCACAAAGTCACTTCGGAGTATAATTTTTGAACACTTGATACAAAAGATTGATCGTCGTCGTCTTAGAGATGGTTGTATGGTTGAGGGGGAGAAATAAATATTATTATGTAAAAGGATGTTGTACTCTTTTTCCTTCACTAGAATTTTTTCCCACTGGATTTTTTCTTAGATAGGTTTTAACGAGGCACATCCTCAATGGACATTCAAGGGGGAGCGTTATGAATAATTATAAGTTAGTGGATGTCCATATCTTGATCTTCCATGTTCCTATAACTCCCACTAGTGAATGGACCATAATTGTATTTGTTCTTTCACTTCCTTAGTTATGTCCTATAAATAGGACTCTTGCTATGATGTAAATACACACACATATGAAGAGAATAATACAAGCTTTTCAATCTCTATTCTCTATATTCTATAGCTCTAGAAGTTTATTTCTAACAAAACTCATTTTGTTCCAACAATCTCCCCCTTTTTGATGATAACAAATATAAAGTATTAAATACAATTGTTGTTGATTAATTTAATTATGTCAACATCAGGTTGTTGAGGTTTGTAAGCTCCCCCTGAGTCTGATAAATCATTAGGGTTAGGTTTGCAAGCTCCCCCTAAGTTTTATCCATAATTAAGTTGAATCAGTGTAAGAACAATTTGATAAACTTGATTGTATCTACATACTTAACTCTCAGAGTGTGAGGTTTGCAAGCTCAACTCCTGAGTCTAATAAAAATAATTAAGAGCACAATCTTAACTACCTTCATCTATGCAAACACAATTATGTTTATTAATTTGCTCTTCTTATCAATTAAGTTTATAAACGTTTAACATAGATATGAAAGAGATTAGATTCTTATTTTTAAGACAGTTTCAGATTCTTATTGAGTAGTTATTTTAAAAAATACACTACTGACAATTGTACAACTGATACTCCCCCTTTTGTCATTATCAAAAAGTTTTAAAACAAAACAATAAGTAATAAACAAAAGGTGAAAAAGAAGAAAAAAAAGAATCCTAAGGGTGTTTGGACAAGAAGAGAGTGAGAAGCTGTTGAGTCTTGTTTTTAGACGCTCTTGAGTATGCCACAAGCTCCAGAAGCTTATCCTCTTGTTGATCAAGCGAATGTTCTATTAAGTTCAGAATCCTTGACTTCTTGTCTGAACTCCCTTCCTCTTTCTGTTCCTCAAGTGGTGCAGAGTCTGGTTGACTTGGACCACTAGGTGAACGAGTCACATGATCATCTGGATTATCAATTCTATCATTTATTGCAATTTTTCAGTATCTATAAACATCTCAGAAGGTGTTATAGGTGATGAAGGTTTTGTAGAGTCTGATGGAATTGATATGGTTGGTTCAGATGATGGGATGTTTTGTGGTTCAGAGGCTTCACGGATAGGAGAAACTCTGAAAGATGTTTCCTTCAGAATCTCTTCCTCAGTGAGAATTGTAGGTGATGGTTGAGGGGTTTCAACACTGGATGGCTGAGCTTTTTCCTCCTCAGGAATATACTTAGCTTTGGCTTTATGTCGTGCAATATCAGCCATGATTTCATTATACAATGACTCAGATGAGGCTGATTCAGACGATGATGATGAACCATTTATGTGTTCAGGTTCAGAGTTTGTGGGATAGATGGTATTTAGAGGTTGGACATTTTCAAGGATAGATGCTTCTGATATTGTATTGCAATAATTAAAAGAATGATTAATACCTGCATCTGACCTTTGTCTCTTCTTTCCCCTAGTGATGCCATGCTTTGTACGAGTTCTTCTGAACACTTTTGCACGCAGCAAGTCTTCAGTAACTGGTTCTGCATCCACATGATCTTCATCAACTTGTTCTTCATCAACAGTATCTTCAACCTCTTGATGATCATCCTCTGACCTATTTACTGAAGCTTCTGCCATTGGTGGTTCCTCAACCATTATATCCTCTTCATAGTCACTGAAAACCTCTTCCTTAACAGCTCTCATGATTTGTGCAAATGATGGACCATCACCTCTTCCAATATCCTTATGAGTGACTGTAGTGCCTCTTTCCTTCATTAATCTCATGTATTCTAGGATAACTTCAGGAGGTTCATTGTCAAAAATGAAGGCTTCACTCATGGGTTGAAATTTAGCCTTATTTATCAGGAGAGGCTTTTGAGGGTAAATGAGCTTGCCTGACTTCTTCAAGCGTAGACTCACCAAGACTTTAGCATCAAGAATTGGTGCTCTAACTTGTTCAAGATCTTCAGACACCCCAGCAAGCATGAATCTATCTGGAAGACCAAGTTGCTCAAAAATGAAGCTTAAGAGCCTTGGATGTGAAATCAACTTGGAGGCGTTGTCAAACTTTTGAGCTTCACAAATTGTTTCACACAGATGTTGAAAGATGTATGCAGGTAGATTCATTTTCCTTTTTGTTGAGAGGAAGTAGATGAAGTGTCTCTGATCCAAATTCAGAGAGTCGCTGCCAGTATCCCTTGGGAGAATTGAAGAGAAGACAATCTTAGCAAGAACCTTTTCTCGATCATTCAGATGACCAACTATATTTGACATCTTTTGATCCTTAAAATAGAGTCTGGCCATATCATTTAGATAAACTGACTTTCTACCAGACGCTGCAGTGTAGAGTCTGACAATTCCAGAGTTGGGAAGATCCATCATCTTGGCCAAATTGCTTCTTGTTAAGATAACTGGAAAACCACCAACACTAGAACGTATCTCTGTTTCAGTGAATTTCCTCAGACCCAATTCCACCCTTGATTTTCCCTTATTTTCACTTGGGTTCTGATCAATTATCCTTTGAAGTTCTGCATTAGCATCCACTAAAGTAACTACTTCACTTTTCCTCCAGAAATCAAACACTAAGTTGGAGTAGATAGGACCATTAAGCATATCCAAGTAGTGCCCCCAGCCTTGTTCAACAAAGAACTCTTTATATTCGTGCCCATTGACTCTTAAGGCTTCAAAGTCTATTGGTCTTTCCATAACCAATTTACTTTCTTCAAAACGAAGATCCATTGTGGCATCTTTAAGATAGGAATCTTGAGCGTAGATGTTTATTGGGATGTCCTCTGGAAACCTTAATTCAGAAGATGAACTTGCCATTGATGAGGTTTAAGAACTGGGTTTTGCTAATATGGGGGAGAAAGAATATGTTCTGGGTTTTAGAGAATGAAAAGTGTGGGATGTGAGGGTGAACTTGTGTGAAAGTGAGTAAAGTGATTTTGAAAAACTCTTATTAAAACAATCATGAGGGAGTACATTCGTTGCATTAAAGAATTTCGTCATAAATTGCCTTTACTCTAACCAATCACAGACTGTGAGTAAAGACAAAGTAATTGACACGTGTACTCCACTTGGCTGAAACACTTCAGAGTTTAAAAACCTTTAGCGTCTGAAGACCTTTCAGAGTTCAGAGGCTGAATTCACAATTTTGTTTTCAGAGCTTGTTTTCTTCAGAGACTAAAGTCATGTTCAGATGCCTTTTGATAAAATCTAATCTTTCAACTGCTAAGGGTTTTGTAAATATGTCAGCCCATTGTCTTTCAGTTTCAATGTATTGAATATTTACACTACCCTTCTGAACAAGGTCTCTTATAAAATGATGTTTAATTTCAATGTGTTTAGCTCTTGAATGCAAAATTGGATTTTTAGAAAGTTGAATAGCTGCAGTGTTATCACAGAAAAGTGGAACATTATGACTATTAACTTTGTAATCCTCTAACTGATATTTCATCCAGAGTAGTTGTGTGCAACACTTGGCTGCTGATATGTATTCTGCTTCTGCTGTAGACAAAGCTATAGTAGTTTGTCTTTTGCTAGCCCAAGATATGAGATTCTCTCCAACAAATTGACAATTGCCACTTGTGGATTTCCTCTCTATCTTGTCTCCAGCAAAGTCAGCATCACAGAATCCTATCAACTTATAATCATTTGTTTTCTTATAAAATAATCCAAGATTTGTGGTTCCCTTCAGATATCTAAAGATTCTTTTTACAGCAGTAAAATGAGATTCTCTAGGATCTGATTGGAATCTAGCACACAAACAGACACTGAATAAAATATCAGGCCTTGATGCAGTTAGGTAAAGTAAAGAACCTATCATACCTCTGTATAGCTTCATATCTATTTTGCTTTCTGAATCATCCTTGTTGAGACTGCTTGTTGGATGCATTGGTGTTGTCATTGGTTTGAAGTCTTCCATGTTGAATTTCTTCAGCAGCTCCTTTGTATACTTGGTCTGATGAATGTAGGTTCCATCTTTGTTTTGGTTGATTTGAATTCCCAGAAAGAATTCCAGCTCTCCCATCATGCTCATTTCAAATTATTCCTGCATAATCTTATAAAATTCCTTGCACAAAGATGGATTAGCAGATCCAAAAATAATATCATCAACATAAATTTGAATAATTAAAATGTCATACTTAAAAGATTTACTAAAGAGAGTATTGTCAACTTGACCTTTTTGAAAACCTTTTTCAACTAAGAAATTGCTCAGCCTCTCATACCAAGCTCTGGGAGCTTGTTTCAGACCATAGAGTGATTTCTTTAGCTTAAAAACATGGTCAGGATGTGAAGCATCCTTAAAACCAGGAGGTTGTTTGACATATACTTCTTCAGAAATGTAACCATTTAAGAATGCACTTTTAACATCCATTTGATATAAGATTATATTATGATGAGTAGCATAGGAAAGAAGTAATCTAATAGCTTCAAGTCAAGCAACTGGAGCAAATGTTTCAGTGTAGTCAATCCCCTCTTGTTGACTATACCCTTGAGCTACTAGTCTTGCCTTATTACGAACAACTTCTCCTTGTTCATTTAACTTGTTTTCTGTAGACCCATTTTGTTCCAATGATATTCTTCTTAGAAGGTTTGGGTACTAAGCTCCATACTTCATTTCTTTCAAATTGGTTTAGCTCTTCTTGCATAGCTACAATCCATGCATCATCAGCAAGTGCTTCATCAGTTGAACTTGGTTCCACTAAGGAGATCAATCCAATTAATTAGTCTTCATTTCTGAAGCTTGATCTAGTTTTCCTTGGACTGTCCTTGTTACCCAAGATTAGCTCTTCTGGATGTGAGGATTTGTATTTGAAAGAATGCTTTGATTGTTCAACTCTGCTTGGACTGCTTCTGATAATTTCTGATGCTGAGTGATCTTCAGAGTCCAAAGTTTCAGGAGTTGAATTTGTTTCTTTAGAAGTTGGTTGAGATGGTTCTGATGTTCCTTCAGGTTCTGATTCTTCATCATCTGATAGTTGTAGATCTGAAAAGTTCTCAACTAGCTCTGACACTTTGTCAGGCTGCTTGTCATCAAATTTTATGTGCATACTTTCTTCCACTGAGTGAGTTTCAAAATTATACACTCTGTATGCTTTTGAGCGTTCAGAGTATCCAATAAAGATAACCTTATAAGCTTTAGCATCAAATTTCTTTAGATGAACTTTTGTATTCAGAATGTAACATGTACAACCAAATTGATGAAAATAGGATACACTGGGTTTTTTTCCCTTAAATAGTTCATATGCTGTTTTATTCAAAATAGGTCTAATATAGATCCTATTTTGAACATAACATGCTGTGTTTACAGCCTCTGCCCACAGATACTTGGCAATGTTGGTCTCATGCATCATGGTTCTGGCCATTTCTTGCAGAGTTCTATTCTTCCTCTCTACAACTTCATTTTGCTGTGGAGTTCTAGGAGAAGAAAACTCATGTAAGATGCCATATTTTTCACAAAAATTCTCAAACATTTCATTTTCAAATTCACCACCATGATCACTTCTAACTTTTAAAATGTGTAAACCTTTTTCTTTTTGTATCTGTGTGCAGAAACTACTAAAGACATCATATGCATCATCCTTATTTCTGAGAAATTTAACCCAAGTCCATCTACTATAATCATCAACAATGACTAGTCCATATTTCTTCCCATTGATTGAGGCTGTGCTCACAGGACCAAACAAATCAATGTGAAGCAGCTCTAAGGGCCTAGAGGTAGAAACAACATGTTTAGGTTTAAAAGAAGTTTTCACACTCTTCCCTTTTTGGCAGGATCCACAAAGAGCATCTGAGTGATAGTGAAGCTTAGGTAGGCCTCTGACAAGGTCAAGTTTGCTAAGCTTAGAGATTAACCTCCAGTTAGCATGAACTAACCTTTTATGCCATACCCACTTCTCTTCACTCAGAGTTAGCAAGCATTTGACCTCTTGGTCTGCCAAATCAGAAAGGTTTATTTTAAACACATTTCCTACTCTCTTACCTTTAAACACTATGGACTTGTCAGATTCTCTAATTACAGTACATGAACCTTTATCAAAGTTAACCACAAACCCATTGTCACAAAATTGACTGATGCTAAATAGGTTGTGTTTGAGTCCATCTACAAACCATACATTATTAATTAAAAGGGAGGAGTTACCTACAATACCTGTACCTTTGATCTTGCCTTTCTGGTTACCTCCAAAGCCAACTGTTCCACCATCTTCAAGATTTAAAGAGGTGAACAATTTCTTATTACCAGTCATGTGCCTTGAACATCCACTATCCAGATATCATGATTGATTACCATTTTCTTTCAGTCTGGATAGCTGTACAATAAACAAGGTCAATCATTGTAATAATACCCTTCACATTCATTGTGAAGTTCTCTCCAATATTCATTAGCTTTGTCCACTTCAGCAGCTTTGGAAGTAAAGTAATGTTTGGGAACATAGGCTTTCCTTCCACAACTGATCACTAGCCTCCATTCATCTGATTTGAAATGGTTTTTCCTGTTCAGATTCATCAGAGTCTGATCCATCAGAGTCTGATCCTTCATAGTCTGATTCTTCAGAGTCTCCATCAGCTGTAGCCATCAGAGCCACATTTGCTTCTTCATCATCACTGTTTGAGGATCTTTCCAGGTTCTCAAATGTTGCCATTAAGCTCTTCTGGAATTTCCTCTTGTAGCTCTCACTCTTGCTACTGAACTTCTTGTTCTTGTCCTTTGATGATGCTTCAGGACACTCAGCAATGAAGTGTCCTGGTTTGTTACACTTAAAGCAGTTCTTCTCTTCTCTACTGGGAGTATTCCTTGAGCTTTTTCCTTTGTGACTCTTGCTCATTCTTGCCCATTTTTGAAAGTTTCTGGTGAACATGGCAAATTCCTCATCCTGTTCATCTTCTTGATCATCTGAAGAAGAATCCTCCTCAACCTCCAGAGTTTTAGCCTTGAATGCTTTTGAAGATTTCTTGGTTGAAGTTAAGGCTACTGATCTTTCCTTCTTCTTCACTGCATCAGCATTCAATACCATCTCATGGCTCTTGAGATTGCTGATGAGTGATCCAAGAGTGATTTTCTCAAGATCCTTACCTTCTTCAATAGTTGTGACCTTAGGTCTCCATTTGTCAGTAAAGCTGTTCAGGATCTTCCACACATGATCAGAGGTTGTATAGCTTTTCTTTAGAATCCTGAGATTAGACACCAGAGTCTGAAATCTAGAAAACATAGTCTCAATGTCTTCCTCAGGTTTCATGGTAAAAAACTCATACTGCTGAACCAGCAGTCTTGCATTGGCATTCTGAACTTGCCTATTACCATCATAGTTTGAGTAGAGAGAGTCATACATAGCTTTTGTTGTAGATCTATCCATTATTTTGGTATATTCATCATGAGATATGGCTGACATCATGATTTGTTTGACTTTGTTGTGTCTGGCAAATATCTTCTTGTTCTCAACAGACAATGCTCTCTTCTGAGCTAACGTAATCTTACCATCAGGACCTATTCCATCAATAGGTACTCCTTCTTCTATCAGGTCCCAAAGCTCATCATCAATTCCATTGACGTAGTGGTAAATGTTATCTTTTCACCATTCAAATCTTAGAGCATCACCACTAAAGACTGGAACCTTTTTATTGCTGGAATCATGATTAGATGCTGAAGAGGTAGAAGTCATGTTGTCGTAGTTGTATTGAACTTGAGAGAGATCTGAAGCAGTAGGTGTAGGTGTAGGTGTAGATGTGGATTCCCCATACATACAGTGTTTTTCAAAGATCTTTTACTGTCTCACTGTGAAGTGATTAAAAAAACATAACCGGAGCTCTTGATACCAATTGAAGGTGAAAAACACAAGAAGGGGGGGTTGAATTGTGTTTTGAAAAATAATTCTTTTCTAGTAAACAGATTGTAACGCAGCGGATGAAAGAAGCTATTCAAAAAGCAAAACACAAATAAGAAAGAGAGAGAGAGAGAAGAGTGCACACACAGAAATTTTATACTGGTTCCTCTCACAAAACGAGAGTAGTCCAGTCCCCTTGTACTTCCAAGGGATTTCACTATAATCTCAAAGATTACAAACCTAATGCTCAAGCACACAAGCAAGAGACTTCCTTGCTCTAGGTCACACAAGACAAAGAGACTTCCTTGCTCAAGTCACACAAGACAAGAGACTTCCTTGCTCAAATCACACAAGATAAGAGACTTCCTTGCTCAAGTCACACAAGACAAGAGACTTCACAAACTAACTTAATACACAGATTAAGTAGTACTGAAAGTTCTAAGCTAGACTCTCTAAACACTAAGTTCAGAGCCTACAATATCAAAAGATATTTTACTTAGAAAGTTACACAAGAAAGAATGAAAACAGTTCACAGCTTGAATACAATTTAAGTCTTTCTCTGAGTTTGATAATCTTCCAGTGATCTTCTCTCTAGCAAAAAGTCTTCTATTTATACTCTAAGTATAAAGACGTTGAGAAAGGACCGTTGGTAGTACAATCTCTTTTTTGCTGAAAAGACCGTTGTACTATTCCATTAGTTATGAGCTGTCTTTCTTCAGAGAGTGTCATTCAGAATCTGGTAATAACATTTCATTGATATTCTGAATGATGTACGCAAGCTTCAGACTGTGTTTCTCTCTTTGGCATCTGAGGACTTCTTCAGAGGCTCTGAAGCTTCTTGCTTCTCAGAGTCTTAACGCTTCAGACTGTATCCTTCAAAGGCTCAAATGATGATCTAAGTGAATAAGATTTTTACTTTGTTCCTGCACACTAGATCATTCATTAGTAATACCAATTGTTCATTTAATACTTTGTTATCATCAAAACTTAGGGTGTTTTATAATTAAAACTCATTTTGTTCCAACAGTATATAACAACAAAAAGAGACATCCTAATTAAGGATAAATTTTGATGCAAAGATTGAAATAACCTAGTGGTTGAGTTTATGAATGAGTTCTTCATGTAATACTTTCAATTCTGAGATTTTTCAAAAAAAAGGTGTAATTTAAAATAATTATAACTAAAATTATGTAGAAAAAATGACACCGTAGAAATTTGAACCAATGAACTTATGCACAAAAATATCATAGTCTAGCTACCATTAATTTATTGATACACATATAACATTAATTATATAAACATTAAAAAAATATAACTATTATTATAGGGCTCGAAATTTTGAGACTTCCGGAATTTTGAGACACAGTGCCATTGCACACTTGGCACTTGTGTCCAATGTCTTGTATAGTGGAATACATTGTTCGGTGCATATTCATTTTTTTCTTAAAAATAAATTTATACTGTATTAAAATAATCATATTTTACCCCAAAAGACATTATCAATCATTTTCTTAACAAGCATGTGAATATACCTATTAAAATTATTAAATAACTACACAAAACAAACTAGACGTGAGCACAAATTGTGCCATGGTTAATGTTAAATAAACTAGAGATAAACCCGGGTTCGATTAAAATATATAATTAAAATATTTTTATAAATAAAAAATAATAATTGTGATAAGTATAATCACATATAGTTAAATATAATAGATACTATTAATTTTAAAAAATTATTATATTTAATATTAGTATATGTATAAAAATATATAAAGTTGTTTAGGAATATGAGATTTTTTTATTGATTTATATCGTAGTTTTGTTTATATTTTAATGAATAGATCTCTTATAATATTTCATAAGTTTGAAAGGATGTAATTGTATAAGATCTTAGTTTTCGTTATATGAGTTGCAATTTTATAGTCACATGTCACTTTGTTTTTTATTTTTTATGTATTCCTTTTTTTTTTTTTTCAAAAAGAGTTGGAGGAATACATACTTATACTTGTTGACAATAATGCTTATGAGAAATGTTGAAATAAGTTTTACATAAAAAATATGATTCATATGGCTTTGACTTTTTTTTATCACGTGATCTTGTTTTTTTGAAAATTATCTAAATAGCGTAACTGCTTAGTCTCTTTTATGCAATTTAATTAAGGTGTTAAATAACTTATATACTTACTCCCCTCTCGTTATTTTGAAGTTTCTCCTCACTTATTCACTGGTGGAATTTTATCCCGATTTTTTTAGTCTATTGTTTGATTTACATTTTTTTTGCTTGTGTAAATTATATATTTTAATTATGTTCACTTTGAAATAATATTTGTCAAATAATACCGGTGAAGATTTGATGAGGGTTTTATGTTTTGGAGAAGTTTGATTTTTTTATAAATTGATGGAATGAGGGGGGAAGGTGGTGGAGTTCGTGCATACAGGACAATGGTTCACATTTTATGTAGTAAACTTGTTTTATGTAAAAACACTTTTATTGGGGGGGGGGGGGGGGGGTGTTGACGGGGTCAAATGTTGGTAGATGTGAAAATAATTTTGTCGTTCGCTAGTTAGGGTGCCAAATGTATTCGCACAGGTGCGAGTGGAATACTTTGATAATTTCACAGGGCACGTAAGAAGATATAGGGGTGCAAAAAGAAATTCTCTTTCTTCAAAGTATATTGAATGTATATATCATTTTTCAAGGCCCAAGCTCAACCCTAAAGTTGTCTATCTTTTTTCATCATTACTCCTTATATAAAGAAGCTTTTCTTGCGTTTCTTTTTCTCATTCATTCATCCATCTTCTTTTTACACCTTCTTGATATCCTTCGTTTTTTATTTCTTGTGTTAGGTATTCTTTATTTTTTTCTGCAAAACATTCTCATTTCCACTATGAGTCCGCCGATAATTATATATGTGATTGTGTCGGCAAGTTAATGTGAAAACCAAATTTCCGATTTGCATAATTTTAAATCATTTTATACCCAATTTAATAACACCGACATTTATTTAGATAGTATTTTTATTTGATAACCTAATTAGACTGATTTTGTCTTCAATTTTTTTATAAAAGCCAGATCATACATGAATTATGTAGTGTTTGATGAAGATGAAGGTGAAAAGGACGATGAAGATGGAGATCTTTTTATCAAAATAATCATCAATTTTACAAATTTAATCGACAAAGTACCAAAGGTATAACTTTAATACTAAATCTTGGTTTACATTTTATTTCATTATAAATTGAATTTGATATTTCAATTCAATAGTTGTTTCTCTTCATTCTCAACCACCCAAACTCCAAACTTCCCTTTCTGATGTAGCCTCTGTATGTGGTGGTCTATTCGGACTTCACGGTGGTGGCATCACCTTTATTCCCCAATTGGGGTTGTAAATCGTACAAGGTTTGTCGGTTAACCCGTAAGGGTCAATTCTCTATCGGTTGCAATTTGTTTGATGTTGGATCTGGGCTCGGTCGATCTGGATTCTCAGAGACTTTTCCAATGATGGCTTTCTCCGGTTGGTTATTTGTGCTAGAGACGTATTTTCGTCGTCATTGTGGTGGTGTTTAGTGGGACGGTTTCGTTTTCCAGCGGTTTCAAATAAGTTTTTGTGTTATACCTCTATGTGTTGGTACTGTGCAAGTTTTGATCTGTTAGTGTCGGCATGCTTCAAGATCTGATTTGTTTCCTTTCTGATGTGTGATATCTTGTCTCTGTTTGATGTGGGACTGGGTGACTCGAAAGAGTCTCTAATTCTTGCTGTGATTTATCGTTGGGGGTTGTTGGTATGTGACTTGATTCGTGTTGGTGGTTGGCTCATTCGCCGTCTTGAGTTGTATCCTCACCATTATTTGTTTGACACTGGACTGTATAGCTCGAAAGAGTCATGATTCCAAATTCCTACTGTTATTTTCTACGGAGGATTGCTAGTACGTGAATCGGTTCGTGTTGGCGGCTGGCTCATTCTCCAGTTTGATGATTATTTAGCAATTTTTCTTTTTCTATTTTTTTATTTATTTCGGTTCTTGAGGGTTAGGTTCCACACACACACCCGCACACCCACCCACCCCACACACACACAGATAAATGCTTCATTGGATTCATCATATGTATTCCTCCCTGTTCATATTTGGTGGTTCTTTAATAATAATCACACATCCTTTTATAGTACATTTATTCTTTTATTATTTGTGGTCTATGTTGAAATACATTTGTGATTTGTAGGTTAGGGGGCAAATCATATTGTCTATTTGGTTGTTGCTTTGCACCCACCAATACAAATGATGGGACCAACAATAGGGATGCTGATACCACAACAATGGTTGGTGTTGATGATGAGGGAGATGACTTACTTGAAGAAGGATTTCCAGATTTTCAACCAATGGAGCTTCCTCGTCATTTCGTTAACTTCAATTCAGTAAGAGATTTTTTAAATACAGCTATTGTGCAATACCTAATAATTAATCTTGACATAATGTGGAATATTTTAACGAACAATGACAATCACAAATGTAGTTCAACATAGTTAAAAATATTAGGTGTTCAAGAGCTATAAAGTACGGACACAGATACAAACATCAGATACGACATAAACACTGACACATTAACACCGATAATTAAATCTGAGAAAATGACACAATTTAATGTAATGATAAATCGTTGTTGTGTTGGTGTCCGACACTAGGGATGGCAAAACGGTCAAAGCTGTTGGGTTGGTCCATTTAACCCGTCATTTTTTGTGGGGTGAGTTGACATTTTCAATCCACAAAAGTAGTGGGTCCCGTCCAATCTAATCCGCAAAAAAACCTGACGGGCGGGGCGGATTAGCCCATCGGGTCTAACTCATTTTTATTTAAAAATAATAATCTCAACCCATCATAAATTAATCTTCTATTTTTGGCCCATATTAAAAACTAGAAAGTCAGCGCAATTAATCTAATAGGGTTATATATATATATATATATATATATATATATATATATATATATATATATATATATATATATATAGATAGATAGATATTTCACTTTTCTGCCTCCTCATTTTAGTGGATTTAAATGGAATCAAAGTTTTGTTTGTTTTAGATTTAAATTGAATATTTTCTTCAGGTTTTATTATGGTTTCTTTGGTTTTATAAATCATGGATGTTTGAAGTTTTGATTGATAAGTTTATTTTTTGGTCACCTTGTTGGTTGATAATTATAATTTGATTTCCTTGAACTTGAACTTGAATGGTTTTTAATTTTATTTTATTCACGACATTTTTACAAATTTATCAATTTTTTAAAATTTTATTAACGGGGCACTCCCGCCAACTCGCCATCCGCCAAGAGAAAGGGCGGGTTGAGATTTTCAACCCACCACCAGTAGTTAGTCAGCCCCGCAACACCCCTTTTTAGACGGGTTAACAGGGTGGGGCGGGCGCAGGTTGACTCTTTTTGCTATCCCATATCCGACATTGGGACACGCCAAATTCAAGAAGTGTTTGTCCTTCGTAGCTCAAGCGTAAAAGTCAAGCATTTGTCTCGTACCTCACTTCCATCAAGAAGTTACATTATCTTACAAGTATAGGAAATTCTTGTTGGGTCATGAGGCTCCTCACATTAGACCTTGAACAACTACATAAGTGAGATTGACACCATATCTTAACCCAAAACCTTAAGGGATTAGGGTTATGAGTAATCTCACTTATAAAGTGTTCAATATCCACTTTTCTATCGAATGTGAGACTCAACTCAAAACTCACAGTTGAAATACCAACAATCCCCTCCTCAAGCATCCATTCTTTATGGGTATGTTCCCCCTCAAACAGAAGCTTTTTCATCCACTTGTACCGCCGTTGGAATCCATCAACGGGATAAGCCGCCTGGACACCTTGTTAGAAAGACTTTCGACACAAGGAGCCGGTTCAACCATCAGTTCTAATACCTTTGTTGGTTCATAAGGGCATCTAGGGATCATCACACTGGTCTTGAACAACTACATAAGTGAGTTTGACACTAGACTCAACTGACACTTGAAATACTGACAATAATGCCCACAAGTAATCTAAATCTTCGGGATTTCATCCTCATCATCGCTTTTCGATACATTTTATGCCTCCTTCTACTCCAACTTGCTTGTTTCTTCATTGATAGTTGGCTCTTCTTCGGTTGGTAGACTATCAAAATTCTTAATGTAAGTACCTATCATTTCCTTGCAGGCATTAGGATTTAACGATATAATGATCTTGTTCTACATGAACATGATTTCTGCTTCTAAAAATGGAATGAAATATTTTTGTTTGAGCTCCTTTTTTCAAATGTATCCCTTCCCATTTGCATTCAAAATCCATATCATCTGAACCATTAAATTTCATCCTCTTAAGCTTCTCTCTACCGACACTATGATAATCCCCCGAAGAAACTTTATCATCAACTTCTACTCATTTGATATTGTAGACTGAATACTGCAGTGGTGCAAATTCAACTCATCAACATCATTAACCTTTACATCATCCTCTTCCGAATCTGAAGAAGAGTTTTCATCATCCATCACATATGTTGATCTCTTGTACAGTCATGTGTTTCCAACATCGATGACCTTCCATTAAAAATAGACAGAATTGACGGCATTTCCTCTTCTTCACCATGATAATCATGGAACAAATCAAATTGAGAAATAATTGGTACCACTTATCCATCTTACAATTTGAAGTTTACTACATCCATAAGAAAATGACTATCAATATCAATATCATTTCCCTTAACTTGATACACAGTCTTCTTTTGTGCAGACCTTATGCGAAATGAAATCTTCTTTAAAAAAGATTTAGTAACGAACCACGAAATATTGGATAAAAGTTTCCCAATAAGTAATTTAGATTGTGATAGTGAAGAACAATCCTCGGATGAATCCCACCTATAAGGCTTAACTTCAGAACTGTTATTCATTTTTAACAAACCTTGTAACTTTAGAAGGCATGTTAAAAAAGAATAACAGTTTTGAAGTCAACCCTTATAGATGGGATTCATCAGAAGATTGTTTTTCACTACCACAATCTATATTACTTATTGGGAAATTTTATTTGATATTTCATGGTTCATTACTATATATTTTTTAAAGAAAGGTTTCATTTTGCATAAGGTCTGCTCAAAACAAGATTGTGTAACAAGTTAAGGGAAATGATACCGATATTGATAGTCATTTTCTTATGGATGTAGTAAACTTCAAATTGAAAGATGGATAAGTGGTTCCAATTATTTCTCAATTTGATTTTCTTTCATGATTATCACGGTGAAGAAGATGTAGTAACGAACCACGAAATATTGGACAAAAGTTTCCCAATAAGTAATTTAGATTGTGATAGTGAAGAACAATCCTCTGATGAATCCCACCTATAAGGCTTAACTTCATAACTGTTATTCGTTTTTAACAAGCCTTGTAACTTCAGAAGGCTTGTTAAAAAAGAATAACGGTTCTGAAGTCAAGCCATATAGATTGGATTCATCAGAAGATTATTTTTCACTACCACATTCTATATTACTTATTGGGAAATTTTATTTGATATTTCATGGTTCATTACGATATATTTTTTAAGGAAAGGTTTCATTTTGCATAAGTTCTGCTCAAAACAAGATTGTGTAACAAGTTAAGGGAAATGATACCAATATTGATAGTCATTTTCTTATGGATGTAGTAAACTTCATATTGAAAGATGGATAAGTGGTTCCAATTATTTCTCAATTTGATTTTCTTTCATGATTATCACGGTGAAGAAGATGTAGTAACGAACCACGAAATATTGGATAAAAGTTTCCCAATAAGTAATTTAGATTGTGATTGCGAAGAACAATCCTCTGATGAATCCCACATATAAGGCTTAACTTCAGAACTGTTATTCGTTTTTAACAAGCCTTGTAACTTCAGAAGGCTTGTTAAAAATGAATAACGGTTCTGAAGTCAAGCCTTTTAGATGAGATTCATCAGAAGATTGTTTTTCACTACCACAATCTATATTACTTATTGGGAAATTTTATTTGATATTTCATGGTTCATTACTGTATATTTTTTAAAGAAAGGTTTCATTTTGCATAAGGTCTGCTCAAAACAAGATTGTGTAACAAGTTAAGGGAAATGATACCGATATTGATAGTCATTTTCTTATGGATGTAGTAAACTTCAAATTGAAAGATGGATAAATGGTTCCAATTATTTCTCAATTTGATTTTCTTTCATGATTATCACGGTGAAGAAGATGAAGTAACGAACCACGGAATATTGGATAAAAGTTTCCCAATAAGTAATTTAGATTGTGATAGTGAAGAACAATCCTCTGATGAATCCCACCTATAAGGCTTAACTTCAGAACTATTATTCGTTTTTAACAAGCCTTGTAACTTTAGAAGGCTTGTTAAAAAAGAATAACAGTTCTGAAGTCAAACCTTATAGATGGGATTCATCAGAAGATTGTTTTTCACTACCACAATCTATATTACTTATTGGGAAATTTTATTTGATATTTCATGGTTCATTACTATATATTTTTTAAAGAAAGGTTTCATTTTGCATAAGGTCTGCTCAAAACAAGATTGTGTAACAAGTTAAGGGAAATGATACCGATATTGATAGTCATTTTCTTATGGATGTAGTAAACTTCAAATTGAAAGATGGATAAGTGGTTCCAATTATTTCTCAATTTGATTTTCTTTCATGATTATCACGGTGAAGAAGATGTAGTAACGAACCACGAAATATTGGACAAAAGTTTCCCAATAAGTAATTTAGATTGTGATAGTGAAGAACAATCCTCTGATGAATCCCACCTATAAGGCTTAACTTCATAACTGTTATTCGTTTTTAACAAGCCTTGTAACTTCAGAAGGCTTGTTAAAAAAGAATAACGGTTCTGAAGTCAAGCCATATAGATTGGATTCATCAGAAGATTATTTTTCACTACCACATTCTATATTACTTATTGGGAAATTTTATTTGATATTTCATGGTTCATTACGATATATTTTTTAAGGAAAGGTTTCATTTTGCATAAGTTCTGCTCAAAACAAGATTGTGTAACAAGTTAAGGGAAATGATACCGATATTGATAGTCATTTTCTTATGGATGTAGTAAACTTCATATTGAAAGATGGATAAGTGGTTCCAATTATTTCTCAATTTGATTTTCTTTCATGATTATCACGGTGAAGAAGATGTAGTAACGAACCACGAAATATTGGATAAAAGTTTCCCAATAAGTAATTTAGATTGTGATTGCGAAGAACAATCCTCTGATGAATCCCACATATAAGGCTTAACTTCAGAACTGTTATTCGTTTTTAACAAGCCTTGTAACTTCAGAAGGCTTGTTAAAAATGAATAACGGTTCTGAAGTCAAGCCTTTTAGATGAGATTCATCAGAAGATTGTTTTTCACTACCACAATCTATATTACTTATTGGGAAATTTTATTTGATATTTCATGGTTCATTACTGTATATTTTTTAAAGAAAGGTTTCATTTTGCATAAGGTCTGCTCAAAACAAGATTGTGTAACAAGTTAAGGGAAATGATACCGATATTGATAGTCATTTTCTTATGGATGTAGTAAACTTCAAATTGAAAGATGGATAAATGGTTCCAATTATTTCTCAATTTGATTTTCTTTCATGATTATCACGGTGAAGAAGATGAAGTAACGAACCACGGAATATTGGATAAAAGTTTCCCAATAAGTAATTTAGATTGTGATAGTGAAGAACAATCCTCTGATGAATCCCACCTATAAGGCTTAACTTCAGAACTATTATTCGTTTTTAACAAGCCTTGTAACTTTAGAAGGCTTGTTAAAAAAGAATAACAGTTCTGAAGTCAAACCTTATAGATGGGATTCATCAGAAGATTGTTTTTCACTACCACAATCTATATTACTTATTGGGAAATTTTATTTGATATTTCATGGTTCATTACTATATATTTTTTAAAGAAAGGTTTCATTTTGCATAAGGTCTGCTCAAAACAAGATTGTGTAACAAGTTAAGGGAAATGATACCGATATTGATAGTCATTTTCTTATGG
The DNA here is from genome assembly GCA_951799995.1 of Trifolium subterraneum. Classification (NCBI taxonomy): domain Eukaryota; kingdom Viridiplantae; phylum Streptophyta; class Magnoliopsida; order Fabales; family Fabaceae; genus Trifolium; species Trifolium subterraneum. Next base: position 18,603,535 of record OX637463.1, on the reverse strand, counting down.
ATGTAGTAAACTTCAAATTGAAAGATGGATAAGTGGTTCCAATTATTTCTCAATTTGATTTTCTTTCATGATTATCACGGTGAAGAAGATGTAGTAACGAACCACGAAATATTGGACAAAAGTTTCCCAATAAGTAATTTAGATTGTGATAGTGAAGAACAATCCTCTGATGAATCCCACCTATAAGGCTTAACTTCATAACTGTTATTCGTTTTTAACAAGCCTTGTAACTTCAGAAGGCTTGTTAAAAAAGAATAACGGTTCTGAAGTCAAGCCATATAGATTGGATTCATCAGAAGATTATTTTTCACTACCACATTCTATATTACTTATTGGGAAATTTTATTTGATATTTCATGGTTCATTACGATATATTTTTTAAGGAAAGGTTTCATTTTGCATAAGTTCTGCTCAAAACAAGATTGTGTAACAAGTTAAGGGAAATGATACCGATATTGATAGTCATTTTCTTATGGATGTAGTAAACTTCATATTGAAAGATGGATAAGTGGTTCCAATTATTTCTCAATTTGATTTTCTTTCATGATTATCACGGTGAAGAAGATGTAGTAACGAACCACGAAATATTGGATAAAAGTTTCCCAATAAGTAATTTAGATTGTGATTGCGAAGAACAATCCTCTGATGAATCCCACATATAAGGCTTAACTTCAGAACTGTTATTCGTTTTTAACAAGCCTTGTAACTTCAGAAGGCTTGTTAAAAATGAATAACGGTTCTGAAGTCAAGCCTTTTAGATGAGATTCATCAGAAGATTGTTTTTCACTACCACAATCTATATTACTTATTGGGAAATTTTATTTGATATTTCATGGTTCATTACTATATATTTTTTAAAGAAAGGTTTCATTTTGCATAAGGTCTGCTCAAAACAAGATTGTGTAACAAGTTAAGGGAAATGATACCGATATTGATAGTCATTTTCTTATGGATGTAGTAAACTTCAAATTGAAAGATGGATAAGTGGTTCCAATTATTTCTCAATTTGATTTTCTTTCATGATTATCACGGTGAAGAAGATGTAGTAACGAACCACGAAATATTGGACAAAAGTTTCCCAATAAGTAATTTAGATTGTGATAGTGAAGAACAATCCTCTGATGAATCCCACCTATAAGGCTTAACTTCATAACTGTTATTCGTTTTTAACAAGCCTTGTAACTTCAGAAGGCTTGTTAAAAAAGAATAACGGTTCTGAAGTCAAGCCATATAGATTGGATTCATCAGAAGATTATTTTTCACTACCACATTCTATATTACTTATTGGGAAATTTTATTTGATATTTCATGGTTCATTACGATATATTTTTTAAGGAAAGGTTTCATTTTGCATAAGTTCTGCTCAAAACAAGATTGTGTAACAAGTTAAGGGAAATGATACCGATATTGATAGTCATTTTCTTATGGATGTAGTAAACTTCATATTGAAAGATGGATAAGTGGTTCCAATTATTTCTCAATTTGATTTTCTTTCATGATTATCACGGTGAAGAAGATGTAGTAACGAACCACGAAATATTGGATAAAAGTTTCCCAATAAGTAATTTAGATTGTGATTGCGAAGAACAATCCTCTGATGAATCCCACATATAAGGCTTAACTTCAGAACTGTTATTCGTTTTTAACAAGCCTTGTAACTTCAGAAGGCTTGTTAAAAATGAATAACGGTTCTGAAGTCAAGCCTTTTAGATGAGATTCATCAGAAGATTGTTTTTCACTACCACAATCTATATTACTTATTGGGAAATTTTATTTGATATTTCATGGTTCATTACTGTATATTTTTTAAAGAAAGGTTTCATTTTGCATAAGGTCTGCTCAAAACAAGATTGTGTAACAAGTTAAGGGAAATGATACCGATATTGATAGTCATTTTCTTATGGATGTAGTAAACTTCAAATTGAAAGATGGATAAATGGTTCCAATTATTTCTCAATTTGATTTTCTTTCATGATTATCACGGTGAAGAAGATGAAGTAACGAACCACGGAATATTGGATAAAAGTTTCCCAATAAGTAATTTAGATTGTGATAGTGAAGAACAATCCTCTGATGAATCCCACCTATAAGGCTTAACTTCAGAACTATTATTCGTTTTTAACAAGCCTTGTAACTTTAGAAGGCTTGTTAAAAAAGAATAACAGTTCTGAAGTCAAACCTTATAGATGGGATTCATCAGAAGATTGTTTTTCACTACCACAATCTATATTACTTATTGGGAAATTTTATTTGATATTTCATGGTTCATTACTGTATATTTTTTAAAGAAAGGTTTCATTTTGCATAAGGTCTGCTCAAAACAAGATTGTGTAACAAGTTAAGGGAAATGATACCGATATTGATAGTCATTTTCTTATGGATGTAGTAAACTTCAAATTGAATAATGGATAAATGGTTCCAATTATTTCTCAATTTGATTTTCTTTCATGATTATCACGGTGAAGAAGATGAAGTAACGAACCATGAAATATTGGATAAAAGTTTCCCAATAAGTAAATTAGATTGTGATTGTGAAGAACAATCCTCTGATGAATCCCACATATAAGGCTTAACTTCAGAACTATTATTCGTTTTTAACAAGCCTTGTAACCTCAGAAGGCTTGTTAAAAATGAATAACAGTTCTGAAGTCAAGCCTTATATATGAGATTCATCAGAAGATTGTTTTTCACTACCACAATCTATATTACTTATTGGGAAATTTTATTTGATATTTCATGGTTCATTACTGTATATTTTTTAAAGAAAGGTTTCATTTTGGATAAGGTCTGCTCAAAACAAGATTGTGTAACAAGTTAAGGGAAATGATACCGATATTGATAGTCATTTTCTTATGGATGTAGTAAACTTCAAATTGAAAGATGGATAAATGGTTCCAATTATTTCTCAATTTGATTTTCTTTCATGATTATCACGGTGAAGAAGATGAAGTAACGAACCACGGAATATTGGATAAATGTTTCCCAATAAGTAATTTAGATTGTGATAGTGAAGAACAATCCTTTGATGAATCCCACCTATAAGGCTTAACTTCAGAACTGTTATTCGTTTTTAACAAGCCTTGTAACTTCAGAAGGCTTGTTAAAAAAGAATAACGGTTCTGAAGTCAAGCCTTATAGATGGGATTCATCAGAAGATTGTTTTTCACTACCACAATCTATATTACTTATTGGGAAATTTTATTTGATATTTCATGGTTCATTACCATATATTTTTTAATGAAAGGTTTCGTTTTGCATATGGTCTGCTCAAAACAAGATTGTGTAACAAGTTAAGGGAAATGATACCGATATTGATAGTCATTTTCTTATGGATGTAGTAAACTTCAAATTGAAAGATGGATAAGTGGTTCCAATTATTTCTCAATTTGATTTTCTTTCATGATTATCACGGTGAAGAAGATGAAGTAACGAACCACGAAATATTGGATAAAAGTTTCCCAATAAGTAATTTAGATTGTGATAGTGAAGAACAATCCTCTGATGAATCCCACCAATATGGCTTAACTTCAGAACTATTATTCGTTTTTAACAAGCCTTGTAACTTTAGAAGGCTTGTTAAAAAAGAATAACAGTTCTGAAGTCAAGCCTTATAGATGGGATTCATCAGAAGATTGTTTTTCACTACCACAATCTATATTACTTATATGGAAATTTTATTTGATATTTCATGGTTCATTACTGTATATTTTTTAAAGAAAGGTTTCATTTTGCATAAGGTCTGCTCAAAACAAGATTGTGTAGCAAGTTAAGGGAAATGATACCGATATTGATAGTCATTTTCTTATGGATGTAGTAAACTTCAAATTGAAAGATGGATAAATGGTTCCAATTATTTCTCAATTTGATTTTCTTTCATGATTATCACGGTGAAGAAGATGAAGTAACGAACCACGGAATATTGGATAAATGTTTCCCAATAAGTAATTTAGATTGTGATAGTGAAGAACAATCCTTTGATGAATCCCACCTATAAGGCTTAACTTCAGAACTGTTATTCGTTTTTAACAAGCCTTGTAACTTCAGAAGGCTTGTTAAAAAAGAATAACGGTTCTGAAGTCAAGCCTTATAGATGGGATTCATCAGAAGATTGTTTTTCACTACCACAATCTATATTACTTATTGGGAAATTTTATTTGATATTTCATGGTTCATTACCATATATTTTTTAATGAAAGGTTTCGTTTTGCATATGGTCTGCTCAAAACAAGATTGTGTAACAAGTTAAGGGAAATGATACCGATATTGATAGTCATTTTCTTATGGATGTAGTAAACTTCAAATTGAAAGATGGATAAGTGGTTCCAATTATTTCTCAATTTGATTTTCTTTCATGATTATCACGGTGAAGAAGATGAAGTAACGAACCACGAAATATTGGATAAAAGTTTCCCAATAAGTAATTTAGATTGTGATAGTGAAGAACAATCCTCTGATGAATCCCACCAATATGGCTTAACTTCAGAACTATTATTCGTTTTTAACAAGCCTTGTAACTTTAGAAGGCTTGTTAAAAAAGAATAACAGTTCTGAAGTCAAGCCTTATAGATGGGATTCATCAGAAGATTGTTTTTCACTACCACAATCTATATTACTTATTGGGAAATTTTATTTGATATTTCATGGTTCATTACTGTATATTTTTTAAAGAAAGGTTTCATTTTGCATAATGTCTGCTCAAAACAAGATTGTGTAACAAGTTAAGGGAAATGATACCGATATTGATAGTCATTTTCTTATGGATGTAGTAAACTTCAAATTGAAAGATGGATAAATGGTTCCAATTATTTCTCAATTTGATTTTCTTTCATGATTATCACGGTGAAGAAGATGAAGTAACGAACCACGGAATATTGGATAAATGTTTCCCAATAAGTAATTTAGATTGTGATAGTGAAGAACAATCCTTTGATGAATCCCACCTATAAGGCTTAACTTCAGAACTGTTATTCGTTTTTAACAAGCCTTGTAACTTCAGAAGGCTTGTTAAAAAAGAATAACGGTTCTGAAGTCAAGCCTTATAGATGGGATTCATCAGAAGATTGTTTTTCACTACCACAATCTATATTACTTATTGGGAAATTTTATTTGATATTTCATGGTTCATTACCATATATTTTTTAAAGAAAGGTTTCGTTTTGCATATGGTCTGCTCAAAACAAGATTGTGTAACAAGTTAAGGGAAATGATACCGATATTGATAGTCATTTTCTTATGGATGTAGTAAACTTCAAATTGAAAGATGGATAAGTGGTTCCAATTATTTCTCAATTTGATTTTCTTTCATGATTATCACGGTGAAGAAGATGAAGTAACGAACCACGAAATATTGGATAAAAGTTTCCCAATAAGTAATTTAGATTGTGATAGTGAAGAACAATCCTCTGATGAATCCCACCAATATGGCTTAACTTCAGAACTATTATTCGTTTTTAACAAGCCTTGTAACTTTAGAAGGCTTGTTAAAAAAGAATAACAGTTCTGAAGTCAAGCCTTATAGATGGGATTCATCAGAAGATTGTTTTTCACTACCACAATCTATATTACTTATTGGGAAATTTTATTTGATATTTCATGGTTCATTACTGTATATTTTTTAAAGAAAGGTTTCATTTTGCATAAGGTCTGCTCAAAATAAGATTGTGTAACAAGTTAAGGGAAATGATACCGATATTGATAGTCATTTTCTTATGGATGTAGTAAACTTCAAATTGAAAGATGGATAAATGGTTCCAATTATTTCTCAATTTGATTTGTTTCATGATTATCACGGTGAAGAAGATGAAGTAACGAACCACGGAATATTGGATAAAAGTTTCCCAATAAGTAATTTAGATTGTGATAGTGAAGAACAATCCTCTGATGAATCCCACCAATATGGCTTAACTTCAGAACTATTATTCGTTTTTAACAAGCCTTGTAACTTTAGAAGGCTTGTTAAAAAAGAATAACAGTTCTGAAGTCAAGCCTTATAGATGGGATTCATCAGAAGATTGTTTTTCACTACCACAATCTATATTACTTATTGGGAAATTTTATTTGATATTTCATGGTTCATTACTGTATATTTTTTAAAGAAAGGTTTCATTTTGCATAAGGTCTGCTCAAAATAAGATTGTGTAACAAGTTAAGGGAAATGATACCGATATTGATAGTCATTTTCTTATGGATGTAGTAAACTTCAAATTGAAAGATGGATAAATGGTTCCAATTATTTCTCAATTTGATTTGTTTCATGATTATCACGGTGAAGAAGATGAAGTAACGAACCACGGAATATTGGATAAAAGTTTCCCAATAAGTAATTTAGATTGTGATAGTGAAGAACAATCCTCTGATGAATCCCACCTATAAGGCTTAACTTCAGAACTGTTATTCGTTTTTAACAAGCCTTGTAACTTCAGAAGGCTTGTTAAAAAAGAATAACGGTTCTGAAGTCAAGCCTTATAGATGGGATTCATCAGAGGATTGTTTTTCACTACCACAATCTATATTACTTATTGGTAAATTTTATTTGATATTTCATGGTTCATTACTGTATATTTTTTAAAGAAAGGTTTCATTTTGCATAAGGTCTGCTCAAAACAAGATTGTGTAACAAGTTTAGGGAAATGATACCGATATTGATAGTCATTTTCTTATGGATGCAGTAAACTTAAAATTGAATAATGGATAAATGGTTCCAATTATTTCTCAATTTGATTTTCTTTCATGATTATCACGGTGAAGAAGATGAAGTAACGAACCACGAAATATTGGATAAAAGTTTCCCAATAAGTAAATTAGATTGTGATTGTGAAGAACAATCCTCTGATGAATCCCACATATAAGGCTTAACTTCAGAACTGTTATTCGTTTTTAACAAGCCTTGTAACTTCAGAAGGCTTGTTAAAAATGAATAACAGTTCTGAAGTCAAGCCTTATATATGAGATTCATCAGAAGATTGTTTTTCATTACCACAATCTATATTACTTATTGGGAAATTTTATTTGATATTTCATGGTTCATTACTGTATATTTTTTAAAGAAAGGTTTCATTTTGCATAAGGTCTGCTCAAAACAAGATTGTGTAACAAGTTTAGGGAAATGATACCGATATTGATAGTCATTTTCTTATGGATGCAGTAAACTTAAAATTGAATAATGGATAAATGGTTCCAATTATTTCTCAATTTGATTTTCTTTCATGATTATCACGGTGAAGAAGATGAAGTAACGAACCACGAAATATTGGATAAAAGTTTCCCAATAAGTAAATTAGATTGTGATTGTGAAGAACAATCCTCTGATGAATCCCACATATAAGGCTTAACTTCAGAACTGTTATTCGTTTTTAACAAGCCTTGTAACTTCAGAAGGCTTGTTAAAAATGAATAACAGTTCTGAAGTCAAGCCTTATATATGAGATTCATCAGAAGATTGTTTTTCATTACCACAATCTATATTACTTATTGGGAAATTTTATTTGATATTTCATGGTTCATTACTGTATATTTTTTAAAGAAATGTTTCATTTTGCACAAGGTCTGCTCAAAACAAGATTGTGTAACAAGTTAACGGAAATGATACCGATATTGATAGTCATTTTCTTATGGATGTAGTAAACTTCAAATTGAATAATGGATAAATAGTTCGAATTATTTCTCAATTTGATTTTCTTTCATGATTATCACGGTGAAGAAGATGAAGTAACGAACCACGCCAAATTTGATAAAAGTTTCCCAATAAGTATTTTAGATTGTGATAATGAAGAACAATCCTCTGATGAATCCCACCTATAAGGCTTAACTTCAGAACTGTTATTCGTTTTTAACAAGTCTTGTAACTTCAGAGGGCTTGTTAAAAATGAATAACGGTTCTGAAGTCAAGCCTTATAGATAAGATTTATCAGAAGATTGTTTTTCACTACCACAATCTATTTACTTATTGGGAAATTTTATTTGATATTTCATGGTTCATTACTGTATATTTTTTAAAGAAATGTTTCATTTTGCACAAGGTCTGCTCAAAACAAGATTGTGTAACAAGTTAAGGGAAATGATACCGATATTGATAGTCATTTTCTTATGGATGTAGTAAACTTCAAATTGAATAATGGATAAATGGTTCCAATTATTTCTCAATTTAATTTTCTTTCATGATTATCACGGTGAAGAAGATGAAGTAACGAACCACGAAATATTTGATAAAAGTTTCCCAATAAGTATTTTAGATTGTGATAATGAAGAACAATCCTCTGATGAATCTCACCTATAAGGCTTAACTTCAGAACTGTTATTCGTTTTTAACAAGCATTGTAACTTCAGAAGGGTTGTTAAAAAAGAATAACACTTCTGAAGTCAAGCCTTATAGATGGGATTCATCAGAAGATTGTTTTTCACTTCCACAATCTATATTACTTATTGGGAAATTTTATTTGATATTTCATGGTTCATTACTATATATTTTTTAAGGAAAGGTTTCATTTTGCATAAGGTCTGCTCAAAACAAGATTGTGTAACAAGTTAAGGGAATAATACCGATATTGATAGTGTAGTAAACTTTAAATTGAAAGATGGATAAGTGGTTCCAATTATTTCTCAATTTGATTTTCTATCATGATTATCATGGTGAAGAAGATGATGTGTCATCAATTCAGTCTAATTTAATGGAAGGCCATCGATGTTAGAAACACAAGAATGTACAAGAGATCAACATGTATTTCTCAATTGACGTAAACATTTTTAACCATATGACACTTGTGATTGATGGTGTACAACAATTTTCATTGACAGAGTAAAGCGGATGCAACCATCTTTTGAGGATATAATCATCTAGTAAAGCATATAGGGTATATAATAATCACGGTCAACCTTGAGCTGTATCCAGGAGTGCCACGACCTATGGGCCATGATTTTATGGGCCCATTATGTTTTTTATATACATATAGTTTTATTAAATAAAAACCAACATACAACATACTATTTTTGGCCATAAGAAACGCGTCGTTTGTCTCATCAAAGAAGCTTTTCAATTAATTCCAACCAATTGATTCCGGTCAAAGGAAAAAAAAAGGAAATGTTCAATATTCAATTAATTGCCAGTATTACTTTTTATTTGCCGAAAACTACTCCAATATACCTAAATTCCAATTACTACTCCAATTCACTATTTACTACCTTGATAGAAAATTTTACATTTTGTCCCCGTGAACTTAGCTCGGTTGGTAGGGACATCGCATTATATGTTCAGAAACCCGCGTTCAAACTCGGGATACTTCATTTATTCACCTTTAAGGTGGATTTTATAGCTAACAGACTGCTTAACAAAAAAAAATTGCAAAAAGTGAATTAATACACACTCATTATAGATAGTTGCAAGAAAGAAAGGAGGAAAAATGATAAAAAGTCAAAGTAGAGGACAATATTTATAAGCGAGAGCAAGACAATCAATTCACTAGATAAGAGGCAAAGTCCCATTCGAGACAAATCATAAAGGTCACCGACCAAGGGCCAAGACTATGAACACTCATCAATTCCCAGTTCAAGTTCTAAAATTCAAACAATTCTAGAATTCAAACAATAAAAAACACACTATCAAGTTTTAAAATTTGAGCAGAATATTTCTAGAAAATTAGAATGGCTCAAGAGGCTTAGGAAGAAAATGATTTTACACTCGATAAACAATTTAAAACTATGGTAAGTGCTATGGTATCCCAGTTTTATGGTCCACCATAGACCAATATATAAAATTATTTTAAACACCAACGACAGCCAACAATACTCTTTGTTAAAAATAAAAGTTACATTTTTACTTTTCATTATTTTAATTGAACAGGTATCAATTAAGTCATTATCCTAACCATAAAAATTATTAAAATGATGAAACAAAAGGTGACTTTGAACGACTCAATGTAAGAGTGCAGAAATACATGCTTTTACGTACTTTCTTTTTAGGTTTAACAATTAACATAAACATGTTACTTTAACAATACAAACAGTCATCTGTATGATGCCATAGTAATCAATCATAAGATGGTATATGCAACAGCTACAATGTACATTCAGCGGACACAACCTTTATTCGGCATAGCTCAAACTCCCAAACAATGATCCGCCAAAAACTACTACTTTCCGAGCTTACGCTTCATGTAAAATCTGCCAAGCAAGCACACTAAAACCTATCTATTATTTCACATAATATGTGGTTTAGACTGCGGAACCGGCTTGTTCACATATATCCAGGGGGTCTGCAAAATCATAAATCACAATCCATCAGAGAGAGAAACAAATAATGAGAAATCAATATCACAAAATATTGTTTTTCTAAATGGAAAAGCTATATTGCCTCATACCTCTGGAACTGACAGCTCAAGCTGAAACTTTGGACCAACTAAATGAACTGTAACCCTAGAATATAGTACTTCCCTGCAGAGACTGATGAACCAACGGAATGAACTGTAATTACAGAAATTAAAAATTGCTCACCTCAAAAATGACATGTAGCTGATGGGTGGTATAGTTATACAGAAATAGAGGTAATCATGGTGTTATTGCCCTGACAGAATCTCGATACCTTGGAAGCAAACCTACAAAAGAACTATATAACAAAGTCATAATAATAACTGATGTAGGAACGCTGGCCGCGCCGGATTGAAGAGGAAGTGGTGCGTAAACGGAATAGTAAATATTTAGTTTTAGTATATTTTAGATTGATTTATTATTTTTATATTTTAGTTAGATTTATTATTTTTATATTTTAGCTAGATTTATTATTTTTATTTTTCCTACTATTTAAGGTAAACTATTGTAGTCTGAAGAGACAATTTTTTCATTCAATAAAAATATAGAAAATTTTCTCAAGTTTGGTAGATTCTAAATTATTCTTTCTGGTGGATTCCGGAAATCTGGTGGATTCCAGAATCCCTTTTATCAGGTTTGTCGCTTGCAAACCTGTTTTTTATTATAGGATTAGCGCTTGCTATTCCTTCCCGCTTTCGTACTGCAACAGTTGGTATCAGAGCAGGTTTTCCCTGTTCTTTTCATATTGTGATCAGCCATCGGAGATAAACTAGTGACCAAGGCAGACCTTGCAGCCATAACTGCTTTGACTGCACATGTTAAGATGTTATCAAATCGCTTAATGAACAACAACAACAACAACATCAACAACAACAACTTTCGACGACATCATCGGGGTAAAGGACACGTTGTTTCTAAACTTGCAACAGCTAAGTTTGAAGCAAAGGAACATGAGAGTGAGAAACACGAAGTGCAAAAAAGCGATGACAACAAAGAGTTAAAGTCAATAAAATTTGTTGTGGATTTTGAAGATGGTGTTACTAAAAAGAAAGAAATCAATGAACATGATGATTCAGAGAAAGGTGATGCAGATGAAGGTTGAAGGTGCGTGGAGAAAACACAAGAATGGGGGGTTGAATTGTGTTTTGGATATTTAATAACTTTTCTAGATATTTAAATCTATCAGAGTCTTTAAGCACAGCGGAATAGTTTACACAATCAACTTAAGGCTAAGTGAATGATGAAGGAGTAAATGAGAGAGTGAGAGAGAGAAAGAGACACAACAATTTCTACTGGTTGCCCTCGCAAATTGAGAGTACTCCAGTCCCCTTGTACTTACAAGAGATTTCACTATAATCACTAAGATTACAATTCAGATGCTCAAGCACACAAGGCAGAGAGACTTCCTTGCTCTAGGTCACACAAGACAGAGAGACTTCCTTGCTCTAATCACACAAGATCAGAGACTTCCTTGCTTAAGCACACAAGCTTAAGACTTCCTTGCTCTAGTCACACAAGATCAGAGACTTCCTTGCTTAAGCACACAAGCTTAAGACTTCCTTGCTCTAGTCACACAAGACAAGAGACTTCCTTGCTTCTACACTAAGCAGAAGACTTCCTTGCTCTAATCACTAAGATTGAGACTTATCAATTACTCACGCAGGAGTAATACTAACTTCTAAGCTTAAACTTATTACAACATAATAACTTCAGAGGCTTGAGCTAGTTTCTTTTCTCACTTAATTTGAGAGATGTTTTCTTTTACAATTCATTTTCTCACTTTATTCTGAGAGATGTTTTCTAATGAAGTTCGTTAGTCATCAATTCTTTCTTTTGCATATTTATATGAGTTGAGAAAGACATTGAGACGTTGGAGAAATTCCCGTTGTAAGTTGGACAGCTGTAGTCTTTGAATATCCGTTGAGTAAAGCCACGTCTTCTTTTGCAGTTAAGCTCCACCTTTACTGTTTGTCCAAAGTACAGTAATAAGGTACAACTAGCTCCTAGAGAGAGTAGGATCACATCCTTTGTGACCGTTGTAATTAGTTGTCCTTAGAACAAATCATCAGGCTTGATAAGAGTAGTTGATGTAGCCCTTCTGATGACTAGGGGAATTCCTTTGCTTCTGATGAACCTTTGATAACTTGGAGTCTGATTGGTCTTGAATAAATGGCCTCTGATAGTCCTTCGTATTCCAACTTCTGAACGTCTTCATCTTCTGAATAACTCATGACTAGCAGATAGCTTCTGAACTCTTGTAGGCATCTGAACATCTTTGAGCTTCTGAACTTCTCTGAGCTTCTGAACTCTTGCAGACATTCTGATCCTCTTTGAGCTTCTGATCTTGTTTAGCTTCTGACCACGTTTTAGCTTCTGAACTCTTTCAGAGTGTAATGATTCAGACTTCCATAGGTTTCATCAGAGTCTAAATCAAGTGTGCTCTTGATATAACGTTGGATTCTCCTGCACACTTAATTTAAACATTAGTAACATCAATTGTCCATTTAATAGTTTGTTATCATCAAAACTCAAGGGTGTGTATTAAAACACATTTTGTTCCAACAATCTCCCCCTTTTTGATTATGACAAACATAAGTATTAAATACAATTGTTGTTGATAAAAATCAGCTATGTTGACATTAGGCTTCTGAGTTTTGCAAGCTCCCCCTAAGTCTGATATCCCATAGGATTAGGTTTGTAAGCTCCCCCTATTTTGTATCCATAGTTAATTTTAATCAGTTTCAGAATTACTTTATTATATGACTTAAATTATTCATATTTTACTATATAAAGAACAAGGTTTGCAAGCTTCTTCTTTTCATAGTGTGATAATCTTTGAATAAAGTTGCACCCTTACTCAAGTACTATCTATGAATAATAAACTTCAACTAATAAATGTATTCTCCTTGAAATTATGCTCTTGATGAAGATGCAAGATGAAGTAAATATTTAAATTAAATGACAATAGGATCAGAGGCACTAGAAACGTATGCACACACACTTGGTTCTGATGGTTATCATGAACTACAGTTTCAGAGTTCAAAATATTTTTCAAACAGTTCAGAGCATAAAAAAAATCTTTTCAAAGAAAAGTTCAGAGCCTGAACCAAAAAATTGAAAACAGTTCAGAGCTCTTTTAGCACAATATTTTGAAATCCTCAAAGATCAGATTGTCATATCAAAGCATGTACCACATGCCACTATTTTGACCACTCTCCTACGTTCTCTCTCTGAAGCACTACAAAGCCCTAAAAAGCAAAGTAATTTCGCTTCTTCCAACAATTGATTTACCAATATTCTTTCTCCCCCTTTTGTCATTATCAAAAAGAGTATAAGCAATTTAATTAACAAGTACAACGTCCAATACGGTCAAGTCAGAAGTGGTTGAACGCATTTAAGACCTTGTTGGTGAAATGAGCTTATAAAAGGAGAGAGGTACCTAGTCATTTTATTCACACAGAATAATCTTAGGTTATTGATAGATCTTTTGAGAGAAAAATGAAACACTCAGAGAAGAAGAAAGCAGTTTCAAAGAGAGATAGTCAAGATAATCAAGAAAAACAAAGTCAGAGCCTGAGGTTCCACTCAGTTCAGAGTCTAAAAAGTCAGATTCTGAAACAGAGTCTGATGAATGGGACTCTGGTTGATTTGAGTATTTGAATACAGATTTTCCTGAAGAAAATCAAGCTGATGTCCAAGTCTCAGATGGATTAGAGTCTTCTCCTAAGGAAGAGAGATCTGATCCAGATGTGTTAGATTCCCCAAGAGAGGTGTCATCCAAGCTGGGTCACCCAACTCCACCATCTAAGGATACCAGTTGATTATTTTTTGGAATATTTGTAACATTTACTCAAGTTTTCAATAAAGTTTTAATTTCTTTGGCTTGTTTAATTTGATTCTCTTTATTATGTTTCTTCTCTTGTTATGCAATATGAATCTTTAAGGAATATCCAAATATTGTAGTAATTGAGAAACAATTTAATGAACACAAGATTTTAAAACAAAACTATTTGTAAATGAAATAATTAAAGAATGAAAAGCCAATTGAAGAGTTTAAACTTAAGAATGAAGGAAAACAGTTATCAGTATTTTAAAGATAAAAACACTTGGATTACCACAAAATGAACCAATATTTCAGATAAGCACAAAGAAGTTAAAGAAACATACAAAATTATGAACTTAACCCTATCAATGTGCCTAACAAAATATCGGTCATATAAACATTTGAGAAAATAAGAAGTCCTAGGGGGTTAATTGGGGTTGGCTATAAAGAGAAGCTAGGGTTCTCATGATTTCCTTCTGATTAGCATTCACTACCTCCATTAGTCCCACATACTTATCCATCTTGGCTTTAATTTCTTCAATCTCAGCCTCATACAATGGATTTCTCAGATGCTCTTGACTTGCTTCCAAATTGTCCAAAATAGGCTCATTCAGATTTTTCTCAAGTGATGCTAACTTCTCCATTAGGTTTTGCTCATCACTTGTTCTTACAGAAGAGGATTCAGGTTGATTCCTCTTTGTGTCCTTCTGAATCTGAATGACCTCTTCAACTTCAGTAGCACTATTTTTGTCAAAACTCTTCTGCTCCTTAACATCAACTTCTTGAAGTCTATACAGCTCTTTTACCAATTCTTCTGTTAGACTTACCCATTTTGCAGCATACTCTGCTGAAGGCATATCAGATTGCCTTAGCTCATGTAATTCATGTACCTGCCTGAATAGGCCGTTGCATTCACTCAAGACATCAGGGGTTATGAAATTGGTTTGGTGAGGTTCAGAGTTTGAGGGTATGATGGTATGTTGAGGTGATTTAGATGCAACACCGTCAGATGCTGAAGATATCCCAGCCTCTTGGGTTTTCTCAGCAGTCTGATAGTGTTGATTGGTTATTTGTTGTTGTTGATTATGATCAGGTTGACCAAATGAATTTATCTGCGCATTAGATAATTCTTTGATCATTTCATCAACCTGATCTCTGGTTGGTGAGTTTGGGGTCTCATTTGGTTCAACTTCAACTTGAGATTCGGGTTGTGTTTGAAGGTTAGATTCTGTTTGTTGTTCAGGGGGTGTTTGAGGTGTAAGTTGTGAATGAACATGTTCAGGTATATGGTTCAGGTTGTGGTTGAGCATGTTCTGGTTGAACTATCTCAGATGTTTCTGGTTGAGTGATTTCTGAGATAATTTGGTTTGATGGGTTGGTTTCAAAATTGATTTGGTCTAGGTTTGCAGTTGAATTCTGATTTTGTTCAGGGTCTGGAATAGTGTCAGAGTCTGGAACATTATCAGATGGTAGAGATTTGGATTGTGGAGGGAGTTCACCTGCTAGGTGTTGTTCAAGGAATTCTAGAGGTGACTCTGATGGTTTGTTTGAGGTTGGGGGTTCTGAGTCTCATGAGTTAATACAACAGGACCTTTAGGATCAGTTATAGTACCTGAATCAATAATGGTGGAGCTCTCAACATTCTTCTTCTTTTTCTTCAGCTCCTTAGAAATCTTGCTTTTCTTGATCCTCAGAGGCTCATTATCATCATCTTCATCTTCTAAAACCGCCACATTTGTCTTCACAACCTTTATCTTTCCCTTGCCTTTGCTTTCACCCTTTTCAGACTCAACTTTAGTTCTTACCAATCTCTTCCATTTCCCTTTCATCTCCTCTGGTTCATTTTCAAAGGGTTCACCTTGATTCTCCAATAATTGTATATACTGATTAACAATACCTTTTGCAACAGGAGGTATGTTAATGTTGAAAGTAGTTACCCATGAAGGTCCTGAGTTTGGTAGCTGCTTTAGAGGCTTTGAATGTATCAGTGTTTGTCCTGGCAGAAAAAGCATGTTGGACAAGGTATTCACTGATATAGCAGAGGCTCTTAGTTCTCTTAGCAGATGATCTTGACCAGCAGCCTTGATGACATCAATTATACCACATTGATAGAAAATCTCACTGAGAATTCTTGGATAAATGATGTGAACATTTGGCTTGGTCTGTCCTTCAATAGTGTTTACAACCTTGTACAAATGACAGAAAATGTATCTAGCCCAGTTAAGTTGATAACCTCTAGTGAGAAAATAGATAAAATATCTATGATCCCAAGAGAGTTTATCAGAGCTTCCACTCCTTGGGAAGATTGATCCTAGTAAAATCCTGGCTAGAAGCTTCTGAGTTGATTTTAGATCACCACTCCTATTACTTTCGCAGCTTTTTCCTTCCTCATAACATCTTCTTGTCATATCTTCTAAACAGCCAGTGCTTTTGGCCTCACTAGCGCTGTAGGCATGAAATTTTCCTTCATTTGGAATGTACAACATACTTGCTAAATTTGATTGAGTTAGCACCACTTCAAATCCACAAACAACTGATCTGACTTCAACCTCCTTGACTTCCCTCAATCCTAGTTCAGCAGGAGTCTTGTTCTTGTTTTCAGGTTTTGACTCCCTCAATGTAGTCAATTCTTTGACGTAGTCTTCAACAGTTACCACCTTGCTCCGAAACCAAAAGTCCCTGACCAGTGTAGGATAGATTGGACCATTTAATACTCTCATGTATCTAAATCCTCCATCTTGATCAGTGAAGAATTTCTCAATGTCGTGCTGGTTCAATCTAAGACTTTCGAAATCAACCGGTTGTTCCATAACCAAGTTGAATGATTTTCCCTTCATTTCTAATGATTTTTCCATGCTAAACAGTTATGTGCAATTGACGATGTTGATAGGTAAGTCTTTTGGGAATGAGAACTCTGTAGTAGAAACTGACGAGGTAGATGTTTCCATTTCATAAGTTAGGGTTTTGGGTTTTCTAATTTCAGAGAAAACGAAGGTTTTTCTATGGTCTAAAAAACGAGAGTGTAGGTTGTGAAAGTGTAAGGAGTGCAAGTGTTCAGTGTTTTTGATTAAAGATAAAATAAACACATATAAAATTAAATCAAAAACGAAATGAACTATCATTAACTGTTTTAAACCAATCAGAACATGTGTACGTGTTGTTCAATTAGCGCCAAAACGTTTCAGTGGAAAACACTCAAACGTTTGCAATTCATTTCCTTTTCAGAGGCTTAACTTTCAGAGGTTGAAAAGTTCCTCAGAGTCTAAACTATTTCAGATACTGAAATCTAAAATACTTCAGAGTCTAAGAATTAATTTTTAGGACGTTTAAGATAAATCAAATGTCCAAAGAAAACATTTTCAACCTTGATTGTTATTCCTTTGAATTGTCAGTTAGAAGTTAAGAATACTCACCTTGCATTGAAGCTTCTTGTTTTAATTGTAGTCAGTGTCATAGCCTAAACAGTTACTCCTCCAAGCTGAGTTACTGTCATCTTCAGAACAAGCTTCATATTCTTCATCATAAGGATCATATCTTCTTCTGTTCCTTATGAATTCTTCTTCATCTTCTTCACCATCAGATTCATCAAAAATGTGCCTTCTGTGCACAATTGCTCTCCTTCCATTTACAGTCACATGAGTCCATGTGAGTGGAGAGTCTATTTTCCTCATTTGTCCTGTGATGCGATATTTCTGCAAGTGCACAGACTTATCGTGTAGTTATAAAAGATTATCGTTCCTTCAGGGACTATTTTCCAAAACTTCGCTTACGTTTTTAATATAATGTAAGGTTAAGGCTAAATATTAATTGGAAAGGGATGTTAAAAGAAAAATAATAGATCTAATTCAAATAATTAGATTTAACTAACTGGAATGTTACTTTAAGTCGCTTCAATGGGTTCGGTAATTAAATTGCATTTAGAAATAATCTTTCTTTTTAACAAACTGATATCGATTTAAAAACACGCTCCTCACACTTTCGCGCTGTTGGTTAATATTATAAAGTCATAAAATAAATGCTTCACTCTCGCTCTCACATTTACTTATAAAAATACTTTTTGAAAATCAATTCAATTTAATTAAAAAGATCTAGTTTTCACAAAACAATATTAGTTTAAAGACTCAGGTCTCACACTTTCGCGCTATTGAACTAAATCATAAAATATAAATAAATACTTCACTTTCGCTCTCATATTTAGTTTATAAAATATTTGTTGGAAACTAATACAGTTTAATTAATTTTAAAGAGCTGTCGCGGTGTTTAAAATTAATGTCCAGTTTTTACTATCTAGTATAAATCTCACACTCTCGCGCTGTTGATTTACACTTTAATTAATTTTCACTCTCGTGCAAAATTATAGTCTATCGTTTAATTAAAAACTGAAACAGAAAACTAGTTTGTTTGAAAATAAAGTTTGCAACTTAATTACTAAACCCAGATCAACTTCTTATTCACATTCCAGTTATATTAAATTAGTTCGACATAATTGTAAATAAAAACATTACGATTAAATAAATAATAATTGATTTAATTAAGAACATATCAGAGATCAAACAAATAAATAAAATCTGAAACTATAATGATCACTGGAACCAATTAATAAATATAGCAAGTATAGAAATACTGGAAACAAACAGAAGGGTACTGTACGAGACAGTATATGAAACTGACTTGAAAATTAAAATTAACAATTCAGATATACTGTATCAATGGCAGAAATAAATAAACTGATAGGAATTTAAAATACTGAACTGAATTTTATATAGTAAATAGAGTAACTTACAGATAGCAACCGGAATGGAAGCAAAACACCAGAATAATAAAAGTTTGCAATATCAAAATAATGCGTAGCGTCCGAGAGAGGAAAAATAGTCAGATTACATGTATTTATAGACCTGAGAAAAATAACTGACTTCCTATCTTTTCTCCCCCGTTTCAATCCTATTTTCACTGGACTTATACGTGAGTTGTGCCTGAAGTTTAGGAAGTGATCAGTTTTTGCGCTTCGCTGGCTTTTGCACGTCTTTTTCCCTTTTTCTTTTGTTTTTCTTCACGTGCCCAATTATATAGGCATGGCTGGCGCCTTAAATTGCTTGCCTGGCGCCATGCTTTATCACCTTTTTCCTTCACGTGCCCAATTGTATAGCATAGGCATGGCTGGCGCCTTACATGGCTTGCCTGGCGCCATGCTTTATGCATAAACCAACATGCCTGGCGCCATGGTTAATGCATGTATCAACATGCCTGGCGCCATGGGCTTCTTTCTTTGGCCCTTTCTTTCTTTTGCATGTGCAGTCTGGCGCCTTGCTTTATAATTAGCTTGGTGCTTTTTGCTTCTAGTCCCATAAAACTCATATTTTGCTAAATTTCGGCTGCATCTGTATTTTTATAAAAAGTATTAATTATTTCATAGATAACACAATAATTTAGAGAAAATATTAAAATATTACGACAAATAATATTAAATAAATAGTGCATTTTTCGGTGTTATCAAACTCCCCTCAACTTGAACCATTGCTTGTCCTCAAGCAAAAAGATTATAATTTTGTGATAGAGAAACAAAACAAAAAGATTTTCCATGAGTAACATTTTTAATCTCGACCAAATCAGAGGAACTAATTTATTTATCGTACCAAAAATATCATGGAAACACAAATCACAAACGAACATGAATTTCTTCCTTACATAGACCGTTCCGAATTATTTTACTATACCTGAACTTAACTTCCATTTCTTCTTTAGTTACCCTTTTTTAGCCCGCGGTAATCACATTAAGCCCGTTATCTATTCACACACACATGGTAGTGAACCTGTTAGTGATTATGACCCGATCCTTTTTCATATTATTTATTTTTCTTTTCTCTCACTTATGTCATAGGATATTTTATATCTTTGAGGTCTTTCGCATTTGGGCTAAATGACCGGGTGAGGGTCATTTGACTTAGAGTGCGTAGTCCCTTTTCAGATTTATACATCCTTGATTTTCATTTTTCAATCAAAGTCATTCACTTATATTCGTCGACTCAACTACTTAGATAGTGATCGTAGATGGTGCCGACTACCTATGGGCTTACTCAAGGACTAGTAAAGTGTCAAGAAATTTAAGTTCAGTTTCTAGCAAATATCCAAATTGATCTACATAATTAAGAAATTTAAGGTGTTAAAATGATATAGCTGGTACGAAAAATATACTTAATTCGAAAGTTCAGTCTTAATTACGTTTGCGACTTTGGAATCTCAAAAATTATTTGTTTCTCAAAAATTTTGTTATGGCTCAAGATTTTGGAAAAAATTTAGAATACACCGAAAAAAAAATTTATTTGCAGAAAGGAAAACTAAACTAGAAAGAGTGAAATTAATACTGAAAATAAATAAAAGCAGTAAAGTCCTCCCCTCAACTTAAATCCAACAGTGTCCTCACTGTTGTGACTCATGTCGAAGTTTGGAGCGGAAAACCTGCAGTGGCGGTGAACTATGGCGGAGGTTGGTGGAATCGCTGAAAGTCGTCAAACCGTAGACTCAATCCGCCAAGTTCATGCATAACCTGGTCGAGCTGTTGGCGATGATACTCCGCAGATTGGTTGTAGTGATCGTGCATTGCGGTCTGATGCTGGAGTATTTGAGTTTGTTGGGCTCGCAGGAATTGCATTTCAGCTAGCATGACCTCTTGTTGTTGATGAATGGCATAGAAGAGGCCATCACGTTCTTCTTGTTCTCGATAGGAGGAAGAACTACCTGCAAAAGTGTTAGAAAATTGTGGTGCGGGTGCAGGTGGAATTGAAGTGGCGCCCTCACCAGTGGCTACACGTTCATCATCAGGAGGGTAAAAAAAATTACTAATGTTACGTACATCTGTGCGGTTGAGGTCAGGAAAAACAAAAGGACGGAAAACATTATTATTAATCATTAAATAGAACTTGCCATCCTCTAATTCCTTAACTAATTTCATATATTTAACCATATCTAGATCAATATAGCGCATAGGTAGTGGAGTAAGGTTTTCTAAGTGGTTTCCTAATCCTATGGCTTTAGCAATTGTAGTGATTAATCCACCAAAAGTGATGGTTCCTCGTTTAGCAACAATTGATCGCATATGGTTAAACATGAACGGGACAGTATTAATTTTAATGTGTTTCATAAAAGCAAATAAATAAAACAATTCCTTGGAGTTCACTTTGTTAGAATTTGCGCGGCCAAAAATAGTGCCAGCTAGTAACTGGCGAAAATATCGCATGGCCGGGTTATGGATTGAAGAGGCATGGTTTCCCTCACAACTATCAGTGTGTTTACCAGTTAAAGCCTTCCAAAATAAAACAAAAGTACGTGGCCATTGTTCATCATTATGAACTTCACAGACCACATTCATATGAGGAAAATGTAGAATATCTGCCATTTCGTCAAAACCAAAAACATATTCGTTATTAAACATACGAAAACACAGACTTCCTCTAGTACTTTTCGATTCAGGAGTGGTGGAAACTGTTAGTGAACTAAGGAATTCTAATGTTAACGGAACATAAACAGGATTCGCTTGCGATAGAAAATAATTTAAATCCAAAGCATCAAGCATAAAATTTACACTATCATATAATCCTAATAAATTTAAACATGCATCATCACAGTACCTTGTTGGTACAATAGTTCTAGTACTTAGCTCGTTATAAAGGGTTGCTTGTTTTTCTCCAGGTTTTCCTTGCCTAAATATCACTTCATAATCTGCTTGTTGTGCCATAATAATTTTGTGTAATGAAAGGAAGTAGTATGGAGTCTGTGTAGTTTGTGTAGTGAGGTGATGAGGGAAATACTCAATTAAACTCACAGCGCTAGTCACAAGCAAATAGTGATTTTTGTTGTGTAGTGGAAAAAGGTGTGGCGCCAGTCTGAGACTAGTTGGTAGGTAGTCAATGAACAAATGAATTGTCATGCAAAAAGGAAAAGGTGTGGCGCCAGGCTAAGGTGTAGGTGGTAGGCATAAAGTGATAAGCATGTGCACATGGAAAATTGACTATAGTCATGTGTACCGTGTGTTGTTCCAATAACATGCAACCAAAATTAAAAAAAGAAATAATAGAGATAATTAGAAAAATAGTAACAATTGTTGAGAATAAATTCATGCATACACACTAAAAATTATGATAGACTAAATAGCGAAAATAAACATACTGAAAATAATTATTCGTGCATAATGTAGATGTTTGTCTTGAAAATTTAAAAGCGAAGATAATAAAATGACAAGGTACTTTCATGCATGAATCTAACTAGAAAGCAGGAAATATTTTTTGTATTCTTCTTCCACTAAAAGAGTTATTATGAAGGAAAAATCTTGAAGCAGAGAAAGAATATTCCAAAAGAAAATCTTTTAATCAGCCACTAGGAGGTGGTGGAGCAAGGTCACGAATGATGCGGTGGATCATATCAAAGCAACGATCAAGCTGAACTGCCACGAGGTCCTTAAGGCTTGTCAAATCAGAGCGGAGCGTCGCAAGATCGGCCTGGAGGCTGGCAATGGCAGCACCGTAGTCCTCCTGAGGTGGTGGAGCAGTAGTGGAAGCAGCAGGAGAGGTGGGAGGTGGAGGTCCGGGAGTGTAATGGTAAAGAGGGGGTGTTGCAGGGTCGGTCTCGTCATCTCCTTCCAAATCATACAGCCAATTGTCTTGGTTGTGAACACTTGTTCTCTCACTATTAGGCAATGTGAAGTGATGAATGGGTACGAAGTGAACAAGCAGTTGGAATTCTTCAGGTCCTAAGTTTCCTATCATATGGTGGTTAAAGCAAAAAGTAATGTCCATCGGCTGGGCTACACTAGAGCGGACAATCTGAGATAGAGGGGTATGTAGATCTAAAGCCTCGGCTAAGATGGTTACAAAGCCACCAATACTAATGCGGCGTGTGGGGTCCTCAATGATTTTAGTAATGTTAGACAGGAGGAAGGCTGCCGCGTTGACTGGTCTATTTTGGGAAACACAAAACATGAGAAAGAGTTCTTCTTTTGTAATGGTTGTGTTGTTCGGTGGTTTCCCGAAGAATGTATGGGCAATGATCATCTGAAAGTACCTAATCGCTGGATTATGTATCTCAGTGCTAAACCTAGCATCAGGGGTTGCGTTAGGGTTTCCGGATATACTTCCCCAGTAGTACTCTAGTGCACTATCCATATAGAGATCGTCTTGAACTTCAGTGAAGGCATCGGGTCCGTGGGGAACTCCTAAAAACTCAGCTATGGCTCGTGTTGTAAACCGGTAGGTGTTTCCGAACAACCTGAAGGTGACAAGTCCCTTGTGAATGGAGGTTCCCCAGGTAGGGTTATACTTAAAGGAACTCAAGAATTCTAAAGTTAGATTACGATAATTGCGAGGAGATGCATAGGCGAATCGATCCCATCCTAAAGCGTTAGTCAGATACCTCACACTCTCCGCTATTCCTAAAGCACCCATGGCGTGTTGATCAGGAAAATAGTGTAATGCCATCTCACGCTCAGATAGGATTTCATAACGGGTCTTCTGTGAGTCATTTCTGAATGAAACTGGCATTCTGTCGGCCATTTCGTCTCTTACTTTTAAAATTCTAAGTTAAAAATCTGTTATTTCATAAAGTAATCACAAAAGTTAGTGCTGATCAAAAGAAATTTTAGCTATTATTAGTCTCCTTTTTTTTTTTTTTTTTTTTTTAAATAAAGGAGTAAAATGTGAAATGACAAAATAAATAAAAGCAACATCATAAAAATAAAAGCGAATAAATAAAGAACTAAAAGCAAATTATAAAAAGAAAGAAATAAAACATGGGTTGCCTCCCATGCAGCGCTTCATTTAATGTCGGTAGCTCGACAAGACAAGGGTTGAAAACCTAAGTAATTGGAGGAAGGTCATCTAGCTTGAGGTTAGAATAATAGTCTCCATCGCTCGGGACATAGTAATGCTTCAGACGCTGCCCGTTAACTATAAATGTTTGATCGGATTTAGTCTTTATTTCTACTGCGCCACTTTGAAAAACTTTTGAGACTTCGAAAGGTCCCGACCATCGCGATCGGAGTTTTCCGGGAAACAATCTCAACCTAGAATTAAAAAGGAGTACAAGTTCTCCCTTTCTGAATTCTTTCTTTAATATGCGCTTATCGTGCCATTTTTTAGTTCGTTCTTTATATATTTTGGCATTTTCATAAGCATCTAATCTTAATTCTTCTAATTCATGTAACTCCAGGATCCTTTTTCTTCCGGCAGATTGGTAATCCATGTTAAGGGCTTTAACTGCCCAATAGGCTTTGTGTTCTAATTCTACCGGTAGGTGGCATGACTTTCCATAGACAAGTCTAAACGGGGTTGTTCCTATGGGCGTTTTGTAGGCTGTTCTATAAGCCCATAAAGCGTCGTCAAGCTTTGCAGCCCAATCCTTTCTATTAGTGGAAACAGTCTTTTCAAGGATTGATTTGATCTCTCTATTAGAGACTTCTACTTGGCCGCTTGTTTGTGGATGGTAAGGTGTTGCGACTCGGTGCCTCACTCCGCATTTCTTCAACAGATTTTCTAATTGTTTTGATATGAAATGGGATCCACCATCGCTTATGACTAACCTGGGGACTCCAAATCTAGGGAAAATGATTTTTTTGAACAACTTAACGACTACTCGTGTATCATTTGTCGGTGAAGCTATGGCTTCTATCCATTTTGACACATAATCTACTGCTACGAGTATGAATTTGTTTCCCATAGAGGAAGGAAAAGGTCCCATAAAATCTATTCCCCAAACGTCGAAGATTTCGACCTCTAAAATGTTATTTAGGGGCATTTCATTTCTTTTGGAAATATTTCCAGTTCGCTGGCATTGGTCACATTTTGCAATAAAAGAGTGAACATCTTTGAAAAGGTTGGGCCAGTAGAGTCCTGCTTGGAGGATTTTATAGGCAGTCTTGGATGTGCTAGCATGTCCGCCATAAGGCGAGGTGTGGCAGTGAGTAAGAACACTCTCTACTTCTTCTTCAGGGATGCATCGTCGAAAGATACCATCCGCGCCTCTTTTAAATAAGAGGGGCTCATCCCAAAAGTATTGTTTAATGTCATGGAAGAATTTCTTCTTCTGTTGATAGGTAAGTTCGGTTGGTAATATTCCGGCGGCTAGGTAATTGGCGAAATCAGCATACCACGGAACCATGGTTTGTGCTAATGCGGTTTCGATATATTTACTGCCGACTTCTTCTTTTTCAAGAGAAAGATCTAGTTGGGCAATTAGTCTATCACATGGAAAATCATCGTTAATAGGAATCCGATCTTCTTTGACATCATCAAGCCTGGATAAGTGATCTGCTACTGTGTTTTCTATTCCTTTCTTATCTTTGATTTCTAGGTCGAACTCTTGTAGTAGCAGTATCCATCTTAGAAGTCTTGGTTTCGCATCCTTTTTACTAAGGAGGTATCGAATTGCAGCGTGATCTGTGTAGACAATGATTTTAGCTCCCACCAAATATGAGCGGAATTTGTCAATTGCAAATACAACAGCCAAGAGTTCTTTTTCTGTGGTGGCGTAATTTAGTTGTGCTGCGTCTAAAGTTCTACTTGCATAGTAGATAGCATGTAGCTTTTTATCCTTTCTTTGTCCTAGAACGGCTCCTACAGCATAGTCGCTGGCATCACACATAATTTCGAAAGGTTCGCTCCAATCAGGAGGTTGCATTATAGGTGCAGAAATCAAGGCCTTCTTGAGGAGTTGGAATGCTTCCATGCATTTGTCATTAAAGATGAATTCAGCGTCCTTCATTAAAAGACCGGTTAAAGGCTTGGTTATTTTAGAGAAATCTTTTATGAATCGTCGATAAAAACCGGCATGTCCTAAAAAACTTCGTATTTCTCTAATGGTTTTGGGAGGTTGAAGGTTTTCAATCACTTCTATCTTTGCTTTATCGACCTCTATTCCTCTATTAGATACTATGTGTCCTAGTACTAATCCTTCTTGAACCATGAAATGACATTTTTCCCAATTGAGCACGAGGTTAACTTTCACGCATCTTTGTAACACCATTTCTAGATTAGCAAGACACTCTTCAAAACTCTCCCCATACACAGAAAAATCGTCCATAAAGACTTCCATGATGTTGTTTATAAAATCAGCGAATATAGCCATCATACATCGTTGGAAGGTTGCAGGGGCGTTACACAATCCAAAAGGCATTCGCCTATAGGCAAAGGTACCAACGGGACATGTGAAAGTAGTCTTTTCTTGGTCATCGGGATGAATTGGAATTTGGAAAAATCCAGAATACCCGTCTAAATAACAGAAATATGAGTGTTTAGCTAGACGCTCGAGCATTTGATCGATAAAGGGTAAGGGAAAATGATCTTTTCGAGTGGCTTTGTTTAACTTCCTATAATCAATGCACATTCGCCATCCCGATTCGACGCGTTTGGATACAGTTTCTCCTTTCTCATTTTTAACCACTGTAAGTCCTCCTTTCTTAGGCACAACATGAACAGGGCTGACCCATTTGCTATCAGATATTTGATATATGATACCAGCGTCGAGGAGTTTCAACACTTCCTTCCTAACTACTTCGCTTAAGATAGGGTTTATTCTCCTTTGGTGTTCTCTCGAGGTTTTTGCGTCTTCTTCTAGTAAGATTCGATGCATACACACTGAGGGACTTATTCCTTTCAGGTCAGAAATGCTATACCCTAGGGCTGAAGGATATTTTCTTAAGACATCTAGTAATTTTTCTGTCTCTAGGGGATTTAGGTCAGCGTTCACTATGACTGGACGATTCATATCATCGTCTAGATATTCATATCTAAGATTTTTGGGTAGCGGTTTGAGTTCTAGCGAAGGTTGCTTAGGACCAAGTGTAGGATCAGGTGA
Source organism: Trifolium subterraneum (assembly GCA_951799995.1). Taxonomy (NCBI): domain Eukaryota; kingdom Viridiplantae; phylum Streptophyta; class Magnoliopsida; order Fabales; family Fabaceae; genus Trifolium; species Trifolium subterraneum. The sequence continues at coordinate 18,576,573 of OX637463.1, read as the reverse complement.
GAGAGGTGGATGTTCTCTTAAGCTATCTTCTTTACAAAGTTGGAGTGAAGCTTGGTCTTCGTTCATAGCTGGTTTCAGAATTTCCATCTCTTTAGGTAATTCTTTCTCTATTTCTTTGACACATTCATCTATTATGTCTAGGGCATAACACGTGTCTTCTACTGCGGGTGTTTTCATGAACTTAGAAAGAATAAACTCAATTTTTTCTTCTCCCACTTCTAGGGTGAGTTTCCCTCTCTTCACATCTATTATTGCTCCTGCAGTGGCTAGGAAAGGTCTTCCTAAAAGAATTGGGATGCAAGCATCTTCCTTGATGTCCATTACTGCAAAATCTGTAGGGATATATAGTTGACCGATTCTTACGGGAACATTTTCTAAGATACCTACTGGATATTTGACTGAACGGTCCGCTAGTTGTAGAGACATCCTAGTAGGTTTTAGATCGCTTAAGTTCAGCTTTTTGCTAATTGACAGGGGCATAAGACTAACACTAGCTCCTAAATCACATAGGGCCTTGTCTATTACGAAGTTGCCTATTACACAAGGAATTGAAAAACTCCCCGGATCTTTTAGCTTAGGTGGCATCTTGTTTTGGAATATGGCACTGCACTCTTCAGTAAGTGCTACTGTACCGTCTTCATCCAGTTTCCTCTTATTTGACAAGATTTCTTTTAGAAACTTAGAATAGGTTGGCATTTGTGCTATGGCTTCTGAGAAAGGAATAGTTATGTTGAGTTGTCTCAGAATTTCCACAAATTTTCTAAATTGACTATCCATTTTTGGCTTTGCGAGTCTTTGCGGAAATGGGATAGTGGGTTTGTAGACAGGAGGTGAGTCCTTTGTTTCCTCTTTGTCTTTTTGTTTTTCGTTTTCAGACTCTCTTACAGGGTCTTTCGAGGGTTCACCTTTCTCATTCATCTCCTCGGTTTCTTCAATGTTTTTCGGATTTTTGGCTCTAGGATCAACTGGGTCTTGTAGCTCTTTCCCACTTCTAGTGGTTATAGCATGTAGGGCATTTGCGTGCCCTTTAGGATTTGGTTCGGGTTGTCCTGGAAAAGTGCCGGCTGGAGCGGCGAGAGCTGCTTGATGTTGCGCCACTTGAGATATTTGAGTTTCTAACATTTTGTTATGGGTGGCTAGAGCATCCACTTTGGTTGACAATTGTTTTACCAACTCGGTCGTATGGATACTTTGGTTCAAGAACTTTTCCATCATGAGATCAAGGTTAGACTTTTTAGGTGGATAAGTTGCAGCTTGTTGTCCTACTGACTTTTGAAAACCTGGAGGTGTCTGATTTGGAGGGAATAGTGCATTATTGCTCTTGTAAGAGAGATTAGAATGGTTCTTCCAACCAGGATTATAAGAGTTTCCTTGGGCATAGTTAACTTGGTCGAGTCCGGCCAATAATTGACATTCAGAGGTTGTGTGTCCAGGAACTCCACATAGTTCGCAGTTTGGTTGTATCGCGGCTACGGTAGCTGCGGGAGGTAGAGTTAGGCTGTCTAACTTTTGAGAAAGAGCGTCTACTTTCGCACTGGCATGGTCTAGGCCGCTCACTTCGTACATACCGCCTTTTTGCTGGGATTTTTCTATGGCAGCGCGTTCGCTTCCCCACTGATAATGGTTCTGGGCCATGTTTTCTATAAGTTGTGTGGCTTCTTGATAAGGTTTATCCATTAGAGCTCCACCAGCAGCAGCGTCTATGGTGAGTCTAGTGTTATAGAGCAGCCCATTATAGAAGGTATGGATTATGAGCCATTGTTCTAAACCGTGATGTGGACATAGTCTCATCATATCCTTGTATCGTTCCCATGCCTCGAAGAGTGATTCTCCATCTTTTTGCCTAAATCCGTTGATTTGGGCTCTTAACATTGCTGTTTTGCTTGGCGGGAAATATCGGGCCAAGAATTGCTTCTTCAATTCATTCCATGTAGTGATGGAGTTCGAAGGTAAAGCTTGGAGCCAAGCTCTAGCTCTGTCTCTCAAAGAGAACGGGAAAAGGCGGAGTCGTATTGCTTCGGCTCCTACACCATCGGCTTTTAGTGTGTCCGCGTACTGCACAAACACTGATAAGTGGAGGTTCGGATCCTCCGTAGGGGAACCAGAGAATTGATTTTGTTGCACTATTTGCAACAAAGCAGGTTTCAATTCGAAATTCCTAGCTTCAACGGTTGGGGAGACGATGCTCGAATGAGGTTCCTCTTCAGAAGGGACTGCATAGTCCTTGAGAGGACGATTGTTGTTGGCCATGAATAACCTTTGGGATTCGCGAATTCGGCGTTGTAAACGAATATAACGAATAAAACGCTCTATTTCAGGGTTAGGTTGCTCTAAGTCGTCCTCGGAGGAACGAGTGCTGGGCATACAACCTAAGTATCAAAAAGATTAAAGGGGTTGCCTTAATCGTTACAAATTAAAAACTTAAATGCGAATTTTTGACTAAATTAGTCCCCGGCAACGGCGCCAAAAACTTGATGCGATATTTCTGCAAGTGCACAGATTTATCGTGTAGTTATAAAAGATTATCGTTCCTTCAGGGACTATTTTCCAAAACTTCGCTTACGTTTTTAATATAATGTAAGGTTAAGGCTAAATATTAATTGGAAAGGGATGTTAAAAGAAAAATAATAGATCTAATTCAAATAATTAGATTTAACTAACTGGAATGTTACTTTAAGTCGCTTCAATGGGTTCGGTAATTAAATTGCATTTAGAAATAATCTTTCTTTTTAACAAACTGATATCGATTTAAAAACACGCTCCTCACACTTTCGCGCTGTTGGTTAATATTATAAAGTCATAAAATAAATGCTTCACTCTCGCTCTCACATTTACTTATAAAAATACTTTTTGAAAATCAATTCAATTTAATTAAAAAGATCTAGTTTTCACAAAACAATATTAGTTTAAAGACTCAGGTCTCACACTTTCGCGCTATTGAACTAAATCATAAAATATAAATAAATACTTCACTTTCGCTCTCATATTTAGTTTATAAAATATTTGTTGGAAACTAATACAGTTTAATTAATTTTAAAGAGCTGTCGCGGTGTTTAAAATTAATGTCCAGTTTTTACTATCTAGTATAAATCTCACACTCTCGCGCTGTTGATTTACACTTTAATTAATTTTCACTCTCGTGCAAAATTATAGTCTATCGTTTAATTAAAAACTGAAACAGAAAACTAGTTTGTTTGAAAATAAAGTTTGCAACTTAATTACTAAACCCAGATCAACTTCTTATTCACATTCCAGTTATATTAAATTAGTTCGACATAATTGTAAATAAAAACATTACGATTAAATAAATAATAATTGATTTAATTAAGAACATATCAGAGATCAAACAAATAAATAAAATCTGAAACTATAATGATCACTGGAACCAATTAATAAATATAGCAAGTATAGAAATACTGGAAACAAACAGAAGGGTACTGTACGAGACAGTATATGAAACTGACTTGAAAATTAAAATTAACAATTCAGATATACTGTATCAATGGCAGAAATAAATAAACTGATAGGAATTTAAAATACTGAACTGAATTTTATATAGTAAATAGAGTAACTTACAGATAGCAACCGGAATGGAAGCAAAACACCAGAATAATAAAAGTTTGCAATATCAAAATAATGCGTAGCGTCCGAGAGAGGAAAAATAGTCAGATTACATGTATTTATAGACCTGAGAAAAATAACTGACTTCCTATCTTTTCTCCCCCGTTTCAATCCTATTTTCACTGGACTTATACGTGAGTTGTGCCTGAAGTTTAGGAAGTGATCAGTTTTTGCGCTTCGCTGGCTTTTGCACGTCTTTTTCCCTTTTTCTTTTGTTTTTCTTCACGTGCCCAATTATATAGGCATGGCTGGCGCCTTAAATTGCTTGCCTGGCGCCATGCTTTATCACCTTTTTCCTTCACGTGCCCAATTGTATAGCATAGGCATGGCTGGCGCCTTACATGGCTTGCCTGGCGCCATGCTTTATGCATAAACCAACATGCCTGGCGCCATGGGCTTCTTTCTTTGGCCCTTTCTTTCTTTTGCATGTGCAGCCTGGCGCCTTGCTTTATAATTAGCTTGGTGCTTTTTGCTTCTAGTCCCATAAAACTCATATTTTGCTAAATTTCGGCTGCATCTGTATTTTTATAAAAAGTATTAATTATTTCATAGATAACACAATAATTTAGAGAAAATATTAAAATATTACGACAAATAATATTAAATAAATAGTGCATTTTTCGGTGTTATCATCCTGCAGCCAAATAAACGATTTTGTCTTTTGGTACCCATTTGCAGATGGGTCCTAGACTGTTAGTTACCTGACCTCTATTCTCCATTTGTACAACCTGAATGCTCTCAGGTACGAATGTTGAATATAGATCAGAAGGTGATGTTGGAACAAAATATGTGTTAGTACACACCCTTAGGTTTTGATGATAACAAAGTATTAAATGAACAATTGATGGTACTAATGTTTAAATTAAGAGTGCAGGAGAATCCAACGTTATATCGAGAGCACACTTAATTTAGACTCTGATGAAACCTATGGAAGTCTGAATCTTTACACTCTGAAAGAGTTCAAAAGCTACAACGTGGTCAGAAGCTAAACAAAGTTCAGAAGCTCAAAGAGGATCAGAATGTCTGCAAGAGTTCAGAAGCTCAGAGAAGTTCAGAAGCTCAAAGATGATCAGATGCCTACAAGAGTTCAGAAGCTATCTGCTAGTCATGAGTCATTCAGAGGATGAAGACGTTCAAAAGCTGAATTACGAAGGACTATCAGAGGTCATCCATTCAAGACCAATCAGACTCCAAGTTATCAAAGGTTCATCAGAAGCAAAGGAATTCCCCAAATCATCAGAAGGGCTACATCAACTACTCTTATCAAGCCTGATGATTTGTTCTAAGGTCCACTAATTACAACGGTCACAAAGGATGTGATCCTTCTCTCTCTAGGAGCTAGTTGTACCTTATTACTGTACTTTGGACAAACAGTAAAGGTGAAACTTCACTGCAAAAGAAGACGTGGCTTTACTCAACGGATCTTCAAAGACTACAACTGTCAATTTTACAACGGGAATTTCTCCAACGTCTCAATGTCTTTCTCAACTCATATAAATATGCCAAAGAAAGAATTGATGACTAACGATCTTCATTAGAAAACATCTCTCAGAATAAAGTGAGAATTTGAATTGTAATAGAAAACATCTCTCAAATGAAGTGAGAATAGAAACTAGCTTAAGCCTCTGAAGTTATTATGTTTGTAATAAGTTTAAGCTTATAAGTTAGTAGTAAGTCTTCTGCTTAGTGTAGAAGCAAGAAAGTCTTCTGCTTAGTGTAGAAGCAAGTAAGTCTTCTGCTTAGTGTAGAAGCAAGAAAGTCTTCTGCTTAGTGTAGAAGCACATAAGTCTCAATCTTAGTGATTAGAGCAAATAAGTCTTGTGCTGAGTGTAGGAGCAAGGAAGTCTCTCTGTCTTGTGTGACTTAGAGCAGAAATTCTTGAGCTTGTGTGCTTGAGCAAGGAAGTCTCTGATCTTGTGTGATCAGAGCAAGGAAGTCTCTCTGTCTTGTGTGATTTAGAGCAGGAAGTCTTAAGTCTTGTGTGACTTGAGCAAGGAAGTCTTGAGTTTGTGTGCTTGAGTATCTGATTGTAATCTTAGTGATTATAGTGAACTCTCTTGGAAACAAGGGGACTGGAGTACTCTCAATTTGTGAAGGGAACCAGTATAAATTGTTGTGTGTTCTTCTCTCTCTTTCACTCTCTCATTTACTCCTTCATCATTCACTTAGCCGTAAGTTAATTGTGTGAACAATTCCGCTGTGCTTAAAGACTCTGATAGATTTAAATATCTTGAAAAGTTTTTAAATATCCAAAACACAATTCAACCCCCCCCCCTTCTTGTGTTTTCTCTACGCACTTTCAGGTGAAGCATTTTCAAATATGCTTGATGAACTTGGTTTTTCATATGTATTAGCACATAAATAACTAATTCCATTTACACCATTGTTTTTAAGAGAAGACAATAAAGAAATAATGCCACTACTGTCAATGTGTGTATTACAGAGGTCTTTAGAATCAATTGAGTTCTTATAAGGTTTGCTACTGCTGGCATTCCCTTTTTCAAGATCTTCAATCTTTTCTAGAGCCTCTTGATATAAACACTTAAATTGACTTGCTTGTTCACTTAAGTGCTCACAATCAACTTTGAGCTTTTTAACCTTACGTGAACTAGCAGTTAGTAGTTTTATGAGTTCAAGTTTAGGAAGTTGAGAATATACCTGATTCAGGATGTCTTGGTCAGAGTCATAACTTGAATGTTCAGACTCTGAGTTCACTTCAGACTCTGCTGCTGCTTCAGGTCTTGCTTGCACTTCAGGTCTTGATCTCCTTGGTAGCTTGACTTTCTTTTCTTCTTCAGAAAGTTTGTCCAGCTCTTCCCAGGTTGTCAATTTCTTCTTGCTAGCTATCTCTCCTCCATTCTTCTTGGATTCAGACCATCTTTGAAATTTCTTGGAGAAATTATCAAAGTATTCTTCATCAGATTCTTCCTTAATATCTTTAAGCTTCATTGCTTGCTTCCCTTTTCTGGCAGTTTCCTTGTCTCTTGCTCTTGAAGTACAAACATTAGATGTTGATGTAGATACTTGCTTGATGCTCAGATCTTCATTCATATTAAGTCCATCTTCCATTCCTTTAATGAGATCAGCAACAAGTTGATGAATCTTCTGCTTCCAATCATTCACTCCATTGAATTTTTGAGCCATGGTGTTTTTCTCCTTTGGATCTTGACTGTCTCACGGTTAAGTGATTTACCAACAGAACCGGAGCTCTGATACCAATTGAATGTGCGTGGAGAAAACACAAGAAGGGGGGGTTGAATTGTGTTTTGGATATTTAAAAACTTTTCTAGATATTTAAATCTATCAGAGTCTTTAAGCACAGCGGAATAGTTTACACAATCAACTTAAGGATAAGTGAATGATGAAGGAGTAAATGAGAGAGTGAGAGAGAGAAAGAGACGCAACAATTTATACTGGTTCCCCACACAAATTGAGAGTACTTCAGTCCCCTTGTACTTACAAGAGATTTCACTATAATCACTAAGATTACAATTCAGATGCTCAAGCACACAAGCATGAGACTTCCTTGCTCTAGGTCACATAAGACAGAGAGACTTCCTTGCTCTAATCACACAAGATCAGAGACTTCCTTGCTTAAGCACACAAGCTTAAGACTTCCTTGCTCTAGTCACACAAGATCAGAGACTTCCTTGCTTAAGCACACAAGCTTAAGACTTCCTTGCTCAAGTCACACAAGACAAGAGACTTCCTTGCTTCTACACCAAGCAGAAGACTTCCTTGCTCTAATTACTAAGATTGAGACTTATCAATTACTCACGCAGGAGTAATAATAACTTCTAAGCTTAAACTTATTACAACATAATAACTTCAGAGGCTTGAGCTAGTTTCTTTTCTCACTTAATTTGAGAGATGTTTTCTATTACAATTCATTTTCTCACTTTATTCTGAGAGATGTTTTCTAATGAAGTTCGTTAGTCATCAATTCTTTCTTTTGCATATTTATATGAGTTGAGAAAGACATTGAGACGTTGGAGAAATTCCCGTTGTAAGTTGGACAACTATAGTCTTTGAATATCCGTTGAGTAAAGCCACGTCTTCTTTTGCAGTTAAGCTTCACCATTACTGTTTGTCCAAAGTACAGTAATAAGGTACAACTAGCTCCTAGAGAGAGTAGGATCACATCCTTTGTGACCGTTGTAATTAGTTGTCCTTAGAACAAATCATCAGGCTTGATAAGAGTAGTTGATGTAGCCCTTCTGATGACTAGGGGAATTCCTTTGCTTCTGATGAACCTTTGATAACTTGGAGTCTGAGTGGTCTTGAATAAATGGCCTCTGATAGTCCTTCGTATTCCAGCTTCTGAACGTCTTCATCTTCTGAATAACTCATGACTAGCAGATAACTTCTGAACTCTTGTAGGCATCTGAACATCTTTGAGCTTCTGAACTTCTCTGAGCTTCTGAACTCTTGCAGACATTTTGATCCTCTTTGAGCTTCTGATCTTGTTTAGCTTCTGACCACGTTTTAGCTTCTGAACTCTTTCAGAGTGTAATGATTCAGACTTCCATTGGTTTCATATCAGAGTCTAAATCAAGTGTGCTCTTGATATAACGTTGGATTCTCCTGCACACTTAATTTAAACATTAGTAACATCAATTGTCCATTTAATACTTTGTTATCATCAAAACTCAAGGGTGTGTATTAAAACACATTTTGTTCCAACAAAGGTGACAAATCCAAAGATTAGAAGATGAGAAGAAAGAGGTCGATGAAGTCGAGCAAGTTCACGATGTTACTAGAGATTTCCCAACAAGATGAAGTCGTGGATTTTGAAACCAATAACACCAAATCAGCTATGGTTTCAAACGTTATCAACCTCAAGGTGCAACCTGCTCCTTTAATCTACGTCCAAACAGAGGCGAAACACAAAAAGGAAGTAATGACAACAAATTTGATGAAGGATGAACAAGGAAAAATAGTAGCAGAGAAAGAAATCCATCACACAATCATGTGCGATGGAATTGGTCATAGATCCTTGAAGATCCTGACTGATATCTCGTCATTCTCAAAATCAATAGATCGAAAAGGGCGCGCAAAAGAAACTGAGATGCGGAGCGTGGAAGAAATAGCTATGCAGGAGCTTAAGAAATAGATTTATTATTTTTATATTTTAGCTAGATTTATTATTTTTATATGTTCTAGCTAGATTTATTATATTTTTATTTCTCCTACTATTTAAGGTAAACTATTGTAGCCTTAAGAGACAACTTTTTCATTCAATAAAAATATAGAGAATTTTCTCAAGTTTGGTGAATTCCAAATTATTCTTTCTGGTGGATTTCGGAAATCTGGTGGATTCCAGAAACCCTTTTATTAGGTTTGTCCGCTTGCAAACCTATGTTTTATTATAGGATTAACGCTTGCTATTCCTTCCCGCTTCCGTACTGCGTCAATAACTGTTATATATAAATATGTTCACTTTGACAAATGAAATAGCTGGTTATGATCACAATTTTTTTTTCATTATTCGACAGGTGTATAAAATTTAAAACGTTTTTACTAATTTATTTATTTATAAAATACTCTCTCCGTACCATAATATATGTCATTTTGACACTTTTACGCATATTAAGAAATTTAATTATTGTTGTACGGAAAAGAAAAATTATGAGTTAGTTTACAAAATTGTTTTTCATTAATTGTATGAGAAATATAAATTGAAGAATTGAAACAAGAGAGAGTAATAAATAATTAAGCGCTGATTCAAAAAATAAATAATTAAGGGTATAATAAGAAAAATAATATTCGGTGCTTTATTTGTATTGTAAAACAACTTCTAATTTAGTACAATTTTTTTTCTTTCAAACCAACATATATAATTTGGTACAGAGGGAGTTTAAATATTTCTACCGACTATATTAAATTTGCGTTAATATCGATCAACAACGTCAATATATGAAAAAGTTATACAACATCAATATATATAAATTAATTATTTTTTATAAGATAATATTCTTATAATTGCATAGGTCAATTACGTTTATATTTCTCAATAACAAATTTATCTGTTGACTCTTGGTTGCATTATAGAGTTCTGAACGATAATGACATTCCAATCAACCAATAATATTAGTGTTTTAAAAATCAGACCGGATCGGCCGGTCAGACCAGTCGAACCGTGAATCGGAGGAATCGCCGATTTGGTTCAAAACGATGTTGTTTATAATTAATTTTTTTTGTCAAAAAAAAAGAAATAGAAAAAACTAAACTAAAACAAATAGTGTCCGAAACAAACATGTCTCCTTGGAATTAAATTTATTATTAGACTATGTTATTTCGTTTATGTTGCGATTAAATTATGTTGCAATTAGACTTTATTTAAAACTTATTTGATTTTGTAATTTGTACTATTTTATTGTGTCTGATAACAATGTTTAAGATTTGAATTTAAGAATTTGTGAGTTGTGACATTTTTCAAATTTTTAAATTTTTTAGGTGTCATGAACTTTTTAAGAGATCGAGTCATCATGTTCGACCGATTTAATACTTATATAATTTTATTAAAGAGACTGGTCCATTTCACCAGTTTGAGTCGGTTTTGTCATGCAGTTCGACCAGTGATCCGATGGTTCGACCAATGAACCAATGATCCAGTACTCTCACTGATTCGATAACCAGTCCGATTTTTAAAATAGTGTGTATGACTATGATACATTATCCTTGGTATTTTTGAACCATTTATCAATGGCTCATTCATACTCCATCCGTTCATTTTTATTTATCGTTTTAGAAAAAAATATTTATTTCAAATTATTTGTTGTTTTGATAGTTTAAGTTTATATTTTGTCTATTATACCCTCCTTCCTTTCCTTTATTGATTAAATTTTATATAATTTTTTATTGTATCTTTTTTTTTTACTAAACTTTTTCATATAATATATTTTATTGTTTTTGTTTTGTTCCTATTTTTTTTTTCTTCTATTTTTTTGTACATAATATATTCCAAAAAATAAAATAAAATTAGGATATAATAGGAAAATAAGGCACACAAATATAATTTCTTAATTTGTAGTAATTTTTCTAAAATGACAAATAAAAAAGATCTGAGGGGGTACTAGTTTTGTATACGTTGATAAGGCATGTTAAAGTTAAACTAACAACCAATAATTAGTTGTCAGTGACATTGGATTTGATAGTGAGAATCACCGGTTCGATTCTCCGTAACTATAATCAGAAGAGGACTGAAACTACTTAATACTATAACTGACACAAATCAGATTAAACGGTCAAGTGAACCGGACACTGGTGATAAAAATCAATAAAAAAAAGGGTTAAATATGTTTTTAGTCCCTACATTTTGTGAAATTGTTAAGAATGGTCCCTACAGTTTAAAAATGGTAAAAATACAAAACCTATAAAATTTTCCGCTATCAAGATTAGTCCCTGCCTTTATCCTTTAGGGACCATTCTTGACAATTTCGCAAAATGTAGGGACTAAAAACAGTAAAAGGTAGAGACTATTTTTCCAAAATGTAGGGACTAAAAATATTAAAAGGTAGGGACTATTCTTGAGAATTTTGCAAAATGTAGGGACTATTCTCTACGGATTAGACTAATCTTGATAGTGCAAAATTTTATCGGGTTTTTTTTTACTATTTTTAAAATGTAGAGACCATTCTTAACAATTTCACAAAATATAGGGACTAAAAACATATTTAACCCTAAAAAAAATCTAAACTAACTAAGAGAATATTCTTTCTTTGCAGCATGGTGGCACCTATCAGCAATCTCTATCTTATCTCCTTTTAATAATACAGGAACCGAAAGAGGTGTCGTTTCATGCCTTTCATGATGACTCACTCAACTCAGCGTAACATTGCATACTCCGTGAATATACTTATATTATTACTACTTTGTCTTCACTCTTCTTCACCACACTAACTCTTTTCTCTTCAAACTCTATTGTTCTTTCATTTCTTCGATCTATATCCAATGGCAAAAGACCCAGTTCGTGTTCTTGTCACTGGTGCTGCAGGTACTCTATCTATAAACATCGCTCTTACTTTTAGTTTTCTGTTTTTTGTTTTGTTTTATTTGCTTCTAGTTCTTATGTAACTGTCTTTTTTTATTGGTTTCATGATAATAAATTCTGGGTTTGTCTCAAAATTATGTCTTTGTTTTGTTTTGAGGTTGTTTTGTTCTGATATGCTCTCTGATCAGATCTGATCCTATGATGTTTTAGATTGACTAGTTTTTGTGTTTTATTTAGAAATAGAACTGTGTTTGGTTTATAATTGGATTAGGTACTAATAGCTTAAGTTGGTTTAACATTTGACAGTATTTCCTGATTTGATTTTCACTCGCTCTTGATTTCTCTTGTATTTCCTGGATTAGGTACTAATAGCTTAAGTTGGCTTAAGTTGGTTTAACTTTCTGAATTGAATCTCATGGCACTTTTCGAATGCCTTTCTGTTGAGTAGGGTATTTTCTTGTATGATGATTGCGTTTAGAGATGATTTAATGTGATGATTGGGTTTTACAAATGATTTAATGTGTGACATACTATTTGATCTGTGTTTTCGACACATAAATGACCTGTTTGGATTGATGTATTTGAATTTATCTACTAACATAAACATTTGTAACTTGTAAGACTGTTTGCGAGAGCTTATGGAAATAACTTATGACATGTCATAAGTTTTTGGCAGGTTATTTCCGTAAGCACTTTAGGATAGGTTATGAAAACAACTTATAACTTACATGAAAATAGTTTGACTTTACTTTATCTTTTGATATAAAAATAGCTTATACATTTTTTATGTTTTTTAGACTAAAAGTAACAATATTCATTCATTTCAATAAACGATAGAGTACATCAGATGCAAATACAAATTAAACATCGCTAAAAAAAAAAATGTTGAATATGCGAACAAACTCACATCATCCAAGTTAATAGCATACAACGACAAAATGCCTACAAATAATATGATAAAAATAGCTTATACATAAACATATGTGTTAGGTGCTTATGCTATAAGTGTTTAGTTGAGTTATTTATCTAATCAGGGTCTTAATGTTGTTTTCTTTTCACAAAAGCAATTTTTGATTTCAAGCTTCAACATAAAATCCTTGGGGTACTTTTTTGTACTAAAAAATGTTTTGCCAATTTTAGGACAAATTGGGTATGCTCTTGTCCCCATGATTGCTAGAGGAGTGATGCTGGGCGCTGACCAGCCTGTGATCCTCCACATGCTTGACATTCCACCCGCAGCCGAATCACTGAACGGTGTTAAAATGGAGTTGGTGGATGCTGCATTTCCTCTTCTTAAAGGTTTGAGTTTTCCTCCTTACCAATTGTTACATGAATTCTAGGACAGCTATCTTTTGGGCTTGAAGTTGGTTTGTTTTGGTTGATGAATGCTTCACAAGATTAAAGTTATTATGAAAATTATTTGTTTCAGGAGTTGTTGCTACAACTGATGTGGTTGAGGCATGCACTGGGGTCAATATTGCCGTTATGGTTGGCGGGTTCCCTAGAAAAGAAGGTATGGAGAGGAAAGATGTGATGACAAAAAATGTCTCCATTTACAAGTCCCAGGCTTCTGCCCTTGAAAAACATGCTGCTGCAAACTGCAAGGTGATCTGTTACATCTGAATCCTCAGGCTTTTCTAGTTCTGCCATATTTTATGTCAAAAAAAAAAAATGTTCCATTCTATATCCTCCCACCTTTTTCATGCATATCTTTAGTGCCAGAACATGTTGGATGATCTATTGATTGAACATTGTTATTGTCATGGTTTCCGTCAAATGTGGCACCAACACTCCAAATTATGTCTGGCATGTGTCTATTCAACATCAATACGACACTGACACATGTGGTTATATTTAATCGTTTAAATTTTCTCAAACTATTATCGGTGTCTATGTGTCAGTGTTGGTGTCGTGTCTAGTATATGTGTTTGTGCCGGTCTTCACGTGATGACCAATGATGGTGATAAATGTAAACTGAATATATTACTATTGGTCTGTACTTTATGTATTTCTTGGAATATTTACATTTCTTTAATCTCTGTATCATGATGCAGGTTCTTGTTGTTGCCAACCCAGCAAATACCAATGCATTGATCTTGAAGGAATATGCTCCATCCATTCCTGAGAAAAACATTTCTGCTTTGACTAGATTGGACCATAACAGGGCACTAGGTCAAATTTCTGAAAGACTGAACGTTGAAGTTTCTGATGTGAAAAATGTTATAATCTGGGGAAATCATTCATCAACTCAGTACCCTGATGTCAACCACGCAACCGTTAAAATCTCTTCTGTGGATAAGCCTGTCCGTGAACTCGTTGCTGATGATGCCTGGTAAGTATGTCGAAGAACAAACACCATAACTGACAATTGTAACTATTTTTAAGTATCTATTATCTTTTTCATTTTGCTTTTACTTAAGTATTGATGTACTTTTCATCGACAAGGCTGAATGCGGAATTCATAACTACCGTCCAACAACGCGGTGCTGCAATTATTAAAGCTAGAAAGCTTTCAAGTGCACTATCTGCCGCTAGTGCTGCTTGTGACCACATTAGAGATTGGGTTCTTGGAACTCCTGAGGTTGTTTATGTCTCTTTCATTCAATTTCTTTACTATAAATTGCTTCAACTAAGGTTTATGTTTATCTTTTCATTGCAATACATCATCAGGGAACTTGGGTATCAATGGGAGTTTATTCTGATGGATCTTACAATGTACCAGCTGGACTGATCTATTCATTCCCTGTCACAACTCGCAATGGCGAATGGCAAATAGTTCAAGGTAAGATTTTGATGAATTATTACTGGCTCTTGAGTTCTTAATTTATTTTATTTAGCCATAATATCACTGTTTTAGGTGTTAATACTTCATGCTTAGGACCTTGATTGGGTGCAGTCAGCACCCATGATTGCACATGCAGTCAGTGAGATCAAGACCGTTCGATCGATCGGGCGGTTTATATTTAAAGATCAGAATTTTTATATTATAAAATATTAAAATTACTATTATATTTGAACCGTTTAATTTTAATCAGACGGCTCTGATGCACTGACTGCATCATAGCGACTACACTGAATCCATATCCACGTGTTTATGTATCTGATGTAATTTCTCTAATGCTTTACACAGGACTTTCAATTGATGAATTTTCAAGGAAAAAATTGGACTTAACAGCAGAAGAGCTTTCAGAGGAGAAGGCTTTGGCTTACTCATGCCTCTCTTAGACTGCTTGTTTCCTTGAGCAGTGTCAATGGAGGTTCCATTGTTTGTCAATTCTCAATTTTGAATAATGTTGCTCTAAGATATTGAGAAACTATTGATGGATGGTTTTGCCTTTTATGCAAATCATCACTTGTATTGTAATTTCTCTATGCTAGTCCCTTTTATTAGGATGTTTGAGCATATGTCATTTGAGTCAGAATTCATGACATCATTTATTAAGTTTTTCTTCTTGTGGATAAAGATTATAAAATCTCATTCATTTGAGGTGCTAACTCAATGGTAAGAGTTTAGCCTTTTAACCTCAAAATATACCGAGTTCGAATCCCTTCGGGAATAGTCGCAAAATGGCTATTTGTGTCACTAGAGTTAATAAAAATTTCCCACTTCTCCAATTTAATTTTTTGTTTAATCAAATCTCATACAATTTATAGATTATTTGATATTTTATTTTTTTACACATAAAATTATGTAAAATATAAATAAATATCTATAATTTATAATTAAAGCACAAATTAATAAATGTTTAAATTGTGTATACATTTTTATCAGGTCAGTATATGATTTTTTTTTGACAGAATAGTATAATATGATTTATTTATTGATTTTTTTTTTAATTTACATATATTCACGGTGTAAAAATATTGTACACCTGAATTCAATGATGTTACATAATTAAATCCATGTGAAAATAAAATACCCCACTATAAGGGATGGATGGGTGTAAGCGGTTGAGAAAAATCCAATTGAACCGAGGATCCAAACCAATTCAAACTGAAAAAAATCGATTCTTATGGATCGGATCAAAAACCGAACCAAACTAATTGAAAACCGATGTGGTTTGGTTCGGTTCTCGGATCAAATTTTAAAAACCGATGAACAAACCGAACCAAACCAATATATATATATATATTATTAAGTTTTTTTTTTACAAAATATATATTATTATTAAGTTAATTTTTTTTAGGTAGCCCACATCTATTTAAAAAACAAAGGGAAAATACATTAATCTCCACGGAGCTTTGTGTATATGTCACTAACACCCCCTCTATTTTATGACTTGACAAAGACTTGCCTCTGCCGTCAATAACCGTTAAGTCTCTGTTAAAAAAAAATCATTTTTTCTTAATGGCAAATTGTTAGTTGTTAGTATATTACATTATATGTTAGTTTTTCTCGTTGCCAAGACTTGAGTCTTGGACCTCCAACTCTTTTAACCGTTAGCTCAAGTAGTTCAACCAGTTGAGTTACCTCTTCCACCCCCATTAAAAAAAATGGCATATCTTTCATTCTCATATGTGTTGTTCTCTGCAATGGTGTTTCTTTTGTCCCTTCATATCCCAAGTTAGCACATTCCCAAAAATAAAACAGGCACAACTACTTATAAAAAAATCTTGCGCATACTCACATCACAATACAAATTTTAACTTAGAAACTCTCAGACTCAGTCTCCTCACAGTCACAGCTGCAAAAAACTCACCCTGCTCTCAGTTCTCATCTCTCAATATTACGCAAACAACACAACACTCTCACGTTGTTCTGCTCTCATATATTTTATCTCAAACTCTCAAAACACAGTAACCTCTCATGTCAAGTTTTGTCGGAATACGCTTTACTAGTGGTGAAGTTAACTTGAAGTTTTATTTTTGTTGTACTTTATTATTTGAAAAACTTATGAACTTAATTTCAATATGATTGTACTATGTATTTGATGAACTTATGGGAAAATAATTGTATTTTGTATTTTATGAACTTATTTGATGAACTTATAAGGAAAAAAATATACCGAAAAAAAAATAAATAGCAGGAAATACATCGAAAAAAATGCGCTATAAAATCGATTAAAGTATCCGAACCAAACCGATGAGTTTGGTTCGGATTCATTTTTGAAAAACACTAAAAATCAAACCAAACCGAACCAATCGAAAATTCATTGGTTCGGACATCGGATTCACTCGAAACCGATCCAAACCGGTCCAATTACACCCTTGAATGTTGATTTATTTAGTTGGATTGAGAGCGTTGAAGAATGGTAAAAGGAGTTTGATGGTTTTATCCTCACTTATATATAAAACTAAATAGATTAAATTAACATTTGTAACTTTTCTTTTTTAGAAAAAGAAATACCTCAACTATATGGATATTTAGGCATGGAGTTGTATTATTACTTCACAAAGTCATTGATAATTGATTACACAAGATTAGTCAACAATGAGAGTTCATAAACTTAAAGTGTGAACTCCAACTTCTTCGAACAAATATATATCTAAATTAAAGCCCAACAATATCATTCCTCGGTAGTCCTGGATGCACTCAATTTTTTCAACATATTCATCTGGATCTATCATACTTTTATCCGAGGATCTAGGAATATGAGAGTTCATGATCCTATTCATGAATGCTCCTCGAGTTTTTGTTTGTTGTCCTGTTTTTTGCGTTCATAGGTGACAGTTTGTTGGCGTTTAGACGATGACAAGATGAACACGATGCTTTAGAAGTATGATTTCTCCTTTGGTTGGTCGGAGGGATGGAATGTCTCATTGAGATGACGAAAGCGCACTGAATGGAAGACTAACTCTAGGATTCTTCGATCATGTATGAAGGGATGGATGTTGGGAGACTCAGATTGACTGTTCTTTAAGGTCTTGTACCAGGCTATCAACGCCATAGTTCTTCGATCGTGTGATCCTCTTTGGCTACCATTGTTGGGACACCATTCTCGATCTATTCGGTGCCTTTGGGTGATGTGGTAGTCGTTTCTACATAAGCACAATACATATACGGTGCTCACAATTGTCTTCTTCGTGGCAATTGTTGAGGATGATAATGTTTTAAGTTTTTCTAAAGGAAGAAAACCCAGTTTCCCACATAAGACACTATTGATTCAAACTATACAAGAGAATGACTATGAGAAGACAGACGAGTTGTTCCCACATTGTGCTGAGAGTGGTACCTACAAACACTCACCGTTGAAATAAGTTTTTGGTTTTGGTTAATAGTTGGGTTGCCAAATGCATGTTCATGTGTACTATTGCCAAATGCATGTTTAAAAGTAAAAGTGTACATCATGTTCATGGCTTTTAAAATGCATTAAATTTTTTGAATAGTACACATAAATCGACAAAAAATATTTAAAAGACTAAAACTTGATGAATTATTTTTTTTTTGTAAGAAAGTTAAAAAGAGAAAGAAAAAGACTAAAAATAAAAACTAATCGCGAAAGAAGAAGGTTCCCATTGTATCGTTTTTAAGAAGATCACGAACACATTTTGGAGGAAAAGCATGAATCAAGAAGTCGGCATTTGAGGAGGCTCCGAGTTTAGCGAAAAAATCTGCACATTGATTCTCCTCTCTAAGTGTGTGATGCAGGGAAACATTGGTTTGGGAGAGTAACTCTTTCATATCTTGGATCAACACAGCATGAATACGATACTTGACATGGGGACCTTTGATGAGGTTGACACAGTTTAAAGAATCATAGTAGCAGACAAGTTCGTCAATACTCTTGTCTTTGGCCAGCAAGAGGCCCTTGTAGATAGCGTATAGTTCAACAAGTAAAATGTCGGATGACCCTTGAATGAAGTCTGAGAAGCCTGCAATGTAGTGGCCAAAGGTGTTTCTAATAATACCTCCAAATCCATATCGATCGGGGGAGAGGCGACTTCCATCCACATTAAGAATGACTCAAGAGTAGTTATTGTGGTTCCACTTGATATATCGTTCAACTAACGTTTCATTAGAAGCGGGGGAGAAGGAGCTTCTGAAGGTTTCGACCATTGTTCCGATGTTGAAGGAAAGCCGACTTAAGGACCAATTTTCATTGTTCAGGCACATAAGGTTGCGGTGTCGCCAAGACCACCATACTCCAGTCGAGAAAGTGGTAGTCTGGGAACCTGTGGCACCTAGCTTTAGCCAATCGTACACATCCATATTTGAGAAGAAATCCATATTGTTAAAACCAATGTGGTTCCAAAGGCTACGAGCGAACTCACAGTCCCGAATACAATGAAGGAAGGATTCATCTTGGAGGCCACAACGAGTGCAAGTGGCAGAATGACTCATCTTGCGGTGATTGAGTAAAGAGAGGGTAGGCACAAAGTTGTGACAAGCCAACCAAAAGAAGAATTTAATCTTTTCAGGGAGTTGAATTTTCCATATCCACGACCAAGAGTGTGAAGGGTTATGGTTTATTACCAAATCCCTTAGAGAGAGTAGCCAGTTATAGCCACTTTTAGTAGTGTATGTGCCATTTTTGTTGTTGGTCCAAATAAATGCGTCTTCGATGGAATCATTGAACTTAAAGTTAGCGTTGTTAACGATGTCAGAAGCCAAAGGAGGGAGCTGAGTGTAAAGACTCTGTGTGTGAGGATTTCCTATGGAAAGCACGTCTTTTACTGAGAGTTGCAGATCATGTATATCGACATACGGAACGAGTGATCCAAGACGACCAAGAGCGGTCCAAGGGGTGAACCAAAAGGAAGAAGATCCTGAATCCGCACGCCAAGAGAAGCCTTCTTTGAGGATGTCTTTTGCTCGAATAATAGAAGACCAAGTTGAAGAGCCGCTAGAAGGGTTGCTGGTGAGGAGGAGATTTTTCCCAGCGGTATATTTGCTAGAGAGAAGGTCAACCCAAAGCTTACTCGAAGATTGCACCATATCCCAAACATGTTTTTCCAAAAGAAAGATATTAGCTTCCTTTGTCGGTCGGATACCCAAACCACCACACTGCTTAGGACGAGCAATTTTGTTCCATCCCACTAAGTGGATACCTTTGTTGCTTGAGTCTCTCCATATGAAGTTACGAGTGGCTTGATCAATGTTGTCACAGATGCTTTGTGGGAACCAAGCAATCTACATGTAGTAGGAATGTAAGTTTGTTGATCTTAGACTGGGTGTACCTGCAGAGTAAAAACCTCAAGACTTTGACAAGTTGAAGCACTACTGAAACGGGCAAAAAGGTCAGTAACAAAGCGTAACTGAGAGTTATTGGCCGTGGTAAAGAGGAGGACGTCATCTGCCAAAAGGAGGTGAGACAGTCGGCGCCCATTGTCAAATATGTGGATGGAGGCCCATGTACCCTGATGAACTGCATCATTAATAGCAATGGATAACTTTTCCATATATATTATGAATAAATAAGGAGATAAGGGGTCTCCTTGTCTGAGAAGATGGGAAGGCTTGAAAGGGGGCAATTTGTTGCCATTCCACAACAATGAGAAATTAGAGGATGTAACACAATGCATGATGAGCCGAGTAGTCGGGTCGGGGAAACCAAAGTCATGGATGCAGGATTTAAGAAAGTCCTAGTAAACATTGTCAAAGGCCTTTTCAAGGTTGAGTTTGAAAGCTACGTAGCCTTTCTTCTTTGATTTTCGCATAAAGCGGATGATTTCCTGCAAACAATGGCATTGTCAGAAGTGCCTCTACCTGGTAGAAAACTGCTTTGGTAGGGTCCAATAATAGTATCAAGAATCGGCCTTTAAAAGAACTAGAAAAATAAAATTTAAAATATTTATATTGACAAAAACTTAAACTACCGTTCTTTTTTTAAAAAAATAATAATAAAAAATTGTTAAAAGAGAGCAAAGTAGCACAAGATCTGCAAAAATGCTCCAAACGCAACATACAATCAGAAGAATACACTTTGATGTACACTTTTTTCCGGTAATCTTGGTTCTTTTTTCTTTTTGGGTAATAAAAAGAAGGCTATAGCCCAAAATTGCAAAAGAACTATAGTAATATTTTTAGACATGTAATGTAAGTCTTGAAAATATCATAAAAGAAAGAGATTTGAAACTTCCTTAGAAGAGGTCTGTATATCATGAATGTTAAAAAAAAAATTAGAGAGGAGCTAAAATTCGTTAACCGATCAATAATTTTGTTTTCTTCCCATTAGGTATAATTGAATGCACTTGTTAGTCCAACTTTAAAAATTTTGTGTACATACCAAAATGGACAGATTACCACTGCTTTTTACTTTCTTAGTGATCATGTTGCTATTGAAGTTTTTGAGTCGGTTTCCAAGTGAAGATGGTGGAAACTGGATGCAAACAACATTATTAAGTACATTCCCTATATTTCACCGCAAAGAGCATCACAAGCTTCAATTTTACAAGGGTTTTCTTTAAGTCATCTGTCATTTGAGTTTCTAAAGAGACCACAACAACCAACTATAGACCCAAAGAATCCTTGTATGATTTGTCACAATTAAGCTCAGCCCGCACTTCTTATTATTTTTTCTTGCCAATAAGAATCCTTGTATGTTTTTAGTCATCTTGTCAATAGTATAAGTTAGGTGAGTCGGACGCTGAAAAGTAAATGTATATTATAAGTTAGAAGGAAGAAAATTATAATCTCAATCTCTTGAGGGAGTAACCTAGGTTCTTTTTTCGAAAGTTTAGTTGTAAAAATGCATTTTTCATACATATCCAGCTATAAAAAAAATTATAAACAATAAATTTTACTGTAAAAAAAAATAAAGTTTTATAAATTTAAAATATAAACCAACAATGGGTTAGATCAATGTGGTGAATAAATGTTCGAATCTCGACTAAAAAATGTATCTATATTTAATATCTACCACACTTCGAATATGATTTTCTCTAGTGAATTGAAGTTCTTATGTGATATAATATTACAAAATAGATTTGTTAAAGACTGCCCTCGAAGGAGTAGCTAAGGAAAAAAAAATCAATAAAAATTATTTATTAAAAAGTTAAACATTTTAATTTTCAATACATTGATTCCACACATTTTTATAAAAACTTACTATTTAATATTCTTAAAAAGAATTTCAAAAAATACACGTTAGTATTTTCCCATAAAAAAAATAAAAATAGGAGGTATTAATAATGTTGTCCTTTAAAAAATAGTGTTGTCCTTTGTCCATTAATAATACATGGACCTAGATTATTATTATATGTGGTTGAAAGATACGATGATTCTTCTCCCCACCTCCCACAAGTCTTTTTCACCACCTCAACATACAAAAAAATCGGGAAAACGGCCCGAAATATTTTCTAGTGTAAAATTTACACTGAAAAACTTCGGGAAACATTACTCGATTTTTTTTGTATGCTGAGAGGGTTGAAAAAGACATGTGGAAGGTAGAGAGAGAAATCATCAAAAGATAATGAAGTCATGTAGTCAATAGATTTTAGACCGTCCAATCTTAATCCGACAATTCATATATCATTTCAGAATTTTATATTAAACAAAATAAAAAAGGGAAATTCTAGCGTGAAGTCACGAAAATGACTTCTTTGGTGAAGTTGCCACATGACCCAATGGAGAAGTAGAGTGGACTTTGGTCAAATGCCACATAGGATTTTAAAGAATTATATGCTACACACCACTTACTATGCACCCTTATGTCTATTAGTAAATATATCCCTAACAAATTAAAACTTACAAAATTACCCCAATTTTTATATTGTTTTATTAACTATAATTCATGTTGTAAAAATCAAATAAAACAACAACACAACAACATCATCGTTCAAACATATTGCTTCTTCCATTTCTATTTAATAAAAAAAAATCTTCTTCTTCCAACATAAGGTTCACAAATAAACAAAAAAAAATAACTCCATCCTCATCCAGATTTATCGGATCTGAGTTATTAAAGGAAGTTTAGTTTATGGTGTAGATAGTTGAAGGTAATGGCTAGAGTTTCTCTTCTTCATGAGTTAACTTCATGGAAAAAAAAAGAAGTAAATAGTTACAAAAATAATAGATCTGAGTTCATTATCAATCGGTAGAATGAATAGATCTGGCGATAACTGCCTTACTAAACTGTTTTATAAGATTTTGAAAATTTTAATTTTAGGTTTGTTGTTTTAGACCATTTGAATCAAAATTAATATCATAAATGTATTGTAAATGGTTTTTGTGGTGTTTTTGAGTAATTAATTGTTATTTTTGACATTTAAATGGCTTGAAACCGTCGGATTTTATGCTGGTTTCGCGGGTTGAAATTGGGTTGAAATGACCCGGATGAAGGTTGAAGATGATGGTTAATTTAATATATTTTTATAAGCGCTGATTTATAAATATTAAAGAACGCAAAACTAGATAGTACTTCTTCATGTGCTGCGATGGTTGATGTATTTTAGACTTCCACCCAAGGTCGCGGGCTCGATTCCCGTTTAAAACATATTGGGGAATTAATTTTTTTTTAAAGCAGCCATGAAAAACAAAAAAAAAAAAAAATCAGAATTTTGAGACTAACAAGTTTCGAACAGGGACCAGCAGACAATATGGATGACAATTAAACCCAAACCCGCGGGTCTTGCCCGAACCCAAACCCAAGTCAACGGGTAAAACCCGAGTTGACTGGGTTTGGGTTCGGGTGTCACCCGATTCCACGGGTGCGGGTTTGGGATCAATCAAACCCGCACCCGAAATCACACCCGTTTATATATTAAACTACTTAATTACCCCTTAGTTTATATACCAAACTATTTATTTATTTTGTATCATTTGGGGTGAAACTTATTTGTTTAATTTAGTTGATTTCTAAGCTTGTTGATACTTTATTTTGGTTTAATATGGAAAATTACTATTACTTAATTTTGGGTGAATATGGAAAATTACTTTTTTTTTCTTTTAGTAGATATTTTGCTTCGGGTGAAAAAACCCGAACCCAACGGGTGTGGGTTTTGTTTTGCCACCCGAACAGCCTTTGGGTTCGGGTTCGGGTGGTGATTTCGAGTGCGGATTTGGATATTACAAAACCCGCACCCGTGAGCACCCGTTGCCATCCCTAGCAAACATTACTTGAAACACTTAACCAGTAGGCTGTGAGTAAGTTTGGTAACCAGGGCACTGTGTGTGTATATTTCTATTTCACTGAGCTATTATAATTGATATTAGTATATATTAGTTGGCAATTTTAATCATGTAAGGTATGCATTAAAATTAATTACTTATTGTTTATGCAATTTAATTATTCTGAATTAAATATAAATATTATTTATGTAACTTTAATTAATAAGAAAGTAGTGGCAACATCTTTAAATAAATAAAACTATTATGAAGCACGGTTAATTCTGATCTTTCACTAATAATTATATTCCGGTTGAAGTTAATAACTTAAAAATTATATAAATAGAGTCGGTCAAATTTAAAAATAAAGTATAATTTAACTTAATATTATGTACTCTGGTTCAATTGAAGTACTATTAACCTTAGTTAGAGATGGAAATAGGCTAGGCCGAGTTAGGCTTTGTTAAGTCTGAGTCTGACTTGTCAAAAATCGAAGGTATGAGCCTAACTTGTGGTTTATCACATGCTTATCTTTTAGGCCTGAGTCTGATCTGTTGAAAGTCTAATGTGGTGTTAGCGTATTTTAAAGCTTGTTTCACATAAACATATTTAAATAAATATGAACATATTTAAATAAAAAATTATATTTATTTTAATATATACTTATGAACTAGTAAATCAATGTCCTTTTGATATTTAACATGATATTTTAAAGAATTTGCTATATATCTCATCATATTTTAATTCTAGTTTATAATAATTATTAACCTTAGTCATTGACTAAGAGTTATACTCCGGTTAAAGTTATTGACTAAAAATTATATAAATAAAGTAAAATTTCAAAATAAAGCATAATTTGACTAAAAATCATACTTCGATCCAATTGAAGCACTATTAACTCAAGTCTTTGATTGAGGGTACTATATACTGTGTTTAAAGTT
The DNA here is from genome assembly GCA_951799995.1 of Trifolium subterraneum. Classification (NCBI taxonomy): domain Eukaryota; kingdom Viridiplantae; phylum Streptophyta; class Magnoliopsida; order Fabales; family Fabaceae; genus Trifolium; species Trifolium subterraneum. The sequence goes on along the minus strand of OX637463.1, from coordinate 18,552,032 downwards.
GATGACTTAAAAACTATAAATAAAGTAAAATTTTAAAATAAAGTATAATTTCATTTAAAATTATAATTCGGTTCAATTGAAACACTATTAATCATAGTCTTTGACCGAAGATTATACTCCAGTTCAACTGAAGCACTATTAACCCTAGTATTTGACTAAAAAATATAATCTGACTTTATTTAAAGAAAAGTTTAAAAATACGGTATAATTTGACTTAAGATTATAATATATCTGATTCAAATGAAACACGATTAACCCTAGTCTTTGACTGAGAAATATACCATGGTTCAACTGAAGCACTATTAACTAAAGTCTTTGAGTGAAGATTATACTCTGGTTCAACTAAAGTACTATTAACCCTAGTCTCTGATGGACAGTTATATTTCTATTGAATTTAATGACTTAAAAATTAGGCTTAATTAATATATTGGTCTCTTAAAGACATTATAGGTTTCACACAATGGTCCTTAAAGAAAAAAAAGGGTCGGATTGGTCCCTTAAAGAAAAAAATATTCAAATTGGTCCCTTAAAGACATATTAGTTTGCCATATTGGTCCTTTCCGTTAAATTTTAACCCCAAATATAACAAAAAAATCCAATGGCTAAAATTTTAAAAATTAATAAGGTCTTTGGTGGACCACTTACACTCAATGATATCCACAATTCAACTAAAACTAATGTTTTTTGTAAAAAAATTAACGGAAAGGACCAATGTGACAAATGGATGTGTCTTTAAGGGACCAATCTTTTCTTTAAGAAACCATTGTGAAACCTAAAATGTCTTTAAGGAACAAATAGACAAATTAATTAAGTCTAAAAATTATATAAAAAAAATATTTGAAATAAAATATAATTTATGAAACGTCATTTTTATTTTTTGATTTTACATGTCACTGGTTGAGTATCGTACCATCCTTAGGCACCGCCTCATGATTCCAATATTTTCTAAGGACGAGATTTATCCTATTTGTCGTAAAGCGTGTCTTGACACATTTGGGAAGCATGCAATTCACTGTAGGGAGCTTCCCGACTTCAAATACAGGCATGACTTGGTCAGAGATATATGTTTTCTGTTATTTTTATGCGCGCGAGAATCTATATGAAGAAAGAGACACTAGTAACTTCTTGACTGACTCAAAGGAAGCGAGTTCGACACTTCGGTCAGCGGATGTTCTGGTGTGTGGATGAGTAGGTAGAAAACATGCTTGTGTAGATTTGACTGGAGAGTTCAAAAGGTCATGTATTGTAATGTCGTGACACCTAGATCTAGGGATGTAGTTTTTCAAAGATTTAGTTTTGTTATTAAAAAATGAGTAATTGTAAAATTTCAAAATTTGAAATACGTACAGTTTCATTTAAACACATACAATTTAATTAAATTTTAAAATCCCTCCTAAAGTCTTCCCTCCTAAACTTACACATGTTTTCCCTCCTAAAGTTACATTATAGCGCCTAATCTCTCCCTTTTTTTAAGCATTCTGCCCATATTTTATTTAATCCTTTATATTTAGTTTATTACTCCCTCCGGTTCTTTTTATAAGGAATAATTTGAAAAAATTACACATACCAAATAAACACATTCTCCATAGTTATTTTCATTTAAAATTTATTCCATGTATACCCTTATTTAATTACTCTCAATTCAACTAACTTACTTATTTTTTAATATTCTCTCTCGTAATAAATAAGGTCATAAGTGAAATTAAACAATTAAAACATTTGAAAATTGGTCAAATTTCTTATAAAAAGTACCAATTTTTTTCCAAATTATTTCTTATAAAAAGGACCGTAACGTATACTACTAAAACAGGAAACATTTTTTCGTTTTTAGGCGCCTAACTTTTCATTAACCCGCCTAATTCATCCCCACCTTAATACTACCGTTTTAGCATCCAATCCAACCTTTCGTTTCCATTTTCCAACAACAAATAATAATAGCAACATCCACCCCAAGGAATGATAAAAAAGCAACGCCCCCATATGCCCCTTCGGATATTTATTTTTAATTATTATTTTTTATCTCACATCATCGGATTTGCACAGTTAGATGTCTAATTGTCCACCTAGAGGGCAAAATGGCAGAATAGTGTATACTCTCTCCGTCTCAAAATAACCGACCTATTTTTTACTTTGAGTACTACTCTTATTGTCATTCACTTTTCATTGCTTCATTGACGTGTACGAGCTATGAAGCCCCGATACTCCAAAAATGGCAAAGTATCGTGTCTGATACGTGTCTGATACCAATACTCTTCGATACTCGTATCGGAGAGTATCAGACAATTAATATTATTTTTTTAAAGAAAAAATTACCGATACGTGTCAGATACTTCTCCGATACGCGTATCAGAGAAGTATCAGACAACTAATGTTCTATGATGATAGAATTGGAAGACATTATACTGATACAATTTGTGTTTCCTCTTACATAGTGAATGTTAGGGATGATGTTCTTTGTATGGTACTTATGATATATTTTTTGGATAGTACTAGTTATGTTTTTGGGTAGTACTTAATTCTTAACTTAAGATATGTAATCGTCACTTGTTTGCTCAGTATGTAATCATCAATTGTTTGCTTAGTTTGAGTAATTTGTATGTTAATTTATTATCATTATCGAATTTTGTTATGTTTATATATTGTGCATTTATATATTTAATTTTAAATTTAATTTTTAAATAACGTATCGCGGCAGTATCGTATTGGGAATTTTGAAAATTTTTCCGTATCACCGTATCGTATCAGTATCGTGTCACGTATCCGGGCTTTATAGTGTAGGAGTCTACAAGTTTTTATGGATGATGGAAAAGTGTGTACAATGTTGTTTTCAAGAGATTGTATGTAGCTAGCCGTGTTTGTGTTTTTAACCAAAAAGGCTATTGGTCATTTTTTTGACTTTTCAATGAAAAAGGCTCTTAATCATGATTGCAAAGCATTGAGACCGTTGAAATTAGCCAGTTTTAAAAAATAATCCTAAAGTGTAAAATTGGGAAAATTTGACCTTGAGGGCACAATGATACTCCCTCTAGTCTTATATATAAGCAAAATTTTAAAAAAAAACACAACTTTTAAGAAAGTAGGTCAAGTGCATTGATTGAGAACAAAAAATACTTTATTTTCAATCATACCCTTCTTGGAAAGTGTAGAACATTGCATTTATTGGTTGGATCAATATTTAATTTAAGTATTAGATTTTTGCTTATATTTAAGACTTTTAATTTTTTTTGTTTTATTGTTTATATTTGAGACCGGAGGGAGTAGAATTTTCATATTGCAGTGGGGCAATTAGAAAAAAAATTGCACAAGGGTAAATGAAATTATATAATATTGTTTACTCCTATAATGTTGTTAAAATATAACCGAAACTATTGTGCTATTTTTTATACTCGTAATACTTATTAGATGAATAAATTTGATTATATTTGTCAATGAGAAATTATCCAATTTTTTATGTATCTATTTCAAATAATGGTCCCGTATATATTTTTTAATAAAAAATTATAAATTTGATTAGGAATATTTAAGAAAAAAATATAGTAAATTTGATAGTAATTAACTTTGTTGTATTATATTATTATTATTATTATTATTATCATTATTATTATTAATAGGTAGTGTGTGTTTGACCCTACTTATTTTCTATTTTTCTACTTCTTTTAAGAAGAAGTAGGGCCAAACATAATTTAGGTAAATTTCTTAAAATAAGAAGCGGTTTTTTTTTTTTTTTAATGAAACACAATATAAGTGACTTAAAAAAAAGAATTTATGACTATTATCTTTTTTACTAAGAGTTATACTCCAATTGAAGTTAATGATTTAAGAATTATAAAAATATAGAAAATTTAAAAATAAAGTATAATTTAACTTAAGATTATAATTTGGTTCAACCGAAATATTAACCCTAATATTTGATTAATGACTATTGTACGCCGATTTTATAAAACATTTGTTTACTTTTAAAATATCATTATTAATTTAGTTTTTTACTTTTAAATCAACGATGCTCGTTGCATATTTTGTGTACTTATAACTACGAAAACAAATCTTTATGTACAAATATGATAAAAATTTGAAAACTCTTCAATATTTTCAAAATACCAACATTAGTGTATTTCTATAAAATATTTGTTTATTTTAATTACTTTCACCGTGAATTCAACAACATCTTATATGCTAATATTTATTTTTACTTATTAGTAGAAAAATATGATCGAAGCAATTTGTGTGGATAGTGCACAACAATCAACTGACTCACCCAATGTGGGACAGAGGGAATAGTAGAATAGTCAATGGCGGAACCAGGAAATAAAATTTGGGAGGCCGCTAAAAATATTATAAAATACTGTATAAATTAAACAAAAGATTATATCTCATACAAAAGTTTAGATAATAAAAAACACAAATTTGATCATAATTTTTTTTTATCAATGATTTACTTTAAACTAATATTACTTACACAAATTTTATCATAAAAACTAATTATATTTTACAAATAATTATGATACAACACGGGGAAAAAGATAGTTATTGTTTTTATTTGAAAATAGTTGACTTGTTTTTTTGGAAAAAAATAGAAATCGTCCATTGTTTGTATTAATATATATATATATAGGGAGTGTATCCAGTGAGAACTGATAACTATTATGAGAAACGAGAACTATTAATAATAACCATTAGATTTAATTGACGCATTAGATTAAATTTGTCTGCTTATTTAAAATCTCATGTGATTCTATTTGTGATGATTGAAAAATCTTTCTATATATAACCGTCCTATATTTTTCCTAATTTATATAATTTTTTTGGATGAAAAATCTTCTTATATATAATTTTTCCTAATTTAATAAAGCTCCCTCTACAACATACCAGAATAAAGTTTTACCTCTCTCTTTAATTTTTAGTATCGTTGTTTTCTTTTTATTAACATTTCTGCATTTTGTCTCCAACATTTTCGTCCATCTAACATCTACAATTCATTGGTTCTTGTTCAATTCATTTCAATTATAAGCATCTACTTTATTTTTATATTTTTGGTCAAGAATTATAAGCATCATATTCTTATGCATGTTATTAACCTTTTCTAGTGGTTTTCTATTTGCCACTTCCATTTGTTACTGTTTCTAGAACGAATTTCATTGATGGCCTCATTTTGAGCTCGATTTGGAGGTACTTGAGAGCAAAATAACCCAATTATAAAAATAAAAAAACAAATTTTTTTGTTGGGCCGGGTTTGCCCCAAATTTTTCTTAATAAATCATATTCAACATATTAAAAGAATTTTGATTATATTTATTGATTGGGAACAAAATAAAGACTTTTGATCTTGGAACATTGAAGCATGAGATGATTTGCAGAAACAATTATAAAGGAAAAGTAGTAGTTTTTTTATCTATTAATAAATATTAATAAATAGGAAAGGTTATATATATAGAAAGATTTTTCATTCCTAACAAATAGAATCACATGAGATTTTAAATAAGTGGAAAAATTTAATATGATGCGTCAATTAAATCTGATGGTTATCATTAATAGTTATCGTTTCTCATAGTAGTTATCAGTTCTCACTGGATACACTCTGGTATAATGGTATGTGACTGAAGATTACACTCTGATTCAACTAAAACTATTAACCCTGATATTTGATTGAGTGTTATACTTCGGTTGAAGTTAATGACTTAAAAATTAAAAATATAAAAATAAAGTATAATTTAACTTAAGATTATACTTCGGTTCAACTAAAACATTATTAACCCTAATTTTTGACCGATGATTACACTTTGGTTCAACTGAATCACTATTAATCACAGTCTTTCATTGATGGTTACACTCCTGTTGAAGTTAATGAATTAAAAATTATAAAAACAAAGTAAAGATTTTAAATAAAGTATAATTTAACTTAAGATTATATTTCGGTTCAATAAAAACACTATTAACCCTAATTTTTGACTGAAGATTATAATTTGGTTCAACTGAAAGTACTATTAATCCTAGTATTTGAGTGAGGGTTATACCCTGTCTATGCTAATGACTTAAAAATTATAAAATAAATTAAAATTTTAAAATAAAGTATAATTTAACTTAAGATTATACGTCGATTCAACTAATGTATTGTTAAGTGTTAACCCTAATATTTGATTGACAATTATACTTCCGTTCAACTGAAAATCTATCAACTTTAGTCTTTGAATGAGGGTGATACACTAATTATAACTAATGACTTAAAGATTATAAAAATAAAGTAAAATTTAAAAATAAAGTATAATTTGACTTAACATAATACTCTGGTTCAACCTTCAGCCGGGTCACATCGACCCGATTTCAGACCCGCGATGCCAGCACGAAATCCGACGGTTTCAGGTCATTTAAACGTCGAAAATATTAATTAATTGTCCAGAAACATCTCAAAAACCATTTACAAACATTTATAATTTTAATTAATTTTGATTCAAAAAGTCCAAAACAACAAACCTAAAATTAAAATTTTCAAAATCTTAAAAACAGTTCAACTAAGTAACATGATGTGGTCACGTTCATACGCTGTCACTGTGAAGTATCAGATCCAGATCCAAAACTAACAAGTACAAACTATGTTGTCACGGATTGATGTATTTCAAGCAGTGGTGGTTGCTATTGAATCTATATGCACAAAGGATGGCGAAAACACCGTGTGTAGCGGCTAAGAAAACTAGGTGTGCAAGGATAACGAGAAATCTGTGCATAGTGATGGCGAAAACTTTGTGTCCGGTGGCAACGGAAACGCCGCCGTCTGTCGAGCCGGTGAAAGACCATCACGGTAGGTTCTCTAAGTTTTCTGTGAATTACAGAAGGTTGTAGGTTTTTTTTTAAATAAAGAAAAAAAAGAAAAAAGAAAAATATAGTGAGTAACTATACAATAATATTTGTGAAATTGTTTGATCTAATGGGTATAAATGATGATCTATGATAGACCATATATTTGAATGATTCATTGAAACACTTGCTTAATGCTTATTAATCCTACGTGGCATTGACTAATTCAACATGTTTTGTTATTGGATCATTAAAATAACTTCACCAAAGAAGTCACTTTTGTGACTTCACCCTAAAAACTCCCAATAAAAAATCATCATAAAATTTGAACTACTGTCCGCATACAATCCGACTACATTCAATCCGCATACTTAGAGATGATTTAATTTAAACTTGGAATATTTTGGTTGTCTCTGCCTGAACCATTGATATTATAAGCATTTCACAGTCACTAAAATAAACTAATTAACTTTACTTAGTAATTGACGCAGTTTTTGTGAGTATGCTGCAGTTGCACTCAATTGTTCACTAATTAATCAATTAATTCCATGTGATTCAATCTGATACTCTTAAACTACTACTATTTAATTGACTAATTTAATTATAAATTTTCTATTTAGTACAGCGGTTGAAATTTATTGTGGTCCAGAATGTACTGCTACATATTGTTTTTTATATGAACAGTTACCATGGCTGCTCAAGTTTTACTTTCCGTCGTAATCAAATCATTTAGCAAGTTGCAATTAAACAACGTTTATAGTGGACTTTTCCAAATTTCACCATCCATTGGAGCGCATGCAATTATTCTTTTTCTTTTCTTGCACATTAAAAACTTGTATATTGCTACCTCTGATACTTGTTTATAAAATACAATTGAATCAACAAAAATTGATGTATTTGACTAATAATATAGTCCAAAAACAATTGAGTTAATAAAAGTTGAAGTACCTGGAGCATATAATACAAGCAACTTAGATTTAAATCAAGCAAAATGAGTTAGATTTTCATAACGGAATGAAATGAAATTTGAATTCTGACCGAAAGAGGTGCCTATATTTAGTGTATGTTTGGTTTCAATTTTATAGTAATTAGAATTGATTCTAGACTTGTCGAATTGATTTTGACATGTTTGATGTTTTTAAAATATAATAATTAATTTTGCCTTCAAAATAATTTATTGTTCAACTTACTTTTATATGAATATATTAAAATATAATTCACTTTACTTTCGATTCAATTTTAAATGTCAAAATCAATTTTAAAAATATCAATTTTTTCACTAAAGAATCAAACATACACTTAGTGTCTGACATGTCTCAAATATGAGAGTACGATTATGATGGCCTGCGGAGGAACATATGAAAAACGAAAAATAAACAATTTATATTATATTATAGAGTGAAGACTCCTTTTGATCTCTCACAAGTTTTTGACGGGACAATTTAGTCCATGACAAAAATAAAACTCAAATTAGTCCCTAATATTTTCATATTTGGGACAAATTAGTCCCCGATTCGTTATACAAAGGGACTAATTTGTCCCCGACATGAAAATGTAAGGGCTAATTTGTTTTTTATTTTTGTTGGGGATTAAATTTGTGAGGGCAAAAATGGGTCTTCACTCTATATTATATTATAGGTTTAATTGCATATTTAGTCTTTTACGTTTAAAAAGTTTTAAGTTAGTCCTTTTAGTCAAGTTTATGTTTAAATCGTTCATGTGACTAACTGATTTGCATACGTGGTCAACCTAGGAGGGTGTCAGGTAGAAGTTTTAGATAAAATTAATTTAAAATTTAATGGAAAATTAGACGAAATTAACTCAAAATTTAACAGATAAAACGGATTTATATTGACATTAGTAACATAAGAACAACTTTTTTTTTTTGACAAAAACATAAAGAACCAACTTAAAACTTTTTAAAAACAACATACCAAATTAAACCTTAAAAATAAACATAAAAATAAACATATGAAACCTAATATATGCAATTAAAACTATAATATAATATATTACATGTCATGAAAGATAGGAGTTTATAAGAAATCTTAAGGGCATAACAATTCCGAATACTTTCACATACTAAATTTAGTACATCATTTATTTGTATTACAATCAAAATCTAACCTAAAATCCTAGTTAAACATTAATTTATAAAAACAAAAATGTTAGAGACTTTTGGCATAATATACATATAAAAAAAAATCAATGTTTCACTTGTAGTCCCTTTTCTACATAGGTATAGATTACATATCATTAGCCCAATACTCCGTTGCTGCTTTAGCTCTTGATGCTAGAGACAATGTGATATTAATACACCCTTTCTTTTCTTGTAACTTCTTTCAAATCAAAGTTACCATGTGGCGATGAAAGATGGTTCAGTTGATAAAGACACGACTCATATTATCATATCATACAAAGATGTAAAATATGAATCTCATTGTCCATGTGAAACAATCTCTCTAGTAAGTAGTCAATTATCGCTATTTGAGCCGTGAGACTTGCATGAGGTGTCTGATACCCAACTCGTCTAAACTTTAAAATATCAACTTTTTTTTCGGGATAAATTCAGAACTCTGGCAATTCTATTTGATCACCAGTCCTAATGAATATATCATACCAAAAATCCATGCCATCATCTAAGTTAGAATTATAATCATCATGATTCTGTGGGAAAATTTCATCAGAATTACTTAAAGGACATTGAAGTGGCATTATCTCATTTGAGATATTCAAAGAACTTGATTTCATATCAGTTGAAGTTTCATCCAATGCTGCTTCTGTCCAAAAGCTCTCATCAATTTCAGGCATTGTTTCTTCTTCCATGGACTCAATGTCTTCACTTTTTACATCTATTTTTTCACCAACGGTGACAGATGAAAAATCACTAGAACTAGTAGTGCATGCAGAAGCTGATTCTGATTGTGTTATAGTACTTGAATTTGAATCAGAACGTTTGATTTTTGTTTTTGTGATCACCCTTTTCTTAGCTTCCAAGTTTGTTTCATTTGTTTTCAATAGTTTCTTCTTCAAATGTGTGTGCCACACATTTTTTATTTCATTGTCTGTTCTTCCCGGTAATTTTGCTGCTATTGCTGACCACCTAAAAATAAAGATCAAATTTCATTCGTTAATGATTAATGTATTTATTTACGTGAAAAACAAATATAAAATAATTTTATATTGTCAACCAACTATAATCATATTTTCCACCATATCACTCCACTTCACTCCACTTTCTTAATGTGACATAAAAGATTAAACTGTTTCTATTAACTGTCAGTATAAAATTAATTTACATAAAAAATAGTACTCCCTCCGTAACACTGTATAAGCAAAAATCACCTTTTTAGGTACATTGTATAATCAATGTATCTAGTCTATATTATAGACCAAATACATTAATTTTATAATGAATCTAGAAAGGTGATTTTTAGTTATATAATGTTACGGAGGGAGTATTCTTTAAACTCTGGTATTTATTTATGAAAATAAACTATAATGTCACGAGATTCGCATTGTGTTTTGTTTATTGTAATGAATAATGATGATTCAGAAAACAACAAAATTTGATACTGTCTTAATAGATTACACTGACAGAGTGAATCTTATGAATATATAGGTGCATGTGCCATAAAATGCCACTCTAAGGCACATCACAGATCTAATCAAGATTCTTGAATTTACAAACTCACATTTTTTATACAAATTATTTACTGATCTAATGTTATTATATAGACTAATTTTCTTAATACTCCACTAGTCACTATTTTAGTTACATTACATGTTAGTATATTGTTACATTATATGTTATTATATAGTCTATAGATTAATTTTTATGATCGTTTAACGATGATAAGTCTCTATCAAAAAATCTGTTAGGTATATATAAGATATATTTTTTCATGCAATTGAATTATTTCAAATACACATAAATCAAGTATTAAATTTCTGACCACTTACTTAAAGACGAAATATCTTACTAGAACTCATTATGGTTCCACTAGTGACTACTTAATCATACTGTTTGCATTATTTCATAATGAATCATTATTGATGATACATAGTAGTACTAGTAATTAATTATTGACTTATAGATTTATGTGTCATGTTATGGTTGTATGTTTTGGATACATCAATTTTTCCTTTACTCTTTATATTACCACTTGCACCAATGGTGGGATCACACGTAGTTTTTAAAGCACAATATAAAGGCACTGTACTTGAATGAACTCCATCATAGATTACTAAATATTTAGTTAACACAACTTTTTGATTTTAATTTTGTTCCAAGTTGATAAATTAATAATGCCTATGGCCCCCACTACTTTAATTTGGTTTATCAATCAAAGAAAAGAAAAGAAGGATGAATCCAAATTCATTTCTTATACTTAAATATATAATCATGAATCATCCATTTATAATATTATATTGGATCTAAGGAAAGGAAATAAGTGAATACCTATTCCCAAGCATTTCATGGAGCTTAATGATATTTTCCTCTTCTTCATTTGTGAAATTTCCTCTCTTGATATCAGGTCTCAAATAGTTAATCCACCTAAGTCTGCAGCTTTTTCCACACCTTAACAAGCCTGAAAAAAATTATCAAAAATATCAAAACACATACATATAATATGACATTACCAAATCATCCAAAAAAAATAAAATAAACCATCTCAATTTTTTTTAGAGAAGTTAAAAATGCAAGAAGCTTTGTGGGCCATCAAGTTTTATGGCACTTAATGGTGCTAAGTACTAAGAGCTAGGCTAGTCATGCAATTATTTGTACCGACACCATCTTTTCATTCTAAATTTTTTTGATAAAAAATGTCGTACAAATGTCACAGGATGTTTGTTGAATTAAAACTAGTAAAAATTTCGTGCAAGATTGTATAATGTAAGACGGTTCAGTAAGTCAGATACAGATGATGAAAATTAAAAAAAAATGATAAAAAAATGTAAGATTGCCTAAATGTGATTTTTTATTTATGAAATGTTATTTAAAATATAAGGGATTTTTGTTAAAATAGATTGATGGATTATAAGTACCTGCTAGCTTTGGGAGAGCACGCCAGTTGCCATGACCATGTTTTTGGATGTAAGATGTAAGGATTTGATCTTCCTCAAGAGACCAAGGACCTCTCTTCAATCCCATTTTTTCACAACAAGGAGCTCTTACCATGTTTGTTTATGGAAGAAGAATGCACTATTGTTGGTATATGGTATAGTATTAGTATCACTCTTCCTAGTAGTTAGCTAGTTTATAATTCTCTTTCCTTCTTCAACTTCATTTCCAAAGACATATGCTGGCTATTTATCCTAGGATATTCCGCACGCCACCACTAGAATAGTCCAAGAAAAATTAATAAAGTAACATAAAAGTTTTTAGGGAAAAAAACATTTTTCTTTTCTATTCAAACTTTTTAGCAGTTTCCTCGAAAGAGCTCTTTCTCTCTCAAATACTGCACACAAAAACAATGGAAAATAAATAAATTATTTAAGGGTTAAATAGGTTAATTGCCTTATCTTTATTTTAGCTTTTAAGTTGATTATCTATGTTTTAAAAGTTTCAATTTAGTTTTTTATGTTTATGTTAATTTAAGTTGGTCATTTTTATTAAATTTGGAGTAGATTTCGTCTAATGTTTTATTAAATTTTGAGTTAATTTCGTCTAAAACTTCCACATGACACCATATTAAGTTGTCCATGTATGCAAATTTGATAGTTACATGGATTATTTAAACCAAAATTTGACTAAAAGGACCAAATTGAAAGTTATTAAACTTAATGGACAAAATTGAAACCTAAGATAAACATAAGGGATCAAATATGTAGTTAAGTTTGACTTTTGCGTCTTTATAAAATTAGCAAATTTTTATTCTTATAAACAAAAAGTTTGTTTTGACAAAATGTTGAGATCTTTTGAACATTTTTTTAACATAATATGGACTTATGGCTAATGCTACGGTGGACCACCGTGGTCAAGTGAACAATACTATTATAACAAATATGAATTTTACAAAATTTACTGTTGGATTGAAAGTTTATATCATATAGATCATCCATTAAAAAATTTAGAAAATTTGAAAATCATTTGATATGTTATTGAGACCTATTAAGATTAACGATATTTAGTAAAAACCCAAAAATCGTTAATTTTGATGAGTCCCAATAACATATCAAATGATTTTCAATTTATCTAAAAACAATTATGGATGATATATATGATGATATAAACTTTCAATCCAACGGTGGATTAATAACATATTGTTAGTGGTTAGTATATTACATCATATGTTAGTTATTCTCCTCACCAGGACTTGAACCCTGGACCTCCAACTCCTTTAACTCTTAGCTCAACTAGTTCAACCAGTTGGGCTACCCATCTCACCCCCGTATAATGTTATTCATGACTGGTCCACCATGGACCACTTGATGAAGTGATCCATATTAAAATTTTCCCTTATGACGGCTTATATTGATATAATATAGACACATCTTAAACATATAAAAGAGTTATAACATTGACATTAAAGTGAATATAAATTAGCCATTAAGGACTAAAAACAAAACAGGAAATTGGTTAGGATAAAAATATCTGATTTTTTTTATAAGGACGAAAACCAAAATTCGCTAATTTTATAAGTATGAAACCATATTTTACACATTAATTATTTAAACTCTTTTTTGAGCGAGTTGAATCTCAAAGGCGTGCAAGAATGATGACATTAATACATAAAAAGTTTTGTTTCAGACTGGATGAAATATGGCACGTCCAGAAACTAATGTTGAATACAGTGTTCCAACACCTATACGGAGTAAATGTTGTAACAAATGTTCCAACGTCGTACTGAATTGTAAAGACAATAATTAAACATCAACAAACATAAAAACAATAAAGAACACAAATGATTTGTTAACCCAGTTCGGCATGAACGAACCTAGGGGATACCAATCCAGGAAGGAAATCCACTAAGGTAGTTCTAGATCTAAGCCCTTAGTAAATATCCTGTTTACAACTTATATCCTAGACACCTATTTGTGCAACTTCTACCTAGGAACTCCTAGATATGAGATCCCATCTCACTTCCAACTATCACTCAACAATGACTACAATGAAAACAACAATGTTTGCGAAGACACACTTCAAGACACACAAGTTACCTCCGTACTTAAAAGCTTAGGAGTAACTAACAAAAATACAACTCAATAACACAAAGTCCTAAACTTGCATCAATAGGATACAAGAAAGGCTCACAAAAAATAACACAAGACTCAAAACCCTAGAATGCTATTCTCAATGACGGCTTTGATAGATTGCTAGGTTTTTCGTCCTCCTTTAAATACTCCAAGCATAATACGGGCTTCAACCATCTTGGGCTTAGATCAAAGAATTACAAAGAATCAGAACCATACATACAGTTTCCTAAAGTGTTAAAACATCTTTGGAAAATATCTCAACGCTGATTCTTTACACAAATACGCAACTTGGCGCACAAGTAATAAAATGTGGTTTCCTTATATAAAAACGCGTGTGACAGCTGGTGCAAATCATTGGTACACAGGTCGTACCCACATGTTGAAACATTTGGTCCAACATCTTACTTGTATATTTGTTTTAGCGAAATGAGGCCAATTCAAATATCCAACACTGGATATAAGGTATAATCTTAAGGCTAAGAGGCCCAATAAGGCACTTAGTTTAGTGAATCTGAAAATTTCTTTTGGCATCCTATCTGTTTTCTCGCGCATTTTACAAAATTACAAAAATACCTCTCTCTACTACTTAAGAAGCAGATATAATTCATTCCTTATGTAGAGAGGATAGAATTTTTTTTCACATTCTCTAATGTTTAAGATTTAACACCCCCAAAGATACCTTATGAATAAGCTATTTATAGGCATTTTGGCCGCACAAGTGGCCAATCAAAATTGACCACTTGGCAGACCTTTGACTATTGCATGCAGGAGACTTGACCACCAATTGGCCCGCTACTTAAGTAGCGAACGGTTTCAAAATTTCTCAAACTCATTTCAATAGCAAAGACTTGGGGGCAAATGTTTCGGATCGACTAAAAGTCCAACATACATCAGGGCCATCATATTGGGATAAGAACAAAACGTGGCATAACGACCACAGTACCAAACCACGAACACAGATAGAGACCAAACGTTCCAAATATTTGAACGTGCTCCCACGTAAAGGAAAATTCATGTGTTATATATGGCAGATCCTCTACACATGGTGGACCCCACTATATTGTATAACCATAATATTCTCCTATATATATAAACATTCAAACATCAATCCTGTGCATGGAATTTTTGTGCCTCCAATTCTATACTCATTTTTACCTTTTTCAAATCCTGACTTGAGCGTTAGAGTGCTAACATTTTTTTATGTACCTTTTTCCCCACAAAGACCAAGAAATCATCTCATATTCACCATTGAATGCTTCCTCCAGCCGAATCATCTTGAGCTAAGAAATTTTTTTTCCTTCTGAACAACTAGTTCAGCCTCGAAATTTTGAGGCCCTCAATACTCCGCTCACCCGGTGCATGTGTGTGAGCCGACTTTGTATGTTAAGTGTAACAACATTTCATTTTTTTTTTTGACAAAGTCAGAACATTTCATTTATTTATCTCAAGAGTGAAATTTCTAATTATTAAATTACTTGAAAAAAAAATACTTGTAAATTACCCACCAACGAAGTCTTAATATTGCTCGTGGGACTTGAATATAATTAACAATTTTGTTTGTATTAACGAGAGAGACTTGTGATTATGAGATTTCGTAATCCGTCACATTGTTAAATGATTATGGACATACAATTTTGGCACCTCCGTAGTATAATTAGCCAACCCAATTTGCAAACACTCTGTCTATTTCTATACGTCATACTTGAGTAAGTGTATTAGCTATAAGACGAGTAATACTACAAACTAATACTTGGCTTCTTAAAAAAAAATACTAGTAAATACTATTAAAAAAGATTACTTGAATAGTCTTTTTTTAAAAACTATGAGCAGCCACATCAATAGTTGTTTTGTTTTTTGACAAATGAGCAGCCACATATAGTTGTTAAAATAAATAATTGGGTAAATGGCATTTTCTTATATACATGTGTGGTTTTTGTTAGGTATCAGGAAGTTGCAAAATTATTGGAAACAAATAATATAGTGTGTTTTTTTTAGATATTTATGTACTAGTATAAATAAATGCTAATATAGTCGCGTAAATACAGTCCAGTTGATAATCATAGGGATATTGATATACAGAGTTGGAATTCAAACTCCAGATTGTATACTTCTACAATTAAAATGTATTCCCTCCGCTTATAAAAATATATATATATATATTTCCTCCGTCCTAAAATATAAGTAAATGTTGGTCAATAAAAATAGACTTAATTGCAATTTCAGTCCCCCTATTTTAACAAATTTTGAATTTTGGTCTCCCTATTTTTAAATAAGTAATTTTAATCCCCCTATTTTAACAAATTTTAGATTTTGGTCCCCCTATTTCTAAATAAGCAATTTTGGTCCCCCTATTTTGTAAATTTTTGAAATTAGGCTCATCTTTTTTCTCTTAAGGTGATGTTGCACATTTTAATATGATGTAACATTCATCAATTTAAAAAATTAATCCATGACATATAAAAATAATGTAATAAAATAAGTATTAATATTTTTTTACAATAGTATTATGATTATACTAGTATTATTATTTTTAATAATAGTATAATAATTATTATTATAATATTATTAACAATTGTTATATATTTATAAGAAATATAGATACATGATCGGAACTTTGTGATGGTGGTGGATCAGTCACAATGAGAATGAAGTTTTTGTTGCTAATTTTTGTAATAAAGTTATTAAAACTTGCAATTTGTTTCTATGAACTTTGATTGAGATTGAATGGAGTTTACATGTAGGATGACCATGGCTATAAGGAGGGTGATGATGGTGTTTTACGGTTTATAAGGAGCTCACAAATTTATTTTTTTGATTAATTATTTTTTATTAAACTTATTGTATTGAAAATTTTTAAAAAAATTATGTATCGCGATATCAGTATCTGGGCTTCGTAGGCTCAAACAAATTGAACCATTATTCTTTATTCTTTACTGTAGCTAGTCAAACAAACTGTTTTTGTATGTAAGGTCTTCTTTATCTACTTAGTCAATGATTTTTTTTAATGATCTTAATGGTTTTTGATCTCTTAGTCAATGAGTCTTTTAAAAGCACACATGATAACAGTAAATAGTAAGGTCTAAGATTTTTAATAAACAGTTGGTTCATTTTATTCTTAATTAATTAGAGCAAATAAAACTACAAACAGGGTGAAGCAGGTTGATTAGCTAATTATATTGATATATTTATACATAAATTTAATTTATTTATGATAAAATGATTGAAATTAAAAATATGTTTTATGAAATTAAAATTTTCTTATAATTATGTAAAATTATTTTAATTTTTATTTATGATTTTTAAATATAAAAATAGAAACTTAATTTAATATCAGCAAGGTGAAGGTGCAAGTAGTAATTAAGAATTAAGATGGGATTTTTATGATAAGCGTAACCTTTGACCACAGTGATTATAATTTATATACTCAAGGCTTTAAGTATTTTCATTGGCTTGATTCAAAAAAAAAAAAAGTATTTTCATTGGCTATGAGAGAGAGTTTCAATTCTTTTTGTTGACTATATTTTCTTTTTGTCCAAGCTGCCATAATTTTTATGAAGGATAAGGGAAATTCTCAATTGGAACTTCAATTCTTTTTGTTGACTATATTATATATTTTTATTAATTGAATTATTTTTGTGGAGATTTTTAGCAAAATTATATATTCCAATATTCTATCAGAATAAACGTCGACACTGGGACTTGAAGAGAAAAAAAATTAAAAAGTGATGGAGAAAACAATATAAAAAGTTGTCATTATAATATAAACTAAATACGTTAATTATGCAATTAACTTAAAGTTAAAAAATTGTTTATATTTTATGATTGAAGGAAGGGTTAATGTTAATTATAATTTGTGTCAAAAAAGATATCTTTTCATAGGACTAATAATAACCAATTTCACCCAAAATTTCTGAGGAATTTTTCTATGGGTACAAACTCAAATAATAGTTCTTAGGTATATTCACAAGAAATAAATAAAAATAAAGAAAAAAATGGTTAAAGTGATATGAATTGATGTGATAATTTTATTTTTCCTTCAATTTTTTTAATTTGTGTGAGTGTGTCTAAATTATGTAGATGTCTAAATACTTGTATCCAAGTGTATCCTAAATCTTCTTGCATTGTCTCACCGCAGTCTGCACAATGATTTTAGAAGTCGTTCTCATGTACAAATTTCTTGTATTAATTTGGTGCTAGTTGAGCCACATTCATTGCATTAAAACTGAACACATTCTTTTTTTGACAAAAGCAAATTTAATTCATATCATTTATCAAATATTGTTCAATACCACGAGGAATCGACTCAAAAATATAGTGATTAAACATATAACAGGCCACTCTCGCCAAAGAATGTGCAATCATATCGTTTGTCGCTTGACAAACTTGACCTCAAAGTTTGAGTACAACGATAATAATGACTTAATATAAGAAATCAACGTACTAAATTCAGATATTCCTGCTTTTCAGATAAGATAGCATCCACTACAATTTTTGAGTCACTTTCAAAGATGACATGAGATAGCCCTCTTCGTATCATTTCCTCCATTGCTTCCTTGATGGTCATGACTTCTCCCTCTATTGTGTTGAACTTAGTATGCATGATGTTAGTCCCTGCTATTATGAATCTTCCTTGATGATCTTGTGCACACCATCCCCATCTCGTCACTTCAGCTGTATCATAAAAACTCACATCAACATTCCACTTGACGTATCGGGGAGGTGGATGTGTAGAGAATGAGCAGCCTGCTGCTGAGAGGTAGACAGATGCATCAGACTGTATATTGGATGCAGTTGTTCATGAGTTTGTTGTGCTTCAATAAAGACTTGTACCATCACCCATTCATTCCACATGTGAGCCGCTTGTAAACCAATTTGTTGAGCACTTGATTTGTCTTGTTCCACACATAATTGTTGCGATTTTACCATATAATTCATAACAAAACAGACCCTCTATCAACCACCTGTTTACTTTCACTCCTGCAAATATAATCCATAACACGATTCTTCGCTTTTAATCATTTTATAACAAGTCAAATAAATTAGTAGTCTCTATAAGTACACATTGTATTTTATTTTTTGTTTTTCTAAATATTTTCTTTAAATAATAGTAATCTTTTAAATATATTTTTTCAATAAACTAGACCGAATTAGGCTTTATAAATTTTAAGTTTGATATATAAAAAAATTGAAAGCCTACATTTGACACGTGTAGCCTGTCATAAAATTATTTGTTATGTTTAATTCTAGCATTTTGAAAGTCTAATATGAATGCATTTAAATAAGTAACTATATTTATGTTTAATTCGACAATTGAACTAATAGAGTAATGAAATTAACTACATTTTAATATTTAACATGAAATTTTAGAGAATTTAACTATATATGACATCATAATTTTATTTTAGTTTTATAATAGAGAAAAAGGAATATGCTCTGACAGTGTATAATCTTTTTAGATTGTCAACCAATCACAATCATATTTTTCGCTACGTACACCCCACTTAACCTCACTTTCTTTATATGTCATGGAAGATTAAATCAATTTTATTGGTTATTAGTGTAAAATTAATTTACCCTGATAGTGTGTGTTCTTTAAACTCTTTATAATAATATGTTTATATGTGTGAAAAATTAATGTAAACTATTAAACTAAAATTTCTGAAAAAATTAAAATATTTATATTCTAATTCAAAGCACAAATTTAATATATAATAGTAATAAAAAATACAATTAATATTTATTTAAGTAGGTTGGCTTAATTAGTAGACTTAAAATGTTTTTTCTTTATAGTTCATAGTTTAATCTTTTTAACTAAATAGGAATCTAAAAGAATCTTAGTCTACTATATATTTGCTAAAACACTCCTTCAATATATTCAAGTTTCAATATCTTAAAAATTCATATTTAAGTAATTTCTTTTTATAAAATTTAAAAAATTTGTAAGAGATATTTTAATAATTTGGATTGCAAAAAATCATTATACCAAAGTTTAAAAATACACATGACTTGACTTAAAAGTAAAAATCATTTCTTAAACAAAAAATAGGAGAAATATTGACCGAAAATATTTGAAGGGTCATTATTAGTTTTTTTGTTCTTGTTTACAATGGAGCTGAGGATCGAACACGAGACCTCTAGCATACTACCCAAATCTCTTACCAATAGACCAAACTTAATGGCTTAAAGGGTTATTATTTAAAAACATATTAAAGGCCCAAAAAAAATATAAATAATTAAATATGATATATTTATAAGGTTAAAAACATACTTAAATTTAATTTAAAATGTTCAAATATATTCCTTCAAAAAGAGATGGTCAAAATATTGATTAAAAATATATATTATATATTTATAATATTACATGTGGACTCAATTAAAATAAAAATAAAAATTTTACATTTGTATTTTGTATTGTCAATGAACTTATATTGTCTATGTACGAGTACAATACCATTTACCGGTATCTGAAATATGTACCGATATTAAGTATGACATTTTTAGAAAAATTATTATACTTGTGTGAGTATAAATTAAAGTATGAATACGTATTTGATTCTGAGACGTGTACCCATACTCTCTCTCAAATGAAGAAGCCATACGTGCACCCGTGGATTGAGCCACTTGTACAATCACGTGCTTTGATTTCTGCGACTTCGTGGATATCATGCCAAATGCCAAGTCGCATCGTGCAACCCGTTTTTAACTCACGTATTGTCCTCAACCAGGAGAAAGACAAGTACTACCGTTACTCCTTTCTTTTTTATAAACATTTGTTGACATTTTTTATATAGTTTTACCAATATATATATATATATATAATAACTTAAAGTATTATGAGTTTATCTAACAAGTAATCACAAGTGAATTAAAAGTTAATTTGTGACCACTTGTAAATTTATTCACGTGGTTAATTATTATTTTTCATTCTGTTGAATAAATTAGTCTTAATTGTTCCGTAAATTTAACTCAGTTGACGGGAACATGCATTATATAAATAAGATGTCGCAGTTCAAACTCATGTCATCTTACTTATTCACCTTAAGATAAAATTTCTAGCCACATACTATTTGACAAAAAAATTAAAAAATTAGTCTCATTCATCATGGGATATCATAATTTATGTCTTGTTGGAGAATTTTCAAAATACGCTTGAAATGATGGAATAATTGGTTTAAAACAATGTATTTTTTGGTTTAATCTTATAACATTTTGTGAACAAGAGTATCGTCAAACAAAAGAAGAGTGAATCATATATATTATTTCAAATTAATATTGGTGAAAAAATTTCAATGGTTGTTTTTCTTTCATCAATTGGTATGAATTTTTCGATAAATAAAGATATCTAGGAAGCCATCATTATCATGTTCTTCTTCATTTCACCTTCTTTTTATTTAAATGTTTGCATCAGACCTCCAACACAAACGCTAACATGTCTCATCTTGATTTGTGTGTATGCGTATAGATTAAGAAAGTTGATGGTGTAATTGTGCATGCATGTAGTATCAAGATTGGTTTTTGTGTTTTTTTTGAGACAGCAAAATAGAGTATAGTACTAGGAAGCAAAATAGTAGTACTACTACTAAGAAGAATAAAACAACGACTCTATCAAAAAACTAAATATCAAAGAACGACTCAATACATTGTATAAGCAGGAATATAAATAGATAAACAAATAACGTATACAATTCTAATCTAGTAAACTTTTTCATCTTAGTTGGTAGTGAATACCTATATATTTTCCCCTAAAATTATAAAATATAATATATTATATATACTTTGTATTGAACCCAAAATCTTCTAAATTGATTAACAACATCGTACAGTATGAATATTTGAATCTTGTACTAAATTCAACTTCCATCACATCGGATTATGACTTAGTACATCATACATTCCCCATTTCCATTTTGTCTCATTAATTAGGATGAAGATTCTCTATGCTATTATTATATTTTCCTCTCTTTTGAGGTCTAGTTATTATTAGTTTCAAATTTCATCAGCCATCTGTCTATTCAAAGTCTCTTTAAATTATTCTCATCAATATAGTTTAGTTGATAGACACATTGTATGTAATATGTAAATACCGGAATTCAAATTATGATATCACACTTATTTATCTTAAAAAAATAAAATTCTAACTACCAAAATTCTCTCTAAACACTACTAGAAATTTGCTGTTTTCCTACGGATTTTCCCAAGAATAGTTCCCAGCTAATACCTTCGTGGGTAATTATTTTCCTGCGGTTTCTAAATCCTCAAGAAACTTTCCTGGGAAAACAGCTGCTGAAAATAAAAAATAAATCCACAGTAAACTTTCTTGCGAAAATTCCTCAGGTAATTCCGCCATAAATACCGCAGGAAACTCCCCAGAAAACGCTTTTTCGCGAATAAATCCGCAAGAAATTCATTTTTTTCTTTTATTAAATACCAAAACGCATATTAAAATTTGTAAAAAAAAAATGCATATTAAAAAGAATTTTTATTCAACTAAATACTTAATTGAACTACTATAAGTATTATGACATAAATCATATCAAAACTAAAGAGATACATAATCTTTTGTTATTACTACATTCCATGAACTACACAATAATTCAAAAAGCAAATACACATAAGTTGTTTTTCAAGCAAAAAATATACAATAATCGTCGTAAACGAAGCCAACTTTTTTCCCTCAAGACTTGTTGTTGTTGATTCACATAGCTCATCTATTTCCTCAATCTACAAGTTAAATAGAATGCAAAAAATATCAGCTAGCTTAGTAAGAGCAAAAATGGCCATTATACATGAGCAAGACTTCTCCAAATTGGCCTTTAAAGCATAAATACATACCAGTCTTGGTCTATCCTTCAGAGTTTTCAAATTTGGTACTAATTCCGACTTCTCCAAATCTGGTAACAATAGTAATCATTCAAGAAACTCAAAAACAGTTGAGTGTGTAAAGTGAACACCGACCCACCCTCCATATCAAAATAAACATTATCTAGAGACATGGATTGATCATTACAATCTAAAATCGATATATCTCTTAGAAATGACAGATTGTACAATCACTACTACAATTTTGACCTACGATAGCACTAATTTAATAGCACTTTTAAGCAAGTGCTATTAAAAACCTAACACGGAGCCCCTATGATAGCACTTTTACAAGAAGCGCTATCAAAGCCTAGAATTTAAGTACGATATAATAGCACTTTTGTTAAAAGCGCTATAAACGATGTGAATGCGGAACACAATAATAGCACTTTCATGAAAGCGCTATAATAGCATAAATTAAGAAAAAACGAATTTCGCTCTGGTTGGGTGTCGAGTCCTTGACCCCTTGGTTGTTAATTGATAAAGATCAAAATATAATAATAATAATAGGAAAACATTGATAATTTTTTTAAAAAATAAAACATCTTCCTCTTCATTCAACGGTTCCTCTTCTCTTCGTCGTTCCTCCATGTTCGTTAAACCCGAAATCCTTCTTCTCTCGTTCACATCTCCACCTCTGAGGAACCCTAAATCTCGTGATTTCTCTCCCGATCCAGCAAGAACCCCACTGTTGAACCCTAATTTCACGCTCTCAACACCTCTTCCCCTCAAGCCCTTCTTCTATGTCTCGTATGTGTTTTAGGTTTTTGCGAGAAAGGCCAAGAATCAACATACCTGGATAGGATCTTGGGAAATTCCAGTTGCTTTGCAGGAACTCAAGGTAATTTAAATTTATCTTTGTAATTTGATTTTTAAGATTCAACTTTTTTGGGATTTTTTTTTATTAATTTTGTCATGAGTTTGTAGGAATAGAGTTCATGGGTATGTAGGCCAAAATAGTGAAATTAATTTTACAGTTCAACAAAACAAGTATTTTATTGTTGTTGTATTTGTTTTTGAAGAAGCATTATCTTAGTTAGTGTGAATCTTAATGGGTTGGATTTAAATTTGATCCTTGTTGTAGTGGTTGTTTTTGAAGAATTGAAGCATTATCTTAGTGTGAATTTTATTGAGATAGATTTGAATTTGACCCTGATCAGTGCATTTTAATGCACTTTTTAATCACTCTGTGCTATGACAATTTTATGACTTCTCCTGCTAATTTGGTACTTTTATCATGTTTTGTGTTTAGAGTCTAGTTTTGCTATTATTTATGTTTTGCTATTTATTTTCGTAATAAACAGTAATTTGACACCTTCTGATTGTGCAGACCATAACTTGAGCTACGAATATGGGATTGAGGCGCGGGAAAATGCGTTGGACACTACTAGAAAAACTGCTTTTAGCGTCGGCCTAAAGCCCACTCTAAAGGGCTAAAAACCGACACTAAACCACATTTAGCGTCGGGGTCGGGGCTGAGGCTAAAACGCTCGCTGCTAAACGGTAGCGTCGGCTTCTACCCATCCGACTCTATATTAGCGTCGGCTGAACCGAGTTTAATGGCGACTCTAAGTAAAGCCGACGCTAGGTAAGTCAACAACCACAAAGTCAACAAAAATACGATAGCCTCGGTTAGCCGACTCTAAAGTCAACGTTAGGAAAGTCAACAAAATACGTTAGCGTCGGTGGAGCCGACTCTAATGTCAATTTTCAGAAAGTCAACAAAATACAGTAGCCTCGGTGCAGCCGACGCTAAACTTGTTTTTTTTTTTTTTCCCACCTGAATATTTTATATCCTAACCTGCATATTATATATCCTGGTACTACTGCTTGTTAAACATCAGAATTTACATCAGAATTTACACCAAATATGCCAAAGTCATAATGATGTATCATAAACATATTCAGAGTAATGAAGTTGTTGTGATACTACAAAGTAGTTTAAAACATCAACATAACAAAGTTACATATTGCCCCAAAAAGTCATTAAACATGTGCAGCATAACCGTCGTTCTAATACTAATTAGTCAAACCCCCAAAAAAAAGTCATTAAACATCTTCAACATATATCCATTGTTCTAATTCTAATTAGTCAAAATATATAATAAGAGTTACAACCAAGATGATTAAGTATCACCATCCAATGACTGGTCATCCAAATCATCATCATAATCAGGATGTGAATTAGAAGGATGGTTGGGGCTACATGATCCGTTAGCTGAGCTGTGCCCTGTAGGGTCAAACTGCTTCATAAATAATTCTCTTAATGCAAGTAACTCATTCTCTAACTTTTGTGAACGCTCTTCTGACATTTTAGCTTGAGCTTGAGCTATAGATTTAGCCTCTTGAGCCTCAGCTATAGCCTCATCAGCCCGAGCTTTAGCCTCTTGAATCTCACTAGCTGCCCTCTGTGCTTCCAAAGACACATACATTGAACCATGAGAATTTTGGGATTGTTGAATCAACGATGTGCACCCACGTCGGAGGTTGGCAGACAAGTCTCCTGTGCCATAAACCCGACCACGAGTACGACCCCCTACAGACTCCGTCCATAACTGAAGTTTTGTTACTCCATCTACCTTTTGAACACCGTCTCCACCTGTTTCACCAATTTGTGCTTCTACTGTTGCCAATTTCTTCTTATATTTAGCCTATTAAACAGGAAAAGCCAGCCAAGCAATATAAGGAAAAAACCATGTAAAATGCAAAAGAAAAGCATAAGTCTACAGCAAAACAACATCAGCTAAGGCAAAGGAAAAAAGTTCAAGTAATATCAAAACCAATATCAGCTAGGAAAACTGTTCAACATCACTGCTACATTGGGTTCTCTTGTCCTAGCTGAACAAGTTCATGGTAAAAAAATACATTATAAATGCATGTTTATTATCATGGTAGGGATACAGCCAATAACTTACATATGTTGTTTCAGATCGTGTATCAACCCAAACGCCAGATTTTCTCTTGTGTGTTATCAAAAACAATTCATCAGGATCCAAATCCTTTTGAAGATTATTGGACTACAAATAATAAAAACGATAAACAATTAGCATATGAATCAGCCCATATAAATCATAGAAAATATATCACTTCATTCATCTACTTGTTTGATTCCTATAAATCAAGTTTGTCACTTTGCCTAATAACAGTGAAGTTAAAGCTTCAACATTCTACACAATGTGTGAAACACACTTAATTGACAACAATTTTATGACATCTCAATCAAACCAATATGATGAATAAAAAAGATTAAGTTGTATTTAATACTTACAAGCTCAAGTGCCACATCAACATGAGACTTGCGGCCAGAGGTGTGGACCGCTCCACCTCTTTTTGAATCTCGATTTACCTTATTTTGATTGGAGATTTTCTTGAACTCGTCACTTTTCCATATCTCTTGAAGTTCCTTCCAAGCATCATCACCTATCCATGCAGGTCGGTCTGGTTTCTTCCTCACCTTCGTAAGCATGTCTGATAGTCGTTTCGCTCCCTTTTTTTTAAATATTCGCTCAACAGCCGCATGATCACGAGGATCCCAAGATACCTTCTCCTACAAATAATTACAAAGCACAAATTTTAATTGAGAAAATCCAACCAGAGAGTCATATACAAGGCTGCCATGTTTTATCAATGTACTTCCTACAAAATAATTTATATTTGGCATATGCTTACCGCAAAAAATCCAAACCATTTTTTGTAAGTGGCTTCGTCAAGTTTACTCCATTTATCGATAGCAGTGAAAAACTGTTTCCGAATTGCATAATTGATCGCGTCTGCAACTTCTTTCGGAGGAATAAGCCTACAAAGTATTGTGAGAATCATAAATTTACCGATAAGTCATAGAATATCACATTAAAATCAATAACAAAGCATCATGCATTAACACTAGATATCATAGTAGGATGAGCCTTTCCTTTGTCACTGCCACCTTTCTTAGTCATCTGTTGTCATAAAACCTTTGTTAGTCATCTATATTGTCATTAAATATAAAAGGGTAGAACAAAAATATAAAAAGGGTATGACGAGGTGCAAACAACTTGAAATTAAACTAGGCAAAGATCATCATGGATACAACCATAAAAAATACATATAACATGTAAACAACTTATCAAAAGTCAGCAAGTTACTTAATTACAACATGGATAGTGCAATACAAAATACATGCAATAATATCTTATAATATCTAATACTAAAATGCATCTTCAATCATTGTCCTCTCCCCCCTTCATCACAAGCTGGTGGCTGATCAAAAATCTCTTCAAACACATCTACTTGTGAACAGTCACGTAAACAAGATATTGATTCAATTTCTGCAACGGGTAGAACAGGTGACATCCCATCAGACTGATAAGCCATTTCATCCTCTATGTTGTCAATCTCCACATGACCCCTAGGTTTTGTGGTGATGGCAGCACACCATCCACGCATGTCTCTACACATTTCTGGGTATGGAATATAATACACTTGTCTTGCTTTTTGTGCAAGGATGAAAGGATCATAAGGACGGTAACGTTTATCCATCTTAATATCCACAATTTTGTATTGTGGATTAACCTTTGTGCCTATATTTTTTGTTGGGTCAAACCATTCACAATAAAATAGTGCAATTTTGTCCTTAAGCCCAAAGTAATCTAGTTCAAAGATATATTTAATTGTGCCATAGTAATCATCTTCTCCTGCTTCAGTAAGACCCTTTACGTGCACCCCACAATTGACAGTTTTTTTACCATTGCTCCAGTCCTTAGTATGAAACTTGTACCCGTTGACAAAGTACATGTTCCATGATATTGCCATTGATGAAGGACCATGAGATAGAGCAATTATATCTTTGTTGGTAACTCTATTTTCCTTCTGATTTACATATGCCTCCAACCATTTTGGAAACTCTGCATGTATACATCCAGTTGCATCTTCTTCGCTGATCAAGTGATTCTCCAAGAATGTGCTGACATCAATCACATAATTCATTAGTAAATATGCTATGATGTGTATCAAGATCACGATTGATGTGTTATGATGCATACTTACTCGAGATATGGTTTAATCTCATCACAATTAATCAAGATATGTACATGAGCAGACTTCCATTCCTTGTGTGTTAGATAATGTTTTCTAGATTTCCCACTAGGTCGACCGTTGTTGTGTAGGGTAGACGGTGTAGGTTGGATGCCATCACGTTCCAAACGAGGATTGTTACTTAAACTTGTGGTTGGCAACAAATTGAATGAGTTGAAATAATGAGAACAAAAATAAGTTGTCTCGCGATGTATATAGTCAGTGCATATGGAACCTTCAACTCTAGCCTTATTTGTCACTGCCCTCTTTGAGACTCCCATACATCTGCACATTCAACCGTTACACCTTTATTAAGTTATGATAAAAATGTAATTACTTAATAAAATCAACCACAACAATTACCTTTCAAATGGGTACATCCACCGGTAATGTACTGGACCACCTAGCATTGCTTCATTGGCAAGATGGATTGGAAGATGCTCCATTGAGTCAAAGAAACCTGGTGGAAAAATCCTTTCTAACTTGCATAAAATAACTGGAATGTTCTCATTCAGCTTAACTAAGTCGTCCATCCTCAATGTATTGCAACAAAGATCCTTGAAGAACCGACTTAGCTCAGTTAATGGTTTCCAAACCAATTCTGGCAAGGAACGAAATGCAATCGGGAGTAAACACTCCATGAAAACATGACAGTCATGGCTCTTCATCCCATGCACCGTACCCTTTTCGACATTGGCACACCTAGCAAGGTTTGAAGCGTAGCCATCTGGCATTCTCAATTCCTTAAGCCATTTACAAACCAACTTAGCATCAGATTTGGTTAAAGTGTAACTTGCTTTTGGTTTACCGATCTTGCCGTTAGGTAAGGCTTGCATCTCCAAATCACTTCGACAACAATATAGAGCCAAGTCTTTTCTCGCCTTTTCATTATCCTTTGTTTTTTCCTTAACATTCATGACAGTGTTAAATATATTATCAAAGAAATTTTTCTCGATGTGCATTACATCGAGGTTGTGCCTTAACAAGTTATCCTTCCAATATGGAAGATCCCAAAAAATACTCCGTTTCTTCCAATTATGATCCACTCCATACCCTTTGAACTCTTTCAATTTCATCTCCCAACCAATTTCGGTCACTTTTGGATAACTACTTACCACCTCCCATACATCTTGCCCTGTGGAAATGCAAGGTGGACCGTCTTTCTCATCCCTATTTTTTGTAAATCTTCTTTTACTTCTTCTAAAAGAGTGATCGGCGGGCAAAAAACGACGATGACAATCAAACCAAGAATTCTTCCCGCCATTTTTCAAGGTGAAAGCTTTTGTGTGTTTCATACAATGAGGGCAAGCCAACTTACCTTGTGTTCCCCATCCAGATAACATGCCATAGGCCGGAAAATCATTGATTGTCCACATCAAGCACGCTTTCATGATGAAGTTTTGTTTTTTGGATATATCATAGGTCCAAATTCCATTGGACCACAATCGTTGCAGATCATCAATCAATGGTTGCAAGTAGACATCTATCTTTTCTTTGGGGTTTTTAGGTCCAGGTATGAGACATGTCAAAAACAAGTATGGTTTGGTCATGCACATTTCAGGGGGAAGATTGTATGGGGTAACTATTACCGGCCAACATGAGTATGGAGAAGCTGACGCTTGAATGTAAGGAGTAAATCCATCTGCACATAGACCTAACCTTACATTTCTAGGTTCGCTAGCAAAATCGGGATATACATCATCAAAGTGTTTCCATGCTTTTCCATCAGAAGGATGGCGAAGGATGTTTGAATTGTTTTTGTTCTTCTCATGCCATCTCATTTCTGCTGCAGACTCAGTTGAAGCATAAAGTCTTTGTAATCTAGGAATGATAGGGAAATAGAACATCCTCTTTGCTGGGACATCTTTGTAATCTCCCATACCAATCCTACGAGGAATGAACCTAGGAGCATTACAAAATTTGCACTCAGATAACTTGTTATCATCCTTGTAATATAACATGCAACCATTCTTACAACAATCAATCTTCTCAACCTTCAGCCCTAACTTAGACACTAATTGTGTTGCTTGGTAACAGTTCTCGGGCAAACATTTTTCTACTGGACATACGCTTTTAAGCATCTGCGCAACAAAATCTATACCTTTTTGTGGAACATGCCAATTAGACCTAATTGCTAGAAGTTGAACAGAAATTGATAGTATAGACTGGGAAGAGCCCTCGTAGATGGGCTTGTTGGCGGATATCAACTTGTCATAAAATTGTTTTGCATCATCGTTGGGTAACTCATCCTCACTAAATGTTTCATTTCCCGTATTTGCATTCACATGGAGGACATCTCCGTAAGGAATAAGAGCATCATACACCATCTGGTTCATTGCATCAAATTGGTTGTCATGATGCACATGCTCACTACTATTTGAACCAACCATTGTATCAACATTGGGCTTCACTTCTCCGTGTTCAGTCCAAACCCAATAGTTTGGTTGAAATCCAAACTTGTACAAGTGTAGTCTAACATTAATTGCTGTAGATATTTTCATACACATGCAATTTATACACGGACACCTTATCCCTCCCTCAGATTTACAAATGGGTTGTTTCAAAGCCCTCTTCACAAAGTTTTTAACACCACGGACAAACTCTTCTTTCAATCCGTTCCTATTAGCATATAACCTATTGTACATCCAAGTACGATCCATTTTCTATGAGGCAAACACTTAAGTGTCAGCCACTAAATAAGTTAGAACAAATATAGATCACTAAAAAGTGACTAAAAAATTGAACTTTTAGAATTAAACCAACCTATTATAATTTTTAAGAACCAAATCAATATGTTAAACTGAGTTTAAAGTTCATTGAATGTGCACTGAACAAACCTACTAGACAGTATAACATACATATTAAATAAATTACAAAATTTCAATATGCACTTGTGAAAACATAATCATTTAATCTAATGAGGACAAAATCACAAAACTAGTAAAACAAAGTGTAAAAATTAAGAGAAAAAAAATCATTTAATTTCAGCTACAAATCAGTCTAGTAAACGTCATTAGTTCAAACATCAAAAATAGTTCGCCAACTCTTTTTGCTAAAAAGCATCATTAGTTCCAATAGCCTCAAATCAAATTGATAATGATAAAATGGCAAATGCATAGACATTATGTACAGAAAAAAGGAGGTGAATATGAAACTCACTAGTTCCAACTTTAATTGAAGAAGATTCTGGTGTAGTTAATTAGCGATAAGGTAATACAAAACAGAAACAAAGCTTCGCGTCACGACAAGGCTGCTGCTAGTTTCGTTGTTCAACTTCAAGATAAACCTGCTTGATTTTTCATATAAACATTTTAGCTTTACATTGAAAAAGAAAACAGTAAACAAAAACATAAATGTGTGGCTTAATAGGCTAACTACAACATTATAAATAGAAATAATTGAAAATCCAACATATCCATATAGTTGAATCAAAATACAAGTTTTTGATAGCGCAAAAAATAGGAAATAGAAAGGAACAAGTTCAAAAACTACTAAAAAAGGAACAAGTTCAAAAACTACTAAATCTACTCAAAGAAAGCCTATCAACTAGAAAGAGCAACCCCAAACAAATTCTAATACACCATAGTCAAAAACAGAACAAGGAACCCAAAAATGCCCAAAAACCAGAAAAACAACCTTCCCCCGATAGCTACGCTGCAGCAAACAATACTCAAAAGAGAAAAATGATAAGACTGTCCAGAGAAAAACTTAAGAGGCGCAAAAACTCTTCCGACCAGGGCACCTCTTAAACCACCTTCGAATACAAAACTATCACTTTCCAAAACAAAACCCTTCTTACACAATATATGAACAAGCTTATTAAAAGTAGTAACATCAGGACACAAATCACACAGTACAATAAAAATAAAAAAAAGTGCCACAATCTTTGATTTTTTGTTATTTTTCTTTGTTGGCACATTAAACCACACTAATGAGATGTGTCAAACCTTGCTATCTACAGAGGATGAAAACACCTCTAATTAGCATGTCATGTGCTATTTTAACAACTAAATTGGACAACTTTTGCATGAGATAGTGAAAATCCTAATAATCAATATAGCATATATTGCATGAGATAGTGAGAAGAGAACAATGAGACGAATCTTACATATAAACATTTAAAAATAATTCCCAACAACAATAGTACAAACTTAAAACCAAACAGAGAAAAATTAAGAATGTAACTCATCAATTAATATACCCATGTGTGAAATAATGATGAGTTGGCATAAACTTCAAAACATTACAATAGTAAAGTACAATCAAACCCGTAAAAGGCACAAAAAATACATAAGTACTTCTATTTAGTAACTTGGAAAATGCTTCTATTTAGTAACTTAGAAAATGACAATTATTCATAGGTCATCAATCTTTTCTTATGTACGTAGTTATGTTCAAAACAGGTGGTCAAGCAAGTTTTCCAACATAGTAGGCTATGTCTTTCTCGTGATTATAACTATACATCAACAAAACAAAGACTTGATCGATTACACATTGGTAGAAAATGACTTATGTCACAAATTTTACTTGTTCAAAAGGGAATTTAAAATTAAAAATACATTTATTGCAATATTATAATGATGAAATTTGATAAAGGAAAGTGGAAGGAAAGAGCTAAAGAGCCTTATTATTAATATTAAGTTGGTGGGATTTTTCTAGAATTGAATTAAAAACCTTAAACTTGGAAGAGTAATATGCCAAAGTTATCGAGTCCAAGTTTGAAGCGAAATAAGTTTTTCTGGCAGTTGATTATTATGGTCTAATTCAAATATTATGATACTTAACAAAAAGAGACTAGAGCAAGAACTCGGTACAAAGAAACCAAGTCTGCAATGCAACCTCAACACTACCAAAACTCGAAAAAAAACTCCTAAAGGAGCACCATAACAGGACTGCTACTATCATGACAGCAGAAGCAACCTCGACAATATACAAACAGCAGCCTTTACTACTTAATAATGGCAAACGAACGACAAAAACAAACAACAGCCCCTAATACTTATATTGATATTTTACTTTATATTATTTTATTCATTGATTTATTTAAGTGGCCTTAGAGCACTACAAGACCCAAAAATTAAACCATGTCATAGCATCAAAGTATTGTGTGCATCAGTAGATGGAGAAAATAAATTTTAGAGAAGAGCTTAGAAAATCTGAGAATATGAGATTTATAAATTGGTCTCCCAATTTCAATTCTTTGATAGCTCAAATTAATGATAAGCTAACTATATGTGAGATTTATAAAATTAACTATAAATTAATGAAAAATTAATATATGAACAAGCATTTCATCAAACAACTTACATGCCTAAGAACAGTACATTCCAAATTCATAAAGTTGGCTTAAAAACTAGAAGCCAAAACAACTTAAAATATACCTAGCATTGTCTAAACTTAAAACTAGCCAAAACAATCAAATGGGTAGTGAAAATTTTCATCAGATTCCAATAAAGATACAAATTTTATTTTCTCTAACCAGAAAAAACACTTGAACAGGATCAAGAGAGGAAAAACAGGAAAAACATACAAAAAGGTACTAAAAACAACATATGCACATGACAGAATTCCAACACAACCCCACTTTAAATTTCTCTTCAAATCACACAAAAAGGTGCTAAAAACAAACAATATTCACCACATTGAAGAATCAGAAGACAAAACTTTGAAAACAAACCTTTGAAAACTTCAGTTTGAGGTGAGGAAGTGAGAATATAAACCGTTGAAAACGTGAGCTGATGAGTGAATGAGTTCAATGAAAGAGGGTTTTGTACGATCCATCGTTAGTGAGATTCAATCCATCGCGAAAGAGAGTTCGATGAGTGAATGAGCGTTTGGTGAGCTAGGGTTTAACGGAATGGGTTTGCTGAGGAATGAGTGAATGAGTTTTTCTTTTTTCAATTAACAAACTGACATGTAATAATCAAATGAAGGGTTGATCAATGAGCTTTATTTTTTGTACAAAAAGAGGGTTTTAACTTTTAATAAAAAATAGGAAAAAAAAAGTATGAAAAAATAATTGGGAAATGTGTGAAAATATAAGAGGGAAAAAAGTGAGGGAAAAAGAAAGGATTTTATATTATTAGATAAAAAAATTTATTGGATAAAAACTATAGAGTCGGATGCGCCAACACTAAATAATTAGTGTGAGCCATTTTTTGAAGTAGCGTCGGATCGACCGACGCTAATAATTTAATAAAATTAAGAAAATTAAATGCTGCATAGCGTCGGTAAACACCAACTCTAATCCGACTCTATTAGCGTTGGTGTCGGGATCCGACGCTAAAATTGGACTCTAAAATGCTAGTTTCTTGTAGTGGGAAAGCTAAGAGAAAGAGCTACAACTTTCATGTTGAAGCCGAAAGCCAATTTGGAGCGCAAATAAGTCAAATAATTACGTTTATGTCCCAGACGTGATTTAAAATTACCAATTTCCAGCATAACTATATTTTTCGGCCCAATTGTTTTGTGGCCCGTTTTGCTTGCTTATAAAAACCCAAAATTCTGACCTAGGGCAGCTCTCACTCTTCATTCACGAAATTGTATGAACCCTAGAGTAGCCACCATTTGAATGGAGAACTAATTCCTTTTATCAATCCGTTGGTTTAAGAAACTTTGATTCATTATCTTGAGGTTTGATTCTAATGCAATTCCAATTCATGTTTCTATTTCTTTCTCTGTAAATTTCTACTTTCTAACTTGCAATTCGTTTATCATTTTATGCTTAATTATATGTAATTCGGTTTGCAAGTTTACGAGATTATTCGAATTAAGTTACCGCTTGTTAAATTTAATTCGGTTAGGAATTTACAGAGTCTATACACTTGTTATAGGATTGATTTGAATTCACGTTTTTATTTTATATTATTGATCGTGATTCTGTGACGCTTGTTTGCTTTATCATAGTCAATTGAACGTTCTGTTATAAGCTTTTCAACAGTTCGAATTCATATAAAACTAATTGACGCTTGATTAGTTAGTTTTATGATCAATCAAGGATAGAACTGAAACGAATTTATTCTTTTGCCATGAACCTAGGATAGATAATGAACGAAGTTAGACGAAACCAACGGATTGATTGCTTGCTACTTATTAATTTTCACGAATCTTTATATTCTGTTTCAACCAAACAAAACCCCCATAATTTACAGTTTTGAATTGGTTCTAATATAGTTAAACTGATTGTGAGTCTTTGGGAAACGACCAAGGTTAACTACCTTGTACTACTTTTCTTAAAACATTATTTGACCACGAAACGACCGTGATCAGACCCATATTTTCTTCTGATCTTAAGTGCTTCATTTGTATGTTGAGTCTACGAGGATTACACAATTGTTCTGCTTTTGTGTTTTTATAAGTTTGATTTATGGGTTTCTATTGTTCCTATCTTCTTCTCGAACCAATTTTGAGTTGAGCTTTTTTTTTTTATTGTTCCTGCCTTTTGTGCCTTATTGTATATGCTAATTCATTGCTTTATGACAGGGGAAATTTGGTTCATGTTTTTTGGACACATACAATGCAAACGAATTAACTTTGTACTTGTCTTGTGAAGCAAAATGGTGGCTGCTCTTCCATTTAGATGAAGATTAGTGATGTCTACATTTTGATTGTTGTTAGCACCAATGCTTATGTAGCTTGTGCTTCCAAGATATGAGGTAAATAGGAATCAATACCTAACATATAATTCTTGATCTGTAACTTAGACAGACAGCTAGATGTTATCACTTTGCTTGTTTTCTGTTAACAAATTTTAATTGTAATAACAAAGGTAGAAGGATACTGCATTAAATATTGATTTGTTTATTGTTATTGTTAATTTTTAATATGATTAGTATTTAAAAAAATTGCAGGGTCAATCACGAACTCCATAGATTATTTGATTTCGACGAATTCTCCAATCTCACTACTCTTTATGATAAGCGCATTAACTAGCTGAAATCACCCCCTAACTTGATTCCAGCATATATAAGATAACTTTCATTTTCAAGCTTAGACATGTACAAGGTGAGTGCCCACTATTTTGATTGATGATGAATCTTAATATTAGTCAGTATTTTTATTGATGACTGGATTATGTTGGTATTATATTACGAGACGAAATATGGACAACAATTAAGGTAATTTTAATTGTGTTTGTCACTATTGTACTTAACTTTAGTCTATGAGTATGAAGTATGAACTCAAAATATAGGACAATTTAGAAATTGGTAATCTACTAAACCAAACACTGGTCAAGAATACATTATTCCTTCATTCAAAAAGATTGATAGCTTCTTGAAAGAGTGGAAAATTCGGAACCAGAACAGAGAGAACTCTTTCTCACGATCTCTAATGTCTTGTGATAACTTCGTAAAACCATGTCAAAGAGCAGCATATTTCTAGTAGTTTTAGCAGTTTTTAGCAAGTAAAGGAAGAGGAATCATGAGGAAAAAGGTATGTGTGTGAAGATAGTTGCTTGTAACACAAGGAAGGAAGAATTGGGTGTTATCACATGTTTCTGATGCCTGCGCGCCACGCAGAGGTGTTCCACGCGTCGCGCAGAATTGACCAAGTGAAGATGGACAAAGTCAGACACCTGCGCGTCGCGCCATGCCATGGTGCGCGTCGCGCCGTACTACCAGAATGGTCAGGGTGATTCTCAGAGACTTGCGCGTCGTGCAGTACATACCCACACGTCACGCAGGAAAGTTCAGCAAACAGGGGAAACTATCAGACATCTGCGCGTCGTGCAGTACATACCCACGCGCCGCCTAGAAGAAAATTTGAAAAGTTGGAGTGTAACGGATACCTGCGCGTCGCGCAGGAAACTGGGTTTGCGTGATTTTAAGTGGGAAAACGCGTTTTTCTCACTTTTTCCAAAATTTCTCCAACTTCTCCTCTTCTTCTCCACTTCAAACACGATTTCAACTTACCGAAACCTCCATACACTCACTAAAAGCTTCTTCTACCACCAAATTCACTTCAAAAACTCCATTCCACTCAATATTATCATCACCTACACATCCAAAATCACCAAACTCCACAAAATTTCAAAAACCCCAATTTCCCAAACCCTACTACAAAAAGCCACGAAATTCCCAATTACCCATCCAATTTCAACTTACTAACTCTCAACATGTTGAACAAATTGAGGGGAAAGGCCAAGAAAACCTCTGATCCATCTCAAGAGGAACCGAAAAAGAGGAGGCTTACGAGAGCTATGTCAAAAGGTGGAGGCTCAAGTCGTGGGCAAGCACCACCATCACCACCTGCACCTCCACAAGAGCCAGAGCGAGAATTGACGTGGGGAGAAAGATTTGTCCAGAACAATCGTGGGTACATGGCTCCGATTAGTGATAAATTCCTCCGAGACGTCAACCGTGACAGGTATCTCAAACTCAAATCTCTAAAAATTAATCAAGAAAAGGGATTTAAAGATGGTTTGAGAGAAGTACCGGCTATATTTGGTGAATTAGAGAGGAGGGGATGGGTACGGTTTAATGAATTGATGGAAAGGGGTAAGGCTAAAGCGAACTTGGATATTGTAAGGGAATTCTATGCGAATGCGTTTCAGGGGGATGTGAATAGAAAGGTTTATGTGAGAGGAGTATTAGTTGATTACTCGGGTGATGCAATTAATCGGTTGTTGAGGACGGTTAGGGTGCAAGAGTGTGCTTATATGCCCCTTTCCAATACATGCTCAAGTATGTCTGTTCGAGAGAGAAAGGAAATAAGAAGCTTTGTGGGAAGGCCGTTGGCGCCTTGGTACAAGTATTACGGAGGGTCGGCGCCGACCAAGATTCATATTCACCACTTTAACCCTATTGGCCGTGCTTGGGCTGAATGAGTGATGCATAATTTGGCTCCGGTTGCTAACATCACAGAAATTCAGTTGCCGAACGCATTATTGGTGAAAATGATCATGGATCAATCCGACATCGACTTGGGGGAGATTTTGAGCATGGATATACGAAAAGATAGCTAGGGTTGAGAGGTCATCTGTCCGGTTAGGCCATTGTAACTTGATTTATGCTTTGTGTAAAGCACTTGGTTTGCCGGAGTTAGTGTGCAGAGATTTTGCCGGTAGCTCCATTGACGCTTAGTTATTTCCGTACATTTCGTTCTAGCCCTGTACCGGCAGCGGAGAGATAGCAGTTTGTGGAAGAGGAAGATCCTGACGAAGATCGTGAAGGTGATGAGGTGGAGGATTATTTGAATGATAATGTGAATGAGAATGAGAATGAGAATGAGGGGAGAGATCAAGAGGAGGATGCATTGATGGCTGAGAGTGATGGGTTTGAAGGAGTATCACAGCAGCAAGCACCTCAAGGTGGGTTTCACTACACCCACCATGAGGATGAGTTGGCCTGGATGCTACATGAGTTGGATCTTTATAAGTCTACGTGGGCCAACCATATATACTACAACCAACAAGGTTCTCTCTATCAAGAAGCTGTGAGGTATAGAGAGGAACACCCACCTCCCTCAGATTATGAAATGTATCCGACACGATGGGAGTGGGAGGCGTTCCTATATGATGATAGAGTTCGATATGAAGGAATCATGGGCAGGCGGAGCCGTGAATGGGAGAGAAATTACATGTTTCATCATCCTCCTGCTAGCCCCCATGGAGGACCTAGCTATGCACCTCATGCCGCTTTTGGAGCTAGCCAAGAGTATGATGTTGGAGTGGAAAATCCAAACTTGTCGTTTGATGTAACTGATTTTGGTCTCCGTTATGATCATGAGGGCAATGTGAGAAACTTGGCAAGCCCGGATGCTTCTAATCCGCCATCAAGGACACCGCAATGAGGCGGTTTGTCATTCCCTTTCTCCATTTCTTTCTAAAGCTTTTGTAGTGCTGGTAGCCGTATCAATAATTGAAGCATGCTGTTTAATGATATGTGAAGACTGTTTAGATTTATCTTATTTGTTGTCTATGTTGAATATTTTGGAATGAATGAAAACTTTTTGTTTTAACAATCTTTTTGGCAATTGCCCTTTTAAGACAATACTTGTTAGATTTTTGCACAATATGAATGAGTGATATTCTGGATTTAGTTATGTGTGATATGATTGCTAGCTAAGAAAGTTTAGGGGCTCTTATAAATGTTGACCACTCATTAATCCGGCCTAGCCGTGAGTTTTTGAGCCATACACTTATGTTTCCTTGATTATGAGAGTCCACACTTAGCCACATCTCTAGAACTTGCTTGTGTTCTTTTTAATTGGTTGATTGCTAAGATGTATACACGAGACATGTTGTTTGGTACCTTGGGCCTATTTTCAAGCCACCCTATATTCATGCTATATCCGTTGCTAAACCCCTTTGAGCCGAAAGAAAAGATGTTTTTGTTGTACATATACCTAAAATTTCTGAAAATTGAAAAAAAAAGATGATTTTCTTGAAGGCTTAGACACCGAACTAAGTGATTGATGCACTATGCATGTCACTAAGTTTGGGGTTGCTTTTGGGAATAAGAAATCTATTAAGTTTGGGGTGGGGACTAGAGAACTTTTGAAAAGAATTTTTGAAACAATGTTGATTGAGAAAAGAACCTCTTGTGTGAAAAGTTTTGCAAAAGAAAAGGTCACCATGAAATGAAAAGAGAAGTGAAAAGAAAAACATATATGATCAAAAATATGGTGATCCTTTTCAATGAAATGAAAGAAAAAAAAGAATAAAGAAATGATTGAGAATTGGGACAAGTGAGGTCCATAGAAATCACACAAGTGGGTTAAAAGAAGAAAAAAAAAAGAGCAAGTTCTCTAGTTTTATTTTTGAAAAGGGTTTTGGTTTCCAATTTTCTTGAATTTAGGTGAGTTAAGCTCCAAGTTTTTCTACCTACTATCCTAAAACACCTACCCTTAACCTAAGCCCCGTTATAACCTATAAAGTCCTCTAAATGTGTGTACTCTTAGCATGGTGATCGATTTTTGAGAATATTTGCAAGCTTATGGTTGATTGGTTATGATGTATTGATATGAGTGTGCTTACCTTTTAAACATGAGAGTATGTGAGTGTGTGAAGAGATTAGGATTGGTCAACATTTATGTGAAAC
This sequence comes from Trifolium subterraneum, assembly GCA_951799995.1. Classification (NCBI taxonomy): domain Eukaryota; kingdom Viridiplantae; phylum Streptophyta; class Magnoliopsida; order Fabales; family Fabaceae; genus Trifolium; species Trifolium subterraneum. The sequence continues at coordinate 18,512,091 of OX637463.1, read as the reverse complement.
TCTTTGTTTTCTTAGGTCGCAATTATGTGCATGTGAACTATTAATGAATTGATCTTTGAAATGTTGTGTAGGAATTTCTAACTTGTTTGTGCTTAAGGTTGATGGTCAAAAAGGTTGAGATAGGAGTTGGTTTTCATTGAAGCCGAGATATTCCTCGAGAACAAGGAATGAGATAAGTTTGGGGTTGTGATAACTTCGTAAAAGCATTTCAAAGAACAACATATTTCTAGTAGTTTTAGCAGTTTTTAGCAAGTAGAGGAAGAGGAATCATGAGGAAAAAGGTCCATGTGTGAAGATAGTTGCTTGTAACACAAGGAAGGAAGAATTGGGTGTTATCACAGGTTTCTGATGCCTGCGCGCCACGCAGAGGTGTTCCACGCGTCGCGCAGGATTGACCAAGTGAAGATGGACAAAGTCTGGTACCTGCGCATCGTGCAGGGGATGTCACGCGCCGCGCAGGGTTGTACGTGAAAGCTCAGAGTTTGGGTCTGATGATGGCGCGTCGCGCAGCTTCATCTCGCGCGTCGCGCAGCTGCATAGTTCATCCCACGCGTCGCGCAGAATCATCACACGTGACGCGCAGTGAGGAATAACTGCCTGCGCACAGGAACAAATCCTATACATATCCAAGTCATTTTCTGTGAATAAGGTTGGTCACTTGGAGAGAGAAACCAGCATAGAGAGTTATCCATTTTTAGATCTTAATTTCTGTAACAATGAGTTCTTCATTGATTTCTTGTGTAACTCAAAACATGAGTAGCTAAATCCATACTTGGATTGGGACATCTTAGGTGAACTCTTTCAAAGGATGATTTGACAATTTGGTTTGTAATTTTAATAGATTTTTACTATGGTCTTATCTACTCTTTCTAGCCTTAATGCTTTGCATTTCTTGATCATAAATGTAATGATTTAGATTGTTAATTCATTATGAGAATAGGGATTAATAATTGACATGGAAGTAGTAGAGAAATCAACACTCACTCTAGAGATATTGGAGTGTTGATTGTGATTAGGAAACACGCTTTAAAAACCTCAATAATTCACAATTCCACTAAGAGATTAGAGGAATTGTGAGCTATTGGGAGAAATTGGATCTTAAGAGATTAAGTTCAAATATCTTGTTGTTTCATCTATAGACCATAGTCCGAATTTGTTAGAAGTACTTAATATTGTAAGATCATGCTTTAAAGGAGGAATCCGATAGATTGTCCCGGTCCAATCTCTCTCTTGAGTGAATCGAAACATCACAAATAGTGCTTTTCTTTAGTGTAATTGAAAGTGAAATCTAATACCAAACCCCCCCCCCCTGTTACAATGCAAATTTACATAGCAATTGAGACTAGCTTCATTGATCTTGTTGGTTAATACAATCCTCGTGGAGACGATCATTTCTTTACTACTTACGGAAGTCGTACACTTGCGATAAATATTCCATCATCTTGAAGGAAAACAAAAGGTATAGCAGAAAGTTTATTCCTTTTAGTGCAATTTTGAATATTTCTCCTCTTGACTTCTCTTTGGAATACAACTTTAACTTCAGCTTCTTTTCATCAGTATCACTTCCCAATGTGCCAGTAGTCCTTTATCCATATCACATCACAATCTCTATATTTAAATGTAAAAGTTATTTATTTGTGTTTCATTTTCATTCTTTCAAGTTCCTCACCAATTATCTGGCTACATTTTCAGGAGAGATGCTCATATTTTGAGTGAAGCCAAGGAGGAAGTTGTGCATGCAGTTGTTGATTTTGTCTGGGCACTTGATGTATTTCAGGTAATTTGTGTAAAAATGAGGTTTAAACTATTGCATAAGATTGTTGTTTTGGTTGACAAAAGTAATATCTTTGCATATGGTGATAAGGTTGCTTTCATGTTGTTATATGCAACTACATTTAGAACTTCTGGTGTAGTGAGAGGGATTTTGTGTCTTTTATTCCCTTGTTTCCTTTGGATCGTTACACCTGGGTTTAGTTTGATATATTGTGTTTTGTATTAGGCTTGTGTGGTGTTAGTTTAGTGGCTATGACTAAAGTTGTTTTCTTGGTCTGTTTTATTGTTTTCATCTATTAATGCTAAATGATTGGTAATAGAAATAGAATCGAGGAGTAGTTGGGTAGGAAGAGTCAACATTAGGAAATGTGAGAAATCAATGACTCCTAATATTATAACGTACCTTCAGCATATCTAGGGAAAATCAGTATCTATATTCTACATAAATATTTTTGGCCAATCTATACTACCCCAAATTGCCTAAGAAGCAAAGACTAGAATTAGACCAAAACACTTATATATATATTTATATAATGATAAAATTAAACAACTAGGATCATTAGCCAAATTAAACATTTTTCTTGGACATTAATTTCTCAAACTTGTTAAAAGCTTAATTTTGTAGTCTTTCTATTTGTTTCCAAACAAAACTTGAATGAATATCTCTAAAGGATTATATGTAATCATTAGCAAAAGTTATGAATGAGATAACCCACTTCAGCTGCAAGTTGCTCGCTGTAACAATGTTTGATTTCAATGAAATGTAGTGTTACCATTAAAAAAAATTCACAAGTTGTTGCTAAACTTTTTCATTCTCTTCTTTTTAATTTTTCAGGGATTTCTTGAAAACATGAAAGATGCTTGCTTGGTTTGGAAATTGGCAGAGGATTTGCTTAGGTTAATTAGTATGTCTTGTTATAATTAGTGTTATGAACATCATCTGACAAATTAGGTTAATTATTTTGGAAATAGTTTGGGGGCTCATTATGAATGTTGTAGTAAACCAAACTTTAGTACGAATTACTAGCAAGAAAGTTTGTTTTCGTCTTGGACACAAAATTGTCTTGCTTCTTTCATGTAATTTGATTGTACTTATTGGTCTTTCTTGTGCCTTTTTATCTTTAATATAATTTTGACCTTATGATATTTGTATTATTTGCTAGAATGGTGCTATGTTTTAAGTTTCAAATTAAGCTTCAGGTCACATATTGAAAAGGTACAATTTAAGTTCTGGGTTGTATAACAAAATATTGAAACAGATCTATGCTGGAAAAAATAAAATAAAATTGCAGTTTGTTAAAAAATTAAAATTAGAATGATATACAATAGCGCTTTTATGATGAAGCGCTATTAAATATATGGCAAAAGATAGCACTTTCGTAAATGAGCGCTATTGAAATAGACAGCTATGACAGCGCTTTTGTTGAAAACGCTGTTGTCATACCCCATTTTTTGACCTAAGATTCCACTTCATATTTTCTTCCTTGCATTTTATGCATCAATGACAAAATCCAAAAAAATATGAATCTATTTTCTTTTTTTTCAAGATATTTTTATTTTATATTTTGATAAAAATAAAAATCTATAAAAAGACTATAATTTAGAAGTCAAATCTTTTTATTATTATTTTTTGAAACAAAATCTTTTATTATTTACTACTATTTTTTTCTCTTTTCTTTCCTATTTTTATTACTATTATTATTATTATTATTATTTTATTATTAGAAAAACAAAACAAAAAACATAAAATAAAGAAAGAATAGCAATGCTGCAACACGCTCCTTCCTCTCCACTTCTCTTTCTATTTGTGTTTTTGTTTTTTTAAATATTTAACAAAAACCAAAAAGCCAAAAAAATAGAACAGAATACACAGCAACAACAGAGGCACGCTTTCCTCTTCTCAGTCTTCAGCTTTCTTCCCCTAATCCCAACTAAAGCTCAATTTTCACCAAATTCACACTCAAAAGCAAGGATTAGTCACTTCATTTCCTCTTTAATTTCTGCAAAACTCAACAACAATAAACAGTAGACCAATTTCCTTTTTCAATCTTCCATCAAAAGTAAATCAAATTTTTACACTCAACCATAAAGCACCAATCACTTCATGCCTTTTTTATCTTTGCAAAACCTTTTTTTTTCCTGCAAAATCATACATGAATCCAAACTGAACTTTATCCATTGGTCTCAAGAATTCATCATTTGAGTCTATAGATTGGAACCGGAAATCAGAATCAACGGGGGAAAAAACGGAGTAGAGAAATGTAGAGGCATAGTAGAGAATAACAGCATTCCCTTCAACACTATTACTCCATCTTCAACCTCCAATTTCTATCCATAAATCCCCCAAATTCACAAATCAAAACAACAACAAAATCAAACAAAAACAAAGAAGCAGAAACAAAAATGCAGTAAGCTTCACCTCTATCAAACCAAAAACACTTACATTCAAACCATCTTCAAAACTAAAACAAAAATCAAAACAGAACCAAATAAGAGAACTCAATCAGAACAAAGAAAGAGAAGAAGCAGAGTGAAGAAAGGAAGGAGTGAAACTCATCACCGCTGATTGCACCGCCCATCTCCGTCCTGATTCGGCGCCGGCAACCTCTCTCAGCCGATTTCTCTCTCTCGGTTTGCTCCTCCCTCACTCATGGGTTTTGTCCCTTTGATAATAATCTCATCTGTTTCTTTTTTTATTTATTTATTTAGGTTTTTGCTTATTTAGTTTTATTTTATTTTATTGGGCTGCTGTTTGCTGGGCTATAATCCCCTTTTGGTTTCGCACCCCCCTCTCTGTTTTAATTTTATTTGTCGAGCTTATGAAATAAGTGCTTTTGGCATAAGCTTATTTTTAAGCTATTTTAGCCAATCAAGCATGATGTTGAGGCTTATTTATTTTCCTATTTATTTGATATTTAGATATTGGTAATATTATTTCATGTTTTTATTTTGTTAATTAATTTTATTTTTAGCTTATGAGATAAGTGCTTTTGGCATAAGCTATTTTAGCTATTATTTCAGCCAATCGAGCATGATGTTGAGGCTTATTTATTTTTCTATTTATTTGATATTTAGATTTGTTAATATTATCTAATGTCTTTATTTATTTTGTTAATTAATTTTATCTTTGAGCTTATGAAATAAGTGCTTTTGGCATAAGCTATTTTAGCTATTTTTTTTAGCCTTGAAAAGCATGATGTCGAGGCTTATTTTCATCTTTTAGTTTCGTATTTATTTATTTATGTTATTTATCCATGCATATCATATTACTCCATTACATCCATTTATTTACCATTTTTACCTTTACTTTTGTAATATCGTTATTATCACAATATTGAGTGTTTATCACTTTATTAATTGCCATTTACTTTTGCTCTTGAATTTAGGATGTAAATAGGCCAAATGTAAATTCTAAATAAAAGTGCATAGCATACCCCCTCTCTTGCATCATTTCATATTTACTTTCTTGCAAAGATTTTAGAGTGTGATTAGGTCAATGTACCCTAAATGAAAAATTGCATCTCATGCATATTTATTTTTTATCGCTTTCCGCCAATATGCGTAACGTTAAAGTCCGAGGGAAAATGCGTCGCTTTGATCAAAATATCATTGTGAATTGTCTTCGCATTTAATTTATTTGTTATGACGTTTTAGGTTAGTGTCATTTTGCGCGCGTAACCATTACCTATTTTCTTCTAAAAAAAAAACGAGGTCAACACCTCTTCAAAAATAATTAGTCACTTATTCTCAAAAATGAGGTCAAAACCTCTTTCAAAAAATATCAACACAATTTCTTTTCAACATCATCAAGCATCAAAAAATATTTTGTCATCATACACTTTTCAAAAACTTTGGACTTTAAACCAAACGTTTCCTTTTATTGCAAAACTTGGATTTTAAACCAAGTGCCTTGGACTTTAAACCAACGGCATCTTTTATCGTGAAAACCTTGGATTTTAACCCAAGAGTCTTTTTATCGCCAAACTTGGATTTTAAACCAAGTGCCTTGGAATTTAAACCAACGGCGTCTCTTATCGTGAAAACCTTGGATTTTAACCCAAGTGTCTCTTTTTATCACCAAACTTGGATTTTAAACCAAGTGCCTTGGACTTTAAACCAGTGGCTTCTTTTATCGCTAAAACCTTGAACTTTAACCCAAGTGTTTCTTTTTTCCCGCAAAACCTTGGATTTTAAACCAAGTGCATTTTTTTCATTCATACATTTTTAATCATGCAAAAACCTTGGATTTTAAACCAAGTGTCTTTTATCACTCAAAACCTTTTCTCAACAAACCTTGGATTTTAAACCAAGTGTCACCGTCTTATTTCATAATCAAATCTCAATCAAATTAACCATATAGACTTTCTTCACAAATTAACATCAATCAAACTCACATTTTGCCACTTTTGGCTTTTTGGTCTTTTAAGACCATTTTCAAAACTTTAAAATCAAAACAAACAAATTTACTCATAACTTTTACCCCGAACTACGGTGGTTTGATCCCTCGGGTACGTAGGCATGAGACTTGTCTCTCCAATCAATAAAATCAACAAAAACATTTTTCCTTTTCCATCACTTTAAACTTTTCTCGATCATCACTTTAATTTCCCACTTATACTTTTTTTTACAAGCAATTGAAATTAAAGCGCAAAGTTAGAAATAAAAACAAGAGGTTCCTATAGAGTACTATAGATACTTAGGGTGCTAATACCTTCCCTTCGTATAACCAACCCCCGAACCTTGTTCTCTAAAAAATAGGGTTTTTTCGAACTTTTTCCCTTTCCCTCGGATAAATTAAAGATCGGTGGTGGAATATTAAATTGCGATTCGAAGTTAATTAATAATTCGATATCCAAAAATCACCGTGACAGCTGTTAAACCCTGTTGCCAAAAGTGTTCTAAACAGGTATATTATAGCGCTTTAGAGCATAAGCGCTATTAAAGATAGGACATACAATAGCACTTTTAAAGTGCTATTGTAGCTTGTTTTTGTAGTAGTGAATTAAGCATGATCATATACATATACATCATGAAGGATAAAGAGACACCAAGAACAAATTTCCTTAATGTCTAAACCACTACTATAAACACAATTTAAAACCATAATATATATTATTATCCTATACATGCATGCCATATTCTATATAATCACCTTCTAATAGAGGCTACAAATTCTTATCTTGTCATGTGCTTCATTTCATCTATTTCCTTCTCATCGTATTTCCTTGTTATGTGCTTCATTTCATATATAGAATAAAGTGAATGAACTCAAAGGAAAATCCAATGAAGTAATGAGGAGTGTTAAATTATAAATTGGAACTAAAAACATAAAAGGTCTTCAAACCTTCAGAATAATCACTTTCTAGTGCATCCATTTGCATCTACATTGCCTCAAACCTCTCAAACTTTAAAATATTAGATAAAATACAATGAAATCCATCAAAATATCAGTATCTAAAAACCAACCTTCAATGGACTATAGTAGATTACTTGCAAACATAAATTCATTTGACAAAGACTTAGAAAAATATAACCATATTTCATATGCATGAACAATTCAAATTAGCCCCAAAAAATAACCATGGAGAACAAAGTCTATAAACATAAACATAAATGCATATACTAATTAAAGTTTTGTAGATTGCCACTCTTAGAAAAATATAACCATATTTCATATGCATAAACAATTCAAATTAGCCCCAAAATCCGCAGGACGATCCTTGGAAATACCTGCGGAATTTCCTGAAACAAAAGAATCCGCAGGAAATTGTTCTGAGTGGCAAAATCAGCAGAAAAAACCTTGGGAATACCTGCGGATGAAACCAACAAATCCGCAGGAAAATCCTTAGAAACACCTGCTGATTTTTTTCCGCAGGAAATAAGCAAATTTCTAGTAGTGAAATTAACATAGACTATTTCCACATATTAATTTTCTAACCACTTAAACAATTAGTTAATTAGTTCATTCACAGGAGCATTTTCAATTAGTATTTTATTTGGCATTCCTTGGCGTTTTCTTTGCATGCATAACATTCCTTTCCGACTAATAATGATGAATGCAATGTTGAGATTTTGAGTATTCGGAGAAATGAAATTATAAAAGCTTGGATGAGAACTAAACTCATAAGAAATCATTTTGATAAAAGACAATAAAATGAATACATGTAAGGCTCTTATGTAAAGCTAGAAGATTAACTAACAAACTAGCTACTTAACAAATTAACTAATTGAAACTTAGGGCCTGTCTGGTTCAACAAAGGTGGAGGGGTGGGGAGAGAAATTTTTTAATTACATATATGTTTGGTTCAAAAGAGAGAAGGGGAGGGAAGGAGAGAAATTTTAATTATAAATATGTTTGGTTCACAAGAGGATGAGAGGTATTTTGTAACTAATTTACTTTTTTGTCCTTATAAACATCAAAAAGAGTCTCATGATTTTATAGATCATTCGGTGCAAAACAAACTATATATCCACAACAATTTCTCAAATTTTATAATACATGTGCAGGACCAAAAACAAACCATGTAGACCCTGCAAAATGTTTTGGTGACTAACTAAAACGGGCGCTACCAAGTTGGACACTAGAGTTAGACATGTGGGACTTTCCCAAAAACAAATGAGATCGTCTTATCTTGCTAAACTGGTCAGTGGGTGTAACTGAAGAACAAGTGGGCCCATATTTATGGTGAAAGAAATATGTATTCCTCTCGATCTGCTGCAGAGCATGGTAATGACGAGAGCCCTGTGATATATCCCTGCTGGCCATCAAAGCATGTATCAGTTGTCGGATGTCAAGCATGCTGACAACCAAATTCGTCGTCCTCTGACCCACGATCTCAGCCTCTTCATGGATAATAGACAATGATCTAATGCCTAAGCAACATTCAACAAAGGATGCGGAAGATCGAGCTGTTGGGTGGATCAAGTTAATAAAACTTGTAATTGGGAAACTGAGAGTGCAGCTCTAATTTTAGTAGAAAAGGGGTTTCATTCTTCTATTATTTGGACGGTTGAATGAAGAGCATAAAAATCAAATACGTTGTTTCACTCTTCTACTCATGCATATTTTCCAACATATTCTAGCTTGTTCTGGCAAAAAACTGCATCCAGAAACCAATTATCAAGTGTTACATCAAACTCAGATGGCCTAGGCGGATTCCCTGATGGAAATGGTTCAAGATAAGGGATTTGGATTCTCTACATTCAAAAATCCTAAATTCACCTACATTCACTTCCATTTAGTGTAAAAGTGCTAGGAGAGATAATGAAGAGAGATAACATGGTAGGGATAAAGACTAATTTGACCTTAACAATAAACTAAATGTATGTGAATTTAGGAATTTTTAATGTAAAGAATCCAAATCCCAAGATAAGGATGTGAAATCTTCATATACCACGTCATATAATTAGGCGCCATGAGCCACGAATACAGGGCACATGTTCCTAACATCTGAGGAGTCAAAACATGATCCATGAAATGCGAAAACTCATAGTCTATCGATTGTGGACTTGTGCTGGAATGGTCTCGTTGGGGGGCCTGGGAGTAAATTTGAGGGGTCTAAAAAGAAAATTTCGGAAAACAATCTGCTCAACATGAAGCCCAAAATGTAACTGGGATCCAAAGAAGTAAGAGCGTCAAACAAAATGCTAGCACAAGAAAACTGAGATGGTGACGACGAAAAAAGAAATATTAAATCAATGTATTTTAGAATTTAATATGCTTTTGGTCGCTATTAAAAAAATAACATGTTTTGATCTCTATAAAATTATTATTCTCATAATTTTAATGTAAAATTTGGTGTCACTACCAACTAAATTAAGTTCACGTGAGATTTTATTTAATTTAATTGTGTATTATTGACTCAGCATCTCATGTATTTAATTGTGTATTTTATTCACTATCATATCATGTTGTTAGTACTATGTACTACGCACTTTTTATTAACTGTCAAAAAAATGTACTAGGCTTTTGGCCAATATGAAATAATTGAAAAACTTTTTCATGATGCATAAGTGAGGGAACAACATTATAACAAATATGAATTTTATAAAAATTTATTATTGGATTGAAAGTTTATCATATAGGTCATTTATAAATTTTTTTAAAAGAAATTGAAAATCATTTGATATGTTATTGAGACATATCAAAATTAACAGTTTATGAGTTTTTATTGAATACTATTAATTTTGATGAGTTTCAATAATATATCAAATTATTTTCAATTTTTTTTTAAAAAAGTTATAAATGATCTATATGATATAAACTTTCAATCCAATGATAAATTTTATAAAATTCATATTGGTTATAAGGGGAAATTTATATTCGTTGCGATGTTATTCGCAACTGGTGCACCATTAATGACTTCATCATGTTAGACAAAGTCCAGTTATAATATCATTCATTACTTGTGCACCATTTAAAAGACTCGTGCATGTTAGACTTGACTCCGTTTGACCTTACTTATTTTCTTCTCCCTCCGGTCTCATATATAAGCAACAAAACAAAAAAGTTTAAAGTCTCAAATATAAGCAAAAATAACTATAATTATTATATTTATTATTAATATTCCAATTTTACCCTTAGTTTCACTTTTACCCATAATAAATAGTAATTTAATTTAAAACAAAAAGTAAGGGTAATATTGGAAATGACATATTTTGTCTAATCATTGACTCCACTTAGGGTGTGATTTTTTTTTTTCTTCTTATATTCATGACTAGAGGGAGTACTTTTCTACTTCTCCTTAAAGGAAGTAGAGAAGTATAAAATTTTGTTTGGCCATATTTCTCCTTATTTTCTACTTCTTTACTTTATTTCCCTACTTTTTTAAAAAAGAAATAGATTCAAATACAATTTTCTACTTCTTTTAAGATGAAATAAAAAAGCAAAAAATAAGTAGGGCCAAACGAGCCTACCGTGTCACTTTGCCAAAACTAGGAGGGCTAAATTTACATTTAAGTCTTTTTTTTTTATGGAAAGTCTATTTTATTATATTCTTATTACTCAAAATTATTTTATTTTAATTTTCTGCCTTGGTGGCTTGCATTTTCTCTTTTTCAGTCTCCACACAATTTCCTCTCTCTACAAATCCGTATAATTTCTTGACTCTTCATACTGTAGCTGCTGCTGCATAGCTATGGCTTTCAGAATGGGTGTCGGAGGGGTAACTTCCACTTTTGTTCTATCATCTATGCCTATTTTTTATTTTTCCTAAAGAATGTGCTGTTATATTTGTTTGATTTCATCGATTGTTGTTTTTGTCGGATTTGGTTGTTTCCATGGCTGATTTTGTTACACTCACACATTGATTTGTGTTGATCTTAACTATAGACAATTCTAAAAGATATTTAGATGCTGTTTCTCACTTCTGTTTTTATCAAATGATTTTTTTTTTAATATTTCATTAAATTTTTCTAATTGATATTGCTTATGTTTTTAGTGCTTTGTTTGATTGGTTATTATTAAGCTTAGAAATGAAAAAGGAAAATTGATCTTTCCAAGTAATTAGATTAGAACAATGATTTCAAATGAAATCTTATGAGGTATTTCAATTTTCCTCATGCATGTAGTTGCTTTGAGTTACAAGTAGCTTTAGGGATGCCTATCTTTGAGTTATAAGTGATTGAATGTAATTACTCGTGGATCACAAGAGAGGAAGACACCACATTTCCACCCAAAACCTTAAGGCATTAGGTTAATGGGTCAACTCTGTTATAAATCCAATATTCTTCTCATTCATAGTCGATATGAGACTTAGCCACTCACACTAGAAACCCAACAATTATATGTATCAGTTTCGTGTCACCGACACATGTTGAACACTAGACACGTCTTTGATATGAAGTGTTGGTGCTAGATAGCCTAAAACTTTTCCTAAGCAAGAAAAGTAGACATTTGTTGTGAACTTTGGCATATTTTTTTCCACACTTTCTGCATGCACATTTTTTGCTCTGGAGTTAGATATATCTCATGCCTTGCGTGTATATTACAGTCTCCCTTTTTGGATTGCTGATGTAGTCTTCTTTTCTTGACATAGAGCTTTCGAAAGAAAATGAAAAAATTTATGCAAAAACAAATGCTATGCCAAATATGGTGTTTCTGATGGGATTCATTACATTGAAAGGACTTTATTACTCTTTTTTGGGGTGATTTGATTATATTGATTTAAAAAGAAAAAGAAGATTGGAAGTTTTCCATGTAATAATATGTAGCTTTGTTGTAGGGAAATGCATCTTCTGGCATGGGTGTTGCTGAGCATAGCGTAAGCACATTCCAGGAATTGCAGAGGAAGAAAGTACATCGCTATGTGATTTTCAAAATTGATGAGAAAAAGAAAGAGGTTGTGGTTGAAAAAACTGGAGGCCCTGCTGAAAGCTATGATGATTTTACTGCATCCTTGCCTGAAAATGATTGCCGATACGCTGTCTTTGACTTTGATTTCGTGACTGCTGAGAACTGCCAAAAGAGCAAAATCTTTTTTATTGCATGGTCAGTTACTTAGTTTCTTTTATATTCATACCATATTAACTTGTTCAATTTTCATACATTGGATTTTGTATGCAGTGTGTTACATATATGTATATCTATGAAGCACTAACATGAACACCAGACACGACATTGACATGTCGACACTGGTAATAGTTTAAGAAATTAAATTAATTGAAAATGCAATCACATGTGTTGGTGTCATGTCGATGTCCGACACAAACACCTGTCTGACACCAGACACACCTTTGATCTGAAGTATCGATGCTACATAAGTGCTTATTCCATTCTGCTGTTGCATGCTTACATTTACATATCTTGCATTCACGTCTTAAAACACTGATTTATTTTATAAACTAGGACAAAAATCTGAAAGAGGGCATTGTAATGATACATTTCTCTAGTACACTATCTTGAATTCATTCCTCCTATTAACTATCATAGCATAGTTAATCTATTCTTAATAATGGTTATTCGTAATCTTCTTGTTAAGGTCTACTTAGATGCATATGATGTCAATAGCGCGCTATAGCTGTGTAGCGTGGCAGTGAGGCCCTTAACTTCCACGCCACAGGCCTGCGAAGCACACCATTGTGCATAGCGGTTACTATAGCAGTGCTACCCCAGTACCTTAGCAGTTTGATGACCGCTATTGAAATTTTGGGGAAATTTCACATGAACCCTAATTATTTTTTTCATTTGTTGAAGACATATTGGTATTTTCACACCCCTTGAGTGATCTAATATTGTAACCTACTGTTATATCATCCAACTGTGGCCGCTTTTCCTTCTTCTCTCTTCATGCTATCATTGCTCCTTCATCTTGCTCTTTTTTGAGTTCTTTTCTCATTCGTGCTCTGCCATCGTTGTTCCTTGCTCTTTATGATGAAATGTTATTTTGATAACATTTAGAACTTATTTTGATGAGAAATGACAAAGTTGATTATAATTATTAAGTATGATTGACCCTTTAATTTTGTGTATTTTTCTATTTTGAGTATTTATGTATCTTGTTGGAATTTATGTTTACTTCGTACATTGTTATTTAGTGTTCACAATAGCGGCTATCCAACTATCTGCTATAAGCTATAGCATTTTTGGGGGTCGGCGCACAGGTCATTATCTGAAATTAACAACATGAACTGTTTGACAAATCCTTAAATATGAATCATCGAGTGTACTTCTGAACCTGACTTCTTTGAATAATCTATTAAGTGTTATTAGAGATAGCAAACATGTTACTAGTTTACCAGGGTATCTTGCAAGCTATATTTCAAATGGAGAGTAAGTGGTACTTGATTGGTGGATATGTGATTAAGAAAAACCTGAGAAAACTTGCGGAGAAAATCTGATTCACTGTTTTCTACTTGCATATGGAGATGTCATCTCTCTCCACACTTGCAGACAAAACTCACCTTTTATTTACTGCTGTTGCATCAAACCGAAGGAAGTCATAATTTGACAATTTTTTCACTGCCTGTATTTTGCTTGAGTTTATGAATGAATTATTTTACAGGTCTCCTTCCGTAGCTCGCATTCGTCCTAAGATGCTTTATGCAACATCAAAAGACAGGTTCAGAAGGGAGCTGCAGGGAATCCATTACGAGATTCAAGCAACTGACCCAACCGAGATGGAACTCGAAGTCCTCATAGACCGTGCAAACTGAAAGGGCCGTGTCTAAGTAATGTAGTTACTAGTTAGTATATCTTAGACCTCAAGAAATGCTGTTGACTATGCCCTTTAAGTATTAGTATGGTCTTGTCTTCACTGATACATTTAATATAAAATAGCTTAGTTTAAGTAAATAACATATACACCTCTGAAGGCTGATATGGGTTCTTGTCTAAGAAAAACCCTTTGCAGAGGAATTTGAGCTATTCCTTATTGCCATGATGCTTCTCAGGTGGAATTAATCTGCTTATTTATGGATAATGAAATTTAAACTTTGTCAATGAAAGCATTTGGTGTGTCTAATATATTCACCTGTTTGTTGGTATATGAACTATTTTTATTTAAGTCCCACATCGTTAATATAAACTATTGTAATAGTGTTTATAAGAAGCGATATTACTCTGAGTGATACATGGATTGAGATGATGTGGATGGGTCCTTGCTAAGTGCTGGGCTCAGGAAAGTCCCCGGGCCCATACCGCAGAAATGCTGGCCTGGAAACAGGTAATATTTGAGCTGGGGCTGGTTACACACTTTCGGGTGTGTGGGCTGAGACATGTGTGAGCCTATGCCAGTCCCACCAAAGTAAATTGGCCGACATTATACAGTCATTCACATGGTCCTTAGGGACTAACAGAACGGGGCTTACGTCTGTGATCCAAAATATTTTTTCTAACTTAATGAAAATAATCCATTTTAGGGGTGAGGAAGGGACTAGCGGTGCGTTTGTTTTACTTTTAAAAAGTAATTTTTGTATTTTTATAAATGACTTTTAAATATAATTTAGTTAAAAATAGTAAAAGTTATTTCAAATTCATCTTTTGACATTCAATAACTTAAATATTTATGTTAGGAATTTTAACATAATAAAAATCACAATTTTTTCAAAAAGCTATTTCTGAAAAATGATTTTTATGAAAAACTATTTAAAATTGCTTTTTTTTAGAGTTTTTTTTTTAAATTCTATGATTCAAACATATTTGTAACATGATGATATTATTTAAATTAATTTTTTATTTGAAGCATTTATAAAAATATTTTTGTTAAAAACTTTTTAACGAAAAAACAATACACTATGAAAAGGGGTGGTTTTGGGTCTTTTTTTGACCCGAAATTACCCTTGTGCATATCTTTTTTATTTGTTTTAATCTAAATAAGTGATTTTTACATAGATTAGATATTTCTTTTGTGTTTTTGTGTGTGATTTGGTCGTCTCAGTGCGACGTGATATCCCATCTTGGTGCGGTGTTTGTTTGCTATCTCGTCTTGTTGTGCGGTGTTCGTTTGATTGAATCGGCAGATCAACTTCGGTCAACTACTGATTCACACAGTGATTAAGTTCGTCAACGATGCAGATCCAGATACATAGGTATTCCGGTTACTTTGATTTTATCACATTATTTGTAGGCATGAGTAATCCGATTTATGCTATTAACTTGGATGTTGTAAGCTTGTTCGCAGATTCATCCTTTTCGTTTTTAGCGTTATTGAATTTGTACTTTGAATCTGATGTATTCTACCGTTTGATTGAATATATTTTATTTTGTCAAAAAAAAAGAAAAAAAATACACTATGAAATCCATGTTTAGAAAAAGCTAAAACACGCTCACCATAGATTAGATAGAATGTGATATAATCAACTTCAACTCTATTTTAGATTTTTAGATATTGATTGGGATATTTTGAAGATTCTAATCTATCACAAAATTTGAACAAATCCGATGATCCATGGGTCAATTGATCAGTCTTATATAAGATAAAATTGAGTTGACTAGAAATAGAAATATGTGACGTCTTTTTTTATTTGGCTTAAATGCCGTTTTATCCCCCATGTTTTGATTAAATCGGAATTTAAACTCCTGTGTTTTAAAACTCGGACTTTTACCCCTCCTGTTTTGATTTTTTTTGGATTTTGTCCCCGCTAATATATTTTGCTTATGTGGCAGTGGTGATGTGTAATATTATTTTCCATGTCATTAATTATTTATTATTAAACATTATTTTTTTGAATGAAAAAATTACAAAAAAATTCTAAAAATGACAAAAAAATATCAAGTAAAAATAAAGTGAAAAAATCAAGAAAATAGTAAAAAAACCAAAAAAACAAGTAAAATATAGTAAAAAAACCCAGAAAAATAGTAAAAATACAAAAAAAAAACCTAGTATAATACAGTAAAAAAATAAAAAATAAAATACTAGAAAAACAGCATAAAAATTATATCATTGTGACTCTTATCGAAATAATACCCTATCATTGTGGCTCTTTTTGCCATGTTTTTTGAGATATAACTATGTTAATGGTTATCCAAATTATGTAGGTGCATAATGAATACTCTGAGTATTTTGATTGTCTTTTTAATTGACAATTTTTTATACGGAGTACTATTTTTCTGGTTTTTTTACTGTATTTCACTATTTTTTTTTTGTATTTTTTACTATTTTTCGGGTTTTTTTAATGTATTTTACTTGTGTTTTTTTTTTTTGTATTTTTACTATTTTTCTGATTTTTTTACTTGATATTTTTTTGTTTTCATTTTTAGATTTTTTTTACAAAAACACTAGGTTTTTTTTTGTATTTTTACTATTTTTCTGGTTTTTTACTATATTTTACTTGTTTTTTTGGTATTTTTACTATTTTTCTGATTTTTTTTACTTTATTTTTACTTGATATTTTTTTGTCATTTTTAGAATTTTTTTAGTAATTTTTTCATTCAAAAAAATAATGTTTAATAATAAATAATTAATGACATGGAAAATAATATTACACATCACCACTGCCACATAAGCAAAATATGTTAGGGGGACAAAATCCAAAAAAATCAAAACAGGAGGGGTAAAAGTCCGAGTTTTAAAACATGGGGGGTAAAATTCCGATTTAATCAAAACAGGGGGGCAAAATTGCATTTAAGCCTTTTTATTTTTATTAATTCTTTAGTTTTTTGGGAAAGAAGATACGGTAATTCAGAGTTCGGTTGGAAAATAAGTAAAGTCTCACAAAAAAATATTTCCACCAAAAGTCGAAGTTAGATTCTTCCGAACAATTTATTTTAAGGAGAGATCATTAACCTATTCAATGTCTTAGTTATATGCAAAATAATTTTAATGATGTTAGAGGAAACATCCCCGTCGACGTAAACATCATTTCTCGTCGGCGTAAACTTACCACAGTCGTCAAGAGCATTATGCCCGATTCCGACTGCGTGATTATTTATACACTTTCAATATTTTTTTTTTGCCTTTTATAATAATAAAATGCCACCTATATTGAGACGTGTCATCACATCATTCATCAGTTCAACTAAAAATCGAGTCCACCATGTGCCACATTAGTCTTCTGTTTAGAAAATAATAGACAGAGTTGGGATCAATTTGAGTACATTGGGTTGAGACAAGTCTTTGGGTTGGGTCCTTAACACCCATAATCCACCTATACCAAAAATGAAAGTTTCTCTATCGACTCCCTGCCATTCTTTTTTACCCCCAATATTCCAATTTTGCCCTTGTAGAAAAATTTGATTCGCAGAAACCGAATTTTTTCTAGTGGAAATTCAAAGCAAAATTCGGTTTTTAAAACCGAAATGTGTTTTCAAGGCAAAAAAAACTTCGGTTTTTAAAAACCGAAGATTTTTGCAAGGGCAAAATTCGAAATTCAGGGGGTAAAAAAGAATGGCGGGAGGGGGTCGGTTGAGAAACTTTCTCCAAAAATATGTCAAATTAGTTAAAAGAGAAATATGCAATTTATATATGAGATAAATATTTTTGGTCCTTGACCAATCGTTAGTTGGTTCAGTGGTGATTGACGCTGAACTTGGTAGGGAGGACCGCGGTTCGATCCCTCGCAACTGCGATCAGGAGGGGGCTGGAACCACTTGATGCCAGAACTGACCCCCGAACCAGATTAAACTGGTGGCGAATACCAAAAAAAAAACATATTTTTGGTCCTTGCATTTTTCTCACTTTTTAACAATAGTCTCTGTAATTCAAAAAATGTTTTAAAAAACTCTATAGTTTAATTCTGTTACCAAATTTAGTCCCTTTATTTGTTTTCTAGATGGAAAGTTGACGTATCAATGTAGGCTAAATCTTCTTGCTACTCCCTCGTACCGAGTCCCTCAAGCACCACTGGAAGCCGACGACAGAGCAAGCGTCCTCGTCTTCTGTTGACTTGTAACGTGCAAATACTCCGTCAAAATTGGATAATAAGCTGCAAATTGTAAAGGAGGTAACGGGTGGTGACTATTGAGCAAAGTAATTGTGAAATTATGAAAAACTCATACAAAAGAGAACAAATTCTAAGAATAGAAGAAGAAGAATGATGGAAAAGGAGTGATTTTCATTGAATGAATAATCACATGTTACAATAGCTATTTATATACAAAGAGCTATGGAGAAACTTAACTCTAACTAATGTAACTTCCTTCTAACAATCAAAACTAACTTTGTAACTGCCTAACTAATTTGACAGCTAAGAAAACTCAAAATACAGTTGTTGCTTGCAGTGTAAGTAACTGCTATATTACATGAATTCTCTTAATACCCTCCCTTAAGTTGAACCTGGAAATATGTTGATCATGTTCAACTTAGACATGAAGTATTTAAACTTGGGAGAGACCAATGGTTTGGTAAGGAAATCTGCAACTTGCTCACTAGTTGAAATTGGCAGAAGCTTCATTATTCCTTTTTGTACCTTTTCTCTGACTATGTGACAGTCAATCTCTAGATGCTTTGTCCTCTCATGAAACACGAGATTGGAAGCTATGTGAATAGCGCTTTGACTATCACAATACAGTACTTGAGGCCTTGTACACTCAATATTCAAATCATCAAGTAGATATAGCAGCCATTGTAACTCACAGCTAGCTGATGATAAAGCCTGATACTCAGCTTCAGAAGATGATCTGGAAATTGTTTGTTGTTTCTTTGCTTTCCAAGAGATTAGTGATGCTCCTAGAAAAAAACAATAACCACTGGTGGATTTTCTTGTGTCTATACAGCCTGCCCAGTCAGCATCAGCATAGCCTAATAGCTGAATTTCTGAAGTTCTAGGGAATATCAGACTAAGTCCTGGCTCATTTTTGAGATATCTTAGTATCCTACAAGATGCATTATAGTGAATCATAGTAGGTGCATGGAGGAATTGGCTTAATTGCTGTGTAGCCAAGGTGATGTCAGGCCTTGTAGTGTTCAAATACAATAGTCTCCCTATCAATCTTCTATATAGTGTGATGTCTGCAAAAGGTTCCCCATTGTCTTGATGTAATTTGATTGATGGATCAAGAGGAGTGTGTACAGGTTTTGAACCAAGTAAACCAGTGTCTTCTAATAAATCTAGACAATATTTCCTTTGGGATATTTTGATGCCTTTACTAGACTGAGCAACCTCTAGTCCTAGGAAATATTTAAGATTGCCAAGATCATTGATTTTGAAATTTTTATCCAAAATGCCCTTCATTTTGGTTATCTCATTGTGGCATGAACCTGCTATGATGATATCATCTACATAGACCAAAATGCCTGTGAAATGCTCTTTGTCTTTTAAGGTAAACAAAGAGTGGTCAGAGTTGGATTGATGATATCCTTGCTGAACAAGTAAGTTGGATAACTTCTCACACCACTTTCTGCTAGCTTGCTTAAGACCATACAAGCTTTTCTTCAATGTACACACTTGATTAGGCTTAGCTAGGACCCCCTCTGGAACCTGCATGTAGACATCTTCATGGAGATCTCCATGGAGAAAAGCATTATTCACATCTAGTTGTTGAAGATGCCAGTGTTTGCTTGATGCTAGAGCTAATAGTAGTCTGACAGTGGTTAGCTTTGCAATAGGAGAGAAAGTGTCAAAAAAATCAAGACCTTCAATTTGATTATACCCTTTGGCAACAAGTCTGGCCTTGTATCTCTCTATAGTACCATCAGCCTTGTGCTTAACTTTAAAAACCCACTTACAGCCAATTGGTTTAACATCAGAGGGAGCATCAATAATGGACCAAGTATCATTGCTATGTAATGCCTCTAATTCAATATTCATGGCTTCAATCCATGCTTTAGATTTACAAGCTTCAGCATAGGTCTTAGGCTCAGTAGTATTTGAAAGAGACACAGAAAAAGCTTTGTGTTTGGAAGATAAATTTGCATAAGATAAATGTTGAGATAAAGGGTAGAGTATACCTGAGGAGATTGTTTGAGATGACTTAGTGGAAGAATTGCATACGTAATCATGCAGATAAGAAGGTACTCGTGTCTGTCTCTTTGGTTTATGATGTTGGATGGGAGATGGAGGTGTATGAGAGAGATTATCAGAGTTTGGAATGGGAGAGGTGGAAGTAATTGAGATAGGATCAGATGGAGAAGAGATGGTTATGGGACTTTGGTCAATAGATGTGGGGGATGTAATGTGGGATTGTGATGAAGGATAATATGACCAAGTATTTGTGGAATTTTGTGTATGATAAGGGAAAATATGTTCATGATGGGATACATTTCTAGAAACTAAGATGTCTTTATTGTGTAAATCATAAAGAACAACACCTTTCATGCCTGCCTTGTATCCTAAGAAAACACACTTTCGTGCTCTAGAAGCAAGTTTAGTTCTGTGATTTTGTAAAGTGGTGGCATAAGCCAAAGAACCAAAAACTTTGAAATCATTAAAATCTGGATGTTTATTGTAAAGTAATTAGAAAAGAGATTTATTTTGCAAAAGAGGTGATGGAAGTCTGTTTATAATGAAAACAACATGAGTCACAGCAAAAGACCAAAAAGTTTTAGGCAGATGGGATTGAAATAAGAGAGCACGAGCCACATTGAGAATGTGCTGATGCTTTCTCTCAACCCTTGCATTTTGTTGTGGAGTTTCCACACAACTTGTTTGGTGAAAAATCCCTTTGGATGCATAAAACTTTGTAAGAAAAAATTCAGGTCCATTATCAGACCTTATGGTTTGAACTTTAGTATTAAATTGAACTTCAACCATGGAAACAAAATTTTGAACTGCAGCACTTGCTTCACCTTTAGATTTCATTAAAAAAAGCCAAGTAAAACGCAAAAAATCATCCACTACAGTTAGGAAATAAGAGTATTTATGAATAGATTGAACATCAATTGGTCCCCATATGTCAAAATGTAGAAGTTCAAATGGCTTTGAAGCCTTATTATTACTTGGAGCAAAAGACAATTTCTTTTGTTTAGCATAGTGGCACACATCACAGGTGGCCTTATGATCTACATCAATAAAAGGAAAATCATAATGGATTAAAGACATTCTAGAGGGTGAAATGTGTCCTAGTCTAAAATGCCATATGTCACTAAGAGGAAATCTAGGGTTGCTAGAGGCATGATGCACTTGTACATTGTTATCTTGCAAGTTTAAGTAGTACAAATCTTCAACCTTATCAGCTGAACCAATCATCCTCTTCGTATCCTTTTCCTGTATCAAACATTTGGAACCATCAAATGAAAGTGTGCAGCCTAATGCATTACACAGTTTGGAAACAGAAATAAGATTTAAAGTAAAATTTGGAACAAAAAGAACATTGGTCAAAACAAAATTATTTGAGAATTTAATGGTTCCTGCAAATTTAGCAAAAGTGGATTGCCCTGTGGGCAAACTGACTCTAATTGGTGTGATTTGATTATATGAATCAAACCATTGAAGAGATCCACAGATCACTAGCACCTGAATCTATGATCCAAGTGCCTTGAGTAATGTTACAACAAAATGAAGAAAAAATTGAGACACTACCTTGCTGGTCAGTTAATGAATGATGAACTGACTTGGAAGAATTGACCTTGCTGGAGGATGTAGAAGCTGAAGCATGATTTGAGACACTTGAATTTTGAAGTAAAGACATTAATTGCTGGTACTGATCTGGTGTAATTGAAGGAGCAGAAGAAGCTTGTGAAGACTCTCCATGTTCTAAAGCTTCAGATCATTGCTATCACCAGAAGCCATATAAGCAACACGATTATTCCTTTGCATATGAGGTGGATAACCATGTTTCTTGAAACAATCATTGCTGGTGTGGTTGGTTCCATGACAATAGGTACAATACTTGCTTCCTTTGGTAGTAGATCTCTGAGGGTAACCTCTAGGATTGGGATAACTAGATTTCTTGGAATCCACGGCATTAACCAAAATCTTTGATTCATCAGAAATTCCAAAGTTTCCTTGTCTTTCATATTGTAAAACCATAGAAAATATTTTTGACATTGGAGGTAAGGGATCAAGAAGCAAAATTTGAGACTTAACCATAGCAAAATTTTCATTCAAACCAGTCAAAAATCTAATAGCATAAAGCAAAATGTGATTGGATCTGGCAGATTGCATAGCATCACAATTACAATGAGCACGACATGTACAATTGGGGATTGACATGTAAATTTCTAATTCCTCCCATAAAACTTTCAATTCAGAGTAGAAATCAGTAACAGACTTAAAATCTTGTTGTAAAGCATAAATCTCTTGCATTAATTCTGAAATTCTTACCAAATCACCTTGAGAAAAACGATCTTTAAGGTCATTCCAAGCATCCACAACATTCTCCATGAACACAATGGATTGTGCAATAGATTCAGACACTGAATTCATCAGCCAAGAGAGAACAAGATCATTGCATCTATTCCATGCTCGAAAGGTAGGATCAAAAGGATCAATGACTGGGGGAATTGTTCCATCCACAAATTCATATTTCATCTTACCACCAAGAGCTCTGCGCATAGACCTTGCCCAAGAGTGATAATTGGAACCGTTGAGAACGGGTTTGACAGAAACAGATGAAGGACCATCGCTAGAATGGACATAATAGGGGCTGGCTTGATCAAGAAGCATATCTGTGGTGCTTCCAGATGCAGCATGGGTATTACCTCTCGCCATTGATGATTGCGGAAGAAAACTCGAGGCTCAAGATACCATGTGAAAGTATGAAAAACTCATACAAAAGAGAACAAATTCTAAGAATAGAAGAAGAAGAATGATGGAAAAGGAGTGATTTTCATTGAATGAATAATCACATGTTACAATAGCTATTTATATACAAAGAGCAAAGGAGAAACTTAACTCTAACTAATGTAACTTCCTTCTAACAATCAAAACTAACTTTGTAACTGCCTAACTAATTTGACAGCTAAGAAAACTCAAAATACAGCTGTTGCTTGCAGTGTAAGTAACTGCTATATTACATGAATTCTCTTAATAGTAATGATAAATTTCTTATCTGGGCAAAGAAAGCTGGGAAGGCATAGAGTTACCCCCAAGATGAAAGGAGGTTGGTGGAATCGGTGCCCGAAATCGAAACAGACCAATTACCATATTCATCTATCATTGCCGGCATAACTATAAAAAAGATCATTAAAAAAGCGTGTCAACAGAAAATGGTCACCACCGTCGATGATAATATTCATCCTCTCTTTGCAACGAAAGTTATGGTGGCAGTTACAAGTGACATTTTAACAATCCAAACTTACTTCATTTTCCGCCGACGTATACTCGCCACAGCCATCGAGAGCATACCACCGATTCTGACAACGTGATTATTTATACACTTTATACTGCATTTTGCCTTTTATAATAAAAGTGTCACTTATATTGACGCATCTCATGACATTATTTGTGATCTCAATTAAAAACTGGATTCACCATGTGTCACATCAGCTTTCTATCTATAAAACAATAAACCGTAAATCTTTCATGTCACATGAGAGAATCCATTCCCTTATATATGGGAAAAAAAAACTCAATTATTAGTCCTCCACAGTTAATAACGTATACTGCTGTTCTTACTAATGTTTGGTGAAATTTCATCCACATTCATGAATTTATGGAAGCTCCTAGCATCCCTTAGTAGTGACATGTTACATGTTCTTATCCTTTTGTCTTTTTTAGCAAATATCATAATAATCATATGTGTCTGTCCCCCACTATCATCACTATACACTCCTTCTCCTGCCCATGTGATCATCTCCACGTGATCATCATACACCAATCACAGCCTCACAACACACTCAATCACTTTTACCACCTCTCCTCCATGCTTACATACACTGTATGTTACCTTCACCTTTTCTTTGATAAGATTTTGGTGCTTTCTTGTCTCTTATTTTCATCTAAACTTTGATTCATAGGGTTGTGACTGTCATTTTGTCAATACCAATTATTTTCTAGTATATATCTTCCTTATTTTAGTTCTCAAATTTGATGCTTGAGTTTCAAGAACTTTGCAGTTAGTTCAAAAGGGTTTGTTTTATTATATAAAAATTTGACATATTCTATTTCCACCTCTAGATGTTTGTAGATATTGTTATTTATTGTTTATGATTGTGTTTGTGCCGTTTTTTGATAATATTCTGTACTCAATTATGTTTCTCAATTAAGGGTAATCCTTATTTTATTTTATTTTTTGTATTTTTTTGACTTGATGCCTTCATATTTGTGAAAGGGACATGTGGGCTGAGTTGGTTTTGATTTGGATAACTTCCAGAATCAATCAGATAGCAAAGTGATATACAAGTTGGATATCAAGATAAGCTATAACTATTTGTCAGGTCTATTTTTAGCACTGGTTTCATGTTCTTATTCTGTGTTTCTATAGATAGCTTTTTTTTTTTACTTTTTGACAAAATTTCAGATCCAACCTTTGCAGTCAATTATTAGGTGTTAATCTTCATTCTTCAGATAATTTATGTTAGAGAGAAAAACCATTTTGAATTTTTGAGGTGAAGTTTAGAGTTATTCTATTATATAAAGTTTAGAGCTTTGGTCATTCAATGAAATTTTGAAGCTTAGATATACAATATGGGAAGCAATAGAACTATTGTTTGGTTTAGAAGGGACCTTAGAATTGAGGACAATCCAGCACTAGCTGCTGCTGCTAGGGATGGTTCTGTATTCCCTGTGTTTATATGGTGTCCTAAAGAAGAAGGACAATTTTATCCAGGAAGAGTTTCAAGGTGGTGGTTGAAACAGTCTCTAACTCATTTGGATCAGTCTCTAAAGTCTCTTGGATCTAGACTTGTGTTGATCAAAACTGATAGTACTCTCAATGCTCTTTTGGAGTGTATAAATGCTATTCAAGCTACAAAAGTTGTGTTTAACCATCTCTATGGTAAGTAGTGCTGTTTATAAGGTAGTTTCTATGGCATTAGAGTTTCGTATTAAATGTTTTTGCTAATTTTAGTTCTTGTTTGGTTCCCCTTAATATTTTGGATCTTGAAAAGTTGAAGAATCAAGCAGGCTTTTTGTAAGAATATAGCCGATAGTATGAAATTCAATGTTAATCAGCTGACCTACATTTTGTACCATGATTGTTTTATCAGATCCTGTTTCGCTTGTTCGAGATCACAACATCAAAGAAAAACTAGTTGAATTGGGCTTATCTGTGAAAAGCTACAATGGAGATCTGTTGTATGAGCCGTGGGAAATATATGATGAGAAGGGACATGCTTTTACAACCTTTGATCGTTTTTGGCAGAAATGCTTGCACAAGCAAATGGAACCTGTTTCACTTATTCCTCCATGGCAATTAGTTCCAGCTGAAGGTATGGAAATTACCATGATTTCATTGTTTCTCAATCATAATATGATTATTGGATCAGGTTTTTGCTAGAGTATCACTGATTGTTAAGAGTTCCACATCTGATGAGATAAGACCTGAAAATGTATTTATAAGTGATGGATAGTCTTCACCTTACATCCGCTATTGGGCCACTCGGATCACGTTTCGGGTGTCTAGTTGACGGGAATGTGTTAAGAGGCCCAACAGCGGATGGCCCAATGGATCTTGGATAAGCTTTGATACCATCTTACAATTAGGGTTGAGCTAACTCAACCCTTACAAAATTGGCTTGTATGGTGAGGTATGTCTCTCTCTTATAAACACATGTTTAGGTGTTATCTCATAAAATGTGGAATATTTGAACACTGATGCAATATCATTAAGAAAACTAGCAGAAATTTGATCAAATTCTCTTCTGTTGTGGATGGCAGGAAACATTGAGAAATGTTCAATAGAGGATCTGGGTCTCGAAAATGAATTAGAAAAACCAAGCAACGCATTACTGCGACGAGCATGGTCTCCGGGTTGGACCAATGCTGACAAGGCTTTAACAGAATTTATGGACAAGCAACTACTTCATTACTCCGAGAATAGGCAAAGGGTTGGTGGAGACTCCACTTCACTCTTGTCCCCGTATCTTCATTTCGGAGAGTTGAGTGTGAGGAAAGTTTTTCAAATGGCACGTATGAAGCAGATATTGTGGGGAAATGAAGGCAACCGTGTTGGTGAAGAAAGTGTAAGTCTTTTCCTCAGGGCAATTGGATTTAGAGAGTATTCACGCTATCTTTGTTTCAATTTTCCATTCACTCATGAGAGAGCACTTCTTGGACACTTGAGTTTTTTCCCTTGGAATGCCGATCCTTCTAACTTTAAGACTTGGAGACAAGGTAGGACCGGCTATCCTTTAGTTGATGCAGGAATGAGAGAACTTTGGGCTACAGGATGGATGCATAACCGAATAAGAGTAATTGTTTCTAGTTTTGCTGTGAAAATGTTACTTCTACCTTGGAAATGGGGAATGAAGTATTTCTGGGACACGCTTTTGGATGCAGACCTTGAATGTGATATACTAGGGTGGCAGTATATCTCAGGATGCTTACCAGATGGTCACGAGCTTGAGCGCTTGGATGATCCTGAGGTTTGTCATGTTTCCTTTTGTTTAACGGTTTTAATTTGTGCATCAATCAGATGATTCAATAATTTAATTAACATAACCTGTGTCACACATAACAATCTGCTATAACATTGATTTTACTGTTACGAAATTTCATTAGTTTCTTTACTCCCATCCTCATGTGACAGTTTTTGTGATCTGAGGAGTTCGATTAAAATGAATTACAAAAACTTTGGAATAAAGTAATTTTGTACAAAGAAGCAAAAACTTGTTACTGGCAAAATTTATGTTTTATCTTTTCATACTCACTTCATGCATATCTGGCAAATTTTCATAATCATCTGGCAAAATTTATCTCTGCATATGTTTCTACAATGAAGAAAAAACCCTCATTTGATGCATATCTAATTTGTGTTTAATTTAACACAGATTATTTGATGTTCTGGTTCATGTATTAGTAGCCATACCAGTTTGTATTTTAAAATTTTGTTTTTGACTATTTCTCTGATCCAATACTCACGGATTCTATTTTCGTTTCAAAAGCTCCTAACTCCTTAGGATGACTATAGAGATCTTTTGCTATAAGATGCATTCCCCACATAAGGCCATGTTTGGAGAAACAACTTAATAGTTTATAGAATAAGGGCTTATGTATAAGCTATTTATTTCTATAGCAAAAAATAAAGTCAAACTATTTTAATATAAGCTATAAAATGTTTCATAAGTTGTCCTTGAGAGCCTACGAAAATAAACTAAAAACAGCTTGTGGACATGTCATTGGTTGTTTGCATAAGCTCTCACACGTGCTTATGTCAGTAATTAAGCTTTTGCTTCTTTGTACAATCGAAAGAGGCCTTAAGTGAGAGTGGTATTACATTCTCTTGTATAGAAAACAAATTTTATTCGGCTTCTTCATTGGTCTAAATTCTACCAGAAATATCCTAACAATAAGAGTAAAAAATACTGCGACTTCTCTAATTTTGGTCTCACTTTTGTGACAGATTTTAGGAGCTAAATTTGATCCAGAAGGTGAATATGTAAGGCAATGGCTACCCGAGTTAGCAAGAATGCCGACCGAGTGGATCCATCATCCTTGGAATGCACCTCAAAGTGTACTTAGAGCATCAGGAGTTGAGTTAGGTCAAAACTATCCAAATCCAATGATTGATATAGATTTGGCCCGAGAAAAACTAACTCAAGCGATATTCAAGATGTGGGAAATTCAAGCAGCATCAAGAGCTTCTAGCTCTGATGCAAGGGATGAAGTTGTCGTTGACAGTGAATATCAAGACATTCCAAAAGTTGTCGTCCTTAAGGATAAGGCTCCGTGTGCTACTATTTCAGCTAATGATCAAAAGGTGCCAGCACTTCAGGTTCAGGATCCTAAGAATGACCTACCTATTAGGAAGAGAACAAAAGGTATGGCAGAGAAGAGAAAGAACAAGGAAAGTTCAGAAAATAATGAGAAAGATAGTAAGGTTTCAAGCACTGACCAAGACACTTGCTCTACAGCTGACTCTTCTGCAACGAAGAAGCAGTGTAGTACAAGCACCTATTCATTTTCTGTTCCACAACAGTGTTCTTCATCTTCAAACCTTAAATGGTTATGGCAAGAACAGATTGACATGGAGCAAAGTTCAGGGAAAGATGGTAAGCATGCTTATATCTCCAAAGGAGAAAGAAAAGAGAAGAAACTATAAGCATAAGTGTTTGTGATACTAGTACTTGTACTCAAACTAAATCTCTAGAGCAATGAAGATTTTCATTTACACTCTTTTTTACTCTCTGTTGGATTTGTATGGTACTAGTACTAATAATAAGAATTTCCATTTCCCATGCAGGGACAACATGAGGTTAGTTCTGTCCTTATTTATAAATGCAGTAGCTGCTGCATTGCTCATCAAAAGAAAATGGTGCCATAAATGAAGTGTATACTGTTTTCTGTGGCTATATTCTCAATAAAATTGTTTTGAAATCCAATTGAAACAATAGCCAACATTGTATATTATTATTTACTTATTGATTGGGAACTTAATATGTATTCTGACAGCCTTTTGTATAAAAAAACTCCATAAACTGATTTACTACACGACACTGACACGGTGCCTTTACCTTGAACATGACACTGACACTGACACGTAAACACACCGGTAAAGAAATAGAAGTGATAAAATGTAGTCATATATATTGCCGGTGTCAGACACCAACGTGTCAGACACTAGACACACTTTCGAATATGAAGTGTTGGTGCTACATTGCTTGATAGTGATTATTCATATAATTCATTCACTACATACTGAAAATCATAGTCAAAGTCACAAGTTAACAACCTTACGATAAAATGCATAAAAATCAAATACTGCTCGAATCTAATTCTTGATATCTTCCTCACAACTTGAAAGGATCCAAGGAAGAGTTTCCATCAAGGCCTTTTTCAAAATAATGTGCTATGACTTCTTTCACAGTAGTGTCCCTATAGATTGGTGGATTTTCTTCTGATAACAATTCCTTTATTGGACCAACAACCTTGGATTTAACCTCCTCTAATGTTGAGTTTAAAAAGAAGCTTGCTATGGATATTCTAGGGCCTATATTCTTGGATAAAACTCGGTGATAAACACTTGTGAACATGTCATTTGTTATAAGCTGCATGCAAAAGAGATTGCTAAATAATCAATAAAAAATAAAAACTATAAATTGTTAAACATCAAGATTGCTTCTTCACCAAGTAACAATCATGAGGAAGCTTCTCTAGCAAATGATGATCAAGTGAAGAGTGTAACTACTTGTAACTAACTCTCAACAGTTTGTAACTAACTTTCTAAGGTGTTGTTACTCTAGTGCTAGCTTAGTTTTGCTTATGGTGCACCCTAGCTTTTTGTATATAAGCAGGTCTTGTAGATCATTTTTCATCGAATTCAATATAGATGAGTTTCATTTTCATTCTTTCCATTCTTTACATTCTCTCTTAACATGGTATCACCGCCATAACAGATCCAGCTTCCGCCATAACCGTTTTCTGTTATTCTTTTTCTGGCGACAATGCCGCCGCGTGTTGCACCACTTGATCCTTCCATAGATCACTCATCTCCTTTCTATGTTCATCTTGGAGATGGACCTTCATCTGTTACCGTTTCACCTCTTCTCACAGGCTCGAATTATCACTCATGGTCTCGTGCGATGAAGCGAGCTCTTGGTGCAAAGATGAAGCTCGATTTCATCGATGGTTCTCTTCCTCCACCGGCTGATGCTTTTGATCCCTCATTTCGTGCATGGAATCGCTGCAATCAACTCGTTTCTTCTTGGCTCTTGAATTCCGTGTCTGAATCCATTGCTCAATCAGTCATCTTCTTGGAGAATGCTGTTGACATTTGGAATGATCTACGTGAGCGTTTCTCGCAAGGTGATTTGATTCGTATCTCTGAATTACAACGCGATATCTATGATTTGAAGCAAGAAAATCGCTCCGTTACTGAATTTTATTCTGAATTGAAGCTTCTTTGGGAAGAACTTGAGCTATATCTTCCAATTCCAACGTGCACATGTCGTGTTCGATGTAATTGTGATGCTATGCGTGCTGCTCGTAATAATCATCTTCTTCTCCATACAATTCGTTTTTTGACTGGTCTTAATGACAATTTCTCTGTTGTTAAGTCTCAAATTTTGCTCATGGATCCTCTTCCAACTATGAACAAGGTTTTTTCTATGGTTATTCAACATGAGAGGCAAAGTAATTTTCCACTGCTTGATGAATCCAAGATTTCTATCAATGCTGCTAAGTTTGGAAAACCTTCTAGCTCCAAGTCTTCCTCTCGAGGTTGTTCTTACTGTGGCAAGGACAATCATGTGGTTGAAAACTGCTTCAAGAAGTATGGAGTACCTCCACACATGAAAAAGTCTTCATCTGTGAATGTTGTAGCTGAGGGGAGCAACACTGCTTCATCCACAACACCTGCTCCTTCAATCTCTCAAGATCAGTATGATAGGTTAATGTCAATCCTTCAGAATTCAAATCTTGGATCCAATACTGCTGCAAGCTCAAATCAGGTTGGTTCATCCATGAATTCTGATCATATATCATAAATTCACAAAGGTATAAACTCTTCTTCTTATACTACATGTACTCTTAGCACTTGGATAATAGATTCTGGTGCTAGTCATCATATATGTAGTTCTTTAAGTTGGTTTCAATCATATATTGAAATCAATCCTATAAAAATAAAATTACCAAATGGAGCTTTTGCTATTGCAAAATACTCTGGAACTGTCAGTTTTTCTTCATCTTTCAATATTACAAATGTTTTGTATGTGCCAAACTTTTCTGTTAATTTGATTGCAGTCTCAAAATTGTGTCATTCACACAAATATCTCATACAGTTCACTGGTTCCAAATGTTTTATTCAGGACTAGAAGAATTTGAGGATGATTGGTTCAGCTGATGAACATGAAGGATTGTATCACTTGAATCTCACAGATAGAATTGCACATGTAGCTGCTATTGATGGCACAAATTTCCCTACCATACCCCCATCTGCTATTTGGCATTTCAGACTAGGACACCCTTCCCATAGTAGACTAGTTAGTTTGCAATCCAAGTTTCCTTATGTAACAATTGATCAACATGGAATTTGTGATATCTGTCACTTTGCTAGACATAAGAAACTTCCCTATAAAAGTAGTTTTAATAAAGCATTACATGCTTATGATGTAATTCATTTTGACATTTGGGGTCCTATATCAATAAAGTCCATTCATGGTCATTCATATTTTCTTACTGCCATTGATGACTATAGCAGGTACACATGGGTTATTTTGATGAAAAATAAGTCTGAAACTAGACAACATGTCATGCATCTTATAAACCTAATCCAAACACAGTTTAATCATAAAGTAAAAATTGTTAGGTCTGATAATGGACCTGAGTTCTTAATAAATGAATTTTATTCTGAAAAAGGTATTTTGCATCAAACCAGTTGTGTGGAATCTCCACAACAAAATGGAAGAGTGGAGAGGAAGCATCAACATCTTTTAAACATTGCTAGAGCTTTATTGTATCAGTCAAACTTACCTAAGCATTTTTGGTGCTATGCTGTTTTACATGCCACTTACATCATAAATAGAATTATCACACCAGTTTTGGAAAATAGATCCCCTTATGAAATGTTAAACAATTCATTACCAAACTTGCATGATTTGAAAGTTTTTGGTTCACTAGTGTATGCCTCTACTCTAGGTGTTAACAGATCTAAACTATCACCTAGAGGAAGGAAATGTGTTTTCTTAGGGTATAAGCAAGGTGTCAAAGGCACAATTCTATTTGATCTAAGTAAAAGAAACATTTTCATTTCCAGAAATGTCATACATCATGATCACATTCTCCCATACTTAGACACATCCACCAAAACTAACTGGCATTATCACTCAAGTTTTGACTTTAACCATGAACCAAATTCATACACTGACTCTACACCTATACCAGACATACCAGATGAATTTGACACACCCTTCATTCCCCATGAACCTAACACCATCACTGATTCACAACCTAACCATCATATTGCCACTATGATCCACCTATTTCTGACAATCACAGAGAACCTACCGAACCACCTTCCAGACCACAAAGAGCAATACATAAGCCATCCTATCTGTCAGACTATGTGTGCACATCTTCAAAGACATCAGCTGCTGCTACATCATCCACAGGTTCTATCTATCCCATTTCTTCTTTTCACTCTGTAGAAAATTTATCTAGTAATCATAGTGTCTTCACATTGTCTCTCACACAACACACTGAACCTAAGACCTATGCTGAAGCTTGTAAGTCAGATCATTGGATACAAGCTATGAAATCTGAACTTGAGACATTATCTAGAACTGGTACTTGGAAGATTGTTGACATGCCTCCTAATATCAAGCCTATAGGTTGCAAATGGGTGTATAAAATTAAGCACAAGTCTGATGGGAGTATAGAAAGATATAAGGCCAGACTTGTTGCTAAAGGCTATAATCAAGTTGAGGGACTTGATTTTTTTGATACTTTCTCACCAGTTGCTAAGCTTACCACTGTGAGAACCTTGCTTGCTATTGCATCTATAAAAGGATGGTATTTACATCAGCTAGATGTCAATAATGCTTTTCTACATGGTGAATTACAAGAGAATGTATATATGGTCATACCAGATGGTGTTTCTGTTTCTAAACCAAATCAAGTCTGTAAGCTTCTCAAAAGTCTCTATGGTTTAAAACAGGCTAGTAGAAAATGGTATGAGAAACTCACATCCTTGTTGGTTAAGGAGGGATACAAACAATCCACATCTGATTATTCACTTTTTACTCTCAATAATCAAGATAATTTCACTGCTCTCCTTATATATGTAGATGACATTGTTCTAACTGGGACATGCCTAAGTGAAATCAACAGGATCAAAACTATTCTAGACACAAACTTCAAAATCAAGGATTTGGGCATTGTGAAGTATTTCCTTGGTCTAGAAGTAGCACACTCAAAAGAAGGTATTAGTGTATCTCAGAGAAAGTATTGCTTGGATTTACTTAATGATTCTGGTCTGCTTGGATCCAAACCAGCCTCCACTCCCTTGGATCCATCCATAAAGCTACATAATGATAATGGAAAACCTTTTGAGGATATTAGTCTATACAGAAGACTTGTTGGAAAATTGTTGTATCTTACAAACACAAGGCCAGACATAGCTTATGCCACACAGCAACTAAGCCAATTCCTTCATAATCCTACCAGCACACATTACAAAGCAGCTTGTAGGGTTGTTAGATACTTGAAGCATAATCCAGGCAGAGGTCTCATGTTTCATAGAAACTCAGATATCCAGATTATTGGATACTCTGATGTTGACTGGGCTGGTTGCTTAGATACAAGAAGATCAACTTCAGGCTATTGCTTCTTTTTGGGATCATCATTGATCTCATGGAAAGCAAAGAAGCAATTGACCATATCAAAATCCTCTTCAGAAGCTGAGTACAGAGCTCTATCTTCTTCTACATGTGAGTTAATTTGGCTACTGTACCTTCTAAAGGACCTACAGATTGAGTGCACACAGCTACCAGTTATCTTTTGTGATAATCAAAGTGCCTTACATATTGCTTCAAATCCAGTCTTTCATGAGAGAACTAAGCACATTGAAATAGACTGCCACTTGGTCAGGGAAAAGGTTCAAGCAGGATTGCTAAGGCTCTTGCCTATCTCCACACAGGACCAGCTTGCTGATTGTCTCACAAAGGCTTTGCCAACAGCCAAATTCAATCACTTCATAGTCAAGCTTGGATTGCTTGACATATATCAAGCATCAGCTTGTGGGAGGCTGTTAAACATCAAGATTGCTTCTTCACCAAGTAACAATCATGAGAAAGCTTCTCTAGCAAATGATGATCAAGTGAAGAGTGTAACTACTTGTAACTAACTCTCAACAGTTTGTAACTAACTTTCTAAGGTGTTGTTACTCTAGTGCTAGCTTAGTTTTGCTTATGGTGCACCCTAGCTTCTTGTATATAAGCAGGTCTTGTAGATCATTTTTCATCGAATTCAATATAGATGAGTTTCATTTTCATTCTTTCCATTCTTTACATTCTCTCTTAACATAAATCTCATGTCACAAGAAAGTGCAGAAAGATTGATTATTATACAAAGATAAGTATTTACATTTAACATTATTTACCTGCATAACATCACCAATGTTTACAACAAGAGAACCATGCAGTGGAGGAACATCAACCCATTGATTCTGATGAAGAACTTGAAGACCACCAATCTGGTCTTGTAGAAGAATTGTCAAGAAGTCAATATCAGTGTGCTTTGAAGTTCCCATAGTTAATTCAGGTTCAGGGCATGCAGGATAGTAGTGACACAAAAGAAATTGTCCATATGGTGAGATTAATTCTTTGAGGTAAGAAGGATCAAGTCCTAATGCTTCTGAGAATAGCTCAAAGATTGTAAAGGCTAATGCCCTTACTTTCTTTGAATATTCAATCACAATGTCTCTGCCAATTCATAATCATCTCATCAAAGACAAGGAAAAAAAAACTTTGATAAGTTTTACAAGTTTACACAATTTAATGTGAAGTGCCGTTTAAGCTATTGCACACACATTTGTTTATCATTATTTCCTGTCATTTTTATGGTAAACAAAATAATTGTTGTTGACTAAAATGTCCTTGAGTAGTAGGAATTAGGTGGAAAGAATAATTTATATAGAGTAGTTGAGATACAAATGAATACGGGTATTCTTTGAAAAAGTAATTAATACTTTGATATTCTATAAGCTAAAGTGAAATATCTTAAAAAACAAACTAGGCTAAATTTTGGTCCCCCTAACTTTAGCCCCTTTTACAAAAGACTGGTCCGCCCACTAGTTATGACCGGTCGGCATGTCTTGCACACGTGGATAATAACTCATATGTCATATCAGTATGTCTTGCCACTGACGTATGCATTGAAAAAATCAAAGCCTCACATTGAAAAGGGATAAGACTTGAAGAAACTTGAAAAAGTTAACAAAGTGACCCTTCTTACCTTATGAGTCAGCTTTCTAAGGATAAATTTGATCAAATTCAAAACCTAAGATGATATCAGACGCGATCCAAAAAGAAAACTTACCTGCATACATATGGTATTTCTTCTGGTTTGGGAGGATCAGGACTTACAAAAAAGGCAATTGAGTCCCTCCAGTTAGCAGCAGGGTCCCTAAATAGGCTACCATTAGAGAAATATCTAACTTTCTTACTAGTATCCCTTGTATAGAATGGTTTCCTTTCATCGGCTTCCTGTTCGTGAAACTTACGGATTCCGCTGATCATCTCATCCAAAACACTAACCGGAATACCGTGATTAATCACTTGGAAGAATCCCCACTCCTTGCAAGCACTTCGAATCTTGTTGAGTACCTGAACATGTATATCTTGAAGGTCTATGATGGGGACACTAAACTTGGAAGATGAATCAGTTTCATGAGTAGAGTTCAAGTTGAATTTGGGAGAATGGAACATGTGTGGAATCTTTGTCACACCAGATTCCAAGAGACCTTTCACACCAACTTTTGATTCTTCAAAGGCTTTCACTTCTGCTATTCTGTCATATGTGGAAGTGGAACTGTTATTTGCCTCTAACTCCATGATGAGAAAGTAACAAAAATTACAATGTTCTATGTTTGTGAATCTGAAGTCTATGTTTGTGCACTGAATCTCAAGTTGGTTTCTGTAAGAGCAGCTAAACTTAAAATATATAAGAAAATTGGGAAGTGAAAAACTAAACTATAGCCGCCAAGATGAGAAAACAGGCACATTTTATATTTTTTATTCCAAATGATCACATGTTTAATTTAATGTTAACAAATAATATAGTCTAAATACATGCATTTTACAATGAATCTAAAAAGTGAAATGTTTCTTATATATAGGACCGGAGGGAGTACCAAGCAATGGGGTATATACACATAAATGTTTAATAACAGACTATCGTTTTGGTCCTCGAATGTGTAATTCAGTATCACAGTAGTCCTTGAATGTTTCAAAATTGCAATGAGATTCACAAATATTTCTTTTATTAGTCATTTTGGTTCTTGGATCTGGTTTAGGTAGTCAATTTAGTCTTCAAATATATTATTTGTTGATCAATTTCGTCTATAAAATTACTATCAAACGAGATATTATGGATGTATTTGCAATTTCGATGCATTCAGAGACCAATATGACCGCAACTTAAACCCACTTGGGTTAGCCTAGTGGTGTTGACTTGAGTCCTTAGAGTATGCTCCTTTCAAGGTTTCAGGTTCGATTCCCGCTTGTCCCAATTTGTGGGGCTAATTTAGCTTCTTCAAAAAAAAAAATATGACCACAACTTACACTTTCAAGAACAAAAGTGGTGGTTTGCTAGTTTAATTATTTAACGGTGTGTATATTGGAAAATATATGGCCGGAGAGTTCAAGAAAGCCTTTAATATGGACCTTTTTTTATAAGGTCCACCTATAGTCGTTACTAAATGAGGTCCATATATTAGTTTAAACTCTTAAATAAATCTTAGTTATATCATAAGATCATGTTATGCAGATCTCTTGATTTAGAAAACAAATCATAGCTAGATATCACCAGTCTATTTCCATGTCTTTTTCTTTTTAAACATAGATTACCAATTCATGTGAGGACTTGTGCAGTGTTCACCAGGGTTGGGATTTGGTGACTTTTTGGAGGGAAAGTCATAGTGACTTTAGTGTAATTTTGAGTGTTTTATTTTATGAGAGAGAAAAATGAAAGAGAAATTATAATTAAAATGAGAGAGAGGGTAATATAGGAGAGAGATAGAAAGTCAGGGTGACTTTCCCTTCATAAAGTCACCCAATCCTTACTGGTGTTCAACAACATACATGAATTTATGGTAATAGAACATTGTTTTTCTTTTTCATTTTTCTGAATAGAAAATTACCTCATTCATGTGTTTTTCATTTTAAGTGTTCCATCAATTCAATTTTAGGATATCTATGCTATAGTTGCCACTTGCCAGTAAATCACTGCAATAATATCACTGCAATAATTTTATGAGTCACTGTGATAAGATAAAAACCAAGTAATTCAAAATGCAAGATTCATTTAACACATTAACAGAACCTCACTTATTTCACAACCTACTTTACACACATAGATTTCACATATAGTATTATTAATTAAAACATCATAATCAAGTTCTAAATAGAGGAGGTAAAATTAAAGTTTCCACAATTATCATGCTCCAAAAAGAGTGATCTAAAACCAAGTCTTGAAGTATCCAAATCAAACTGCAACAAATTATTCTCCAATTGATGTGCACCAATAATTATTGAAGTCATTGGTTTAGAACCACCAACCACAAAACCAACTTGAGAATCTTTAGCAAAATCTGATCCAGCATCAACAAAACCCAAACAAATCACATTTTTCTCATAAATAGAAACCATTGAATTAGCTCCAATAATATTCCAAACCACATCATTCTGCAACACTAAATCAATAGAAGGAACATCTGGTCCCATTCTTGAAGAACTAACATTTTGTATTGCAAAACATGTTCCAAATGGTGCTACTGGTGTAACAGTTGAAACTCTTAATGCTTTCACAAATGCATTAGAAACAGCTTTATAGATTGAAGTTTCCATTATTGTGTAAGGATTAACAGTACTAATCTTGGTTCCACCAAATCCATTTTTGTCTATAGATAAAAGGGTTGTGTTCAAGTTTACATTTTTATCAGAAACTTTAATAGATTTCACACCAATGAAATACTCAACTGATTTTTCACCTAAGAAAGAACTTGGAGCAGTACTAACAGGGTTTGTTAAAAGAGGTGTAAAAATAAGAACTTTAGATTCATCAAAGTTCAATAGATAAGGTCCATCACCAAAGAAAAGAACACCATTTGAAGTACCTAAACAAATAGCAAATTTATTTTTGAAACTAAAAGCTGATGAAAACTGTGAAGGAAATGACACTTTAGTCCTTCCAAGACCAACCATACCTTTAACACTTTTAGCAAGACCCTTTTGTACAACATTTGAACCACAAATAAACAACAAGTTAGGAACAGAAACAAATCTACCAGAATAGTTTCCATTTGTAGATTGAACTGAAACAATATCTGAATGTATGTCACCAAATGTTGAAACACCTGTTACTGTATTGGTAGGTGAACGGCCACAGATATTTTGGTCACTACAACTATGTGAGTTGAAAAGTGAACATTGAGATGAAGCACAAAGAACTGGTTTTGAAGTTGATGAGACATAACCCTTTTCACAGTTGACCCAAAAATAGCCACCACCAAGATCTAGAGTTAGGTTTATTGGGACAAGTGGTGTTCTTTGTTTGATTTGAGTTATGTATTGAGTTGTAGAGGAAGAAGTGTCTTTTGTTATGGGAAGAACTAGTGCTTTTGGTTTGAAAGAGGTTTGTGCTATGGAGAATGAGATGATTAAAGTGAGAGAGGTTAAAAGGATGAAGAGTTTAGCTGAGGGAACCATTGGAACAAAGAGAGGAAAATGTAGTTAGAAAGAAAGAAGGAAATTTAGTTAGTTTATATAAATTTGTTATGCTAGACTTTTCTTTTGTGTTGGTAGGAGGATCTATACGGCCTTCAGCACACAGGTCATTAATGGGAGGAGTCAACAATGGCAATTAGCAACCGACTTGAAACTTGAAAGCTAATTTTGTTCGGTTACATGATCAAACTATATATAGAAAAAAAAATCAACTATTTGTTTAGAGTCTAGTTTGATTTGCTAAGTTTTTTTTTCTTTAGCACTCTAGTTTTGAAAAGAAGACATTCCAATAATTTAGAGTTCAGCCGCAAACTAAATAAAATATGGTCAAAAAAATTTCCACTAAAAATCGAACTTGAGTTCTCGTAAGATTTGCTAAGTATTGAACATAATACTAGCACACGATAAGTTTTCAAGTTTCAAATTACTTGATATTTTAGACATATTGCATTTTGAAAAAAAAGTTATCATGTATGTTAGTAAGAGACAAAAATTTTAGTTTAGTTTTCTTGGAGTCTCTTGCTCTCCAATTTAAACACAATTTTCTCACAAAAATATAATAAAGTTACATTTTTATTGCTTTTTTAATATTTTTGTATGTCTCGGTATCCGTGTTATGAGTGGAGAGAATATATTATTGTATTTTTGTCCGGTCTGTTGATATAGGTGAGGCGATGCCTACTCTACCGCTTCAAAATTTAAGGATATTTACCCATTAATCAATGAGAACAAACCGCATAAGTAGATTTGTATGTGATACTTATAACTAACCTGTAATAAACTTTTGAATTTACATGTAACTTATTGGATAAATATCCTCAAATTATGAAGGATGGATGAGAAAAAACCAATGATATATCATACACAAATTTAGGTTCCAAATCCTATATAATTCAATTCAACCAAAGTTTTATCTTTAATACTGTATATAATTTCTTCATTCAATTCTCAGTGCAACCGACTCATTACATGTTTTACTATTAATATTACTCAAAAAGAATGACCAAGAAGTAAAACACGCAACCATCGCACATGCATCAACTCAGTTGCTATTTTTGACTCCTCACATTAATAATCTGTGTGCAGAAAACCGTACATAACATCCTACAACACAAGAAAAGTCTCGCATAACAAACCTATATATAGCAACATTTCCTAAATTTCTTTCTCATAATTATATCACACATTTCTCTTTGTTACATTGTTCTGTTCATACTTGTTTCAATGGCTCCCTCAGCTAAACACTTCATGTTCTTATCTTTCTTCTCTTTAATCATCTCATTTTCCATAGCTCAAACCTCTTTCAGACCAAAAGCACTTGTTCTTCCCATAACCAAAGATGTTTCCTCCTCTACACCTCAATACATAACTCAAATCAAACAAAGAACACCACTAGTTCCAATAAATCTAACTCTTGATCTTGGTGGTGGTTACTTTTGGGTTAACTGTGAGGACTATGTCTCATCCACCTCAAAACCAGCTCTTTGTGCTTCATCTCAATGCTCACTATTCGGTTCACACGGTTGCAGTGATGAAAAAATCTGTGGTCGTTCACCAAGCAACACTGTAACAGGTGTATCCACATATGGTGACATTGGTTCAGACATTGTTTCAGTTCAATCAACTGATGGAAACAATCCAACTAGAATTGTTTCTGTTCATAATTTTCTCTTCATTTGTGTTTCAAATGTTCTACAAAAGGGTCTTGCTAAGAGTGTCCAAGGTATGGCTGGTCTTGGAAGGACTAAAGTGTCATTTCCTTCACAATTCTCATCAGCTTTTAGTTTCAAAAATAAATTTGCAATTTGTTTAGGTTCTTCTCCTAGTACAAATGGTGTTCTTTTCTTTGGTGATGGACCTTATAATTTGAACAATGATGAATCCAAAGCTCTTATTTTTACACCTCTTATTACAAACCCTGTTAGCACTGCTCCAAGTTCTTTCTTAGGAGAAAAATCAAGTGAGTATTTCATTGGTGTGAAATCTATTAAAGTTTCTGATAAAAATGTAAAATTGAACACTACCCTTTTATCTATAGACAAAAATGGTTTTGGTGGAACCAAAATTAGTACTATTAATCCTTACACTATAATGGAATCATCAATCTATAAAGCTGTTGCTAATGCATTTGTGAAAGAATTAAGAGTTCCAACTGTTACACCAGTAGCACCATTTGAAACTTGTTTTGCAAGTAAAGATATTAGTTTTTCAAGAATGGGGCCTAGTGTTCCTTCTATTGATTTAGTTTTGCAGAATGATGTGGTTTGGAATA
Organism: Trifolium subterraneum; assembly: GCA_951799995.1. Taxonomy (NCBI): domain Eukaryota; kingdom Viridiplantae; phylum Streptophyta; class Magnoliopsida; order Fabales; family Fabaceae; genus Trifolium; species Trifolium subterraneum. Next base: position 18,471,189 of record OX637463.1, on the reverse strand, counting down.
TTATTGGGGCTAATGCAATGGTTTCACTTGACAATGATGTGATTTGTTTGGGTTTTGTGGATGCTGGATCAGATTTTGCAAAAGCTGATCAAGTTGGTTTTGTGGCTGGTGGTTCTAAACCAATAACTTCAATTACTATTGGTGCACACCAATTGGAAAATAACTTGTTGCAATTTGATTTGGCTACTTCAAGACTTGGTTTTAGATCACTCTTTTTGGAGCATGATAATTGTGACAACTTTAATTTTACCTCCTCTGTTTAGAACTTTATTGTTCTGGTTTATGTGGAATCTATGTGTGTAAACTAGGTAGTGAATAAGTGAGGTGCTATTGATGTATAGTATAGCCTCCAATAGGCGTGTGCATGGTAATGAACCGAACCAAACTTGAACCAAATATATGGTTCATAAAACAGAACAATAAAGTTTAAAATTGGTTTATTTAAAACCGGTTTATTTTATAAAACAGATTCAATTTAGTTTAAAATTGGTTTAAAACTGGTTTACAATAAAAACCAATTAGTATTTTGAATCAATTTTTTGCTTCTCTATCCTCTATGGCTTTGGTTTACTTCTTTCATATTCAGTTTGCAAAATGATTTTCTAAAAATCCATTTTTCAATTTTTTTGAGAAAAACATTTTTGATTTTTTTTTTGATAAAAACGTTCCCGAAATTTTCGAGGAAAAAGTTTTATAGATCTTTTTTCGGGAAAAAACTTTCCGATATTTATTTGGAAAAAAGTTTCCGATTTTTTCGGAAAAAGTTTTCGATCTTTTTTCGAGAAAAAAATTCAATCGTTTTTCCAGAAAAACACTTTCCAATTATTTTTCGGAAAAAAAATCCCGATTTTTTCCGGAAAAAGTTTCCTATTTTTTTTTCGGGAAAAAAACTTTCCAATATATTTTCGGAAAAAAAGTTCCGGGTTTTTTCCGAAAAAGTTTCCGATCTTTTTACGGGAAAAATTTCGATATTTTTTTCAAAAAAAAAGTTTCCGAATTTTCGACAACAAAAGTTTTCGATATTTTTTGGAAAAAATTGCAATATTTTTTCAAAAAAAAAAGTATCCGATCTTTTTTAAAATTTCGATATTTTTTCGGTAAAAAAATTTCAAATTATTAATGTTGGTGAAAATTGATTTAGGGAGGTGTGAAAAGTATGGTTAACCATAACTGATCCATATAATTCAATTTGGTTTCCAATTTTTTTTTTGTTACCAATTTGGTTATTGTTTTTTTTTTCATCTTTAAACTTGGCTTTTAAAAACTGATTCTATTTGGATACTAATTTGGTTCATAGGAACCAATTTATTTGCGCACCCCAAGCCTCCAAAGCTTAATTTCTGTTTGCAAAATAAAGACTATTATAAATAGATAGGAAAATGCTAACAAGTGTTCTAAAGATAGTGGTTAAAAATCAAAGTTGAGGGTCGGAGGAAGTACTTATATTGTCTTAGAAGTTGTGTAATAAATATTCATTTTCACAAAATTTTTTATTCCCCAATAGATAAATGTATCTTACATTTTAAATCATTTTTTATTTGTTTTTATCCATCAACTGAACTATATTTACGATATTGTTTTTCACTTGATTTTTATTTTACCTTATTGTGACTCATAAAATTATCAAACGAAGAAACTGAATTTCCTGAGTATCAATCAACCAATAGCGAAGATGGACATTTTGAAATGATCCCGAGTTCATGAGAAAACATAACAACCCAATTTAGCGAGTCAATCTGCACAAGAGTTTGCTTCACGCAATTAGGGATGTCAACGGGGCAGGGAATGTGCGGAGGAAGCATCTCCGTTCCCCGCCCCGAAATATCTGCGGGGGAATTTTTGCCTCCATTCCCATCCCCACGGATCCCCACAGTACCCACGGGGATCCACGGAAATCGAATATTAGATAATTTCTATATTTTACGGACAAAATTATGACATTATTTTTTCCTTTTTTATTAATAAATAAATAAATATTTTTCATAACCTAAAAACATTACATAACAACATATGCATAATCATATAAAAATTCATAACCAAAATATATCATAATTCATAGAAAAATAGAAACGTAGAATTGTCAAATATAAATAAACATAGAACAATAATAGTTGTAAAAATATATATATTTAAGTATATATAGACGGATTCGGGGAATCCGCGGGGACGGATGCTTAATCCCCGTTCCCGCCCCGAACCGCCTCCAGGGGAAGTTTTGCCTTCATTCCCGTCCCCACGGGGAAAAGTCCCCGTTTTTGGATATCCGTACGGGGCAATCTCCACGGAAATCCGCTCTGACGGATGCAAATTGACATTCCTACACGCAATGTATGCACCAATAGAAGATTTCAATCTATCAACATAAACACACGAATGTGATTAATAAGAGGAGCATAAAGATCAATAATTGAAACCTTCTCTTTGATAAGTGTCAACTTCATTTGAGAACCTGACTTAAATGATGTCTTTATACCCAAGATATATCCATAAGATTGGAAACCAATTTTTTTAAAATTAATTCTAATAAACTCAATTCTTTTTCTTTTTTTTTGTCAAATAACCTAGTGGGTAGAAACTTCATCCTTAAGGTGGATAAATGAGGTGGCCCCTTCATATAAAATGCGATGTTCAACTAATAAACTCAATTCTAACAAATTAATTTATGATCAGATCAAGTCGCTTTTAATCACAGTTAATATGATCATATACACTTTAATAACACTTTAAATTAGTGTGGTGCATATAGCAAAGTTAACAGTGAGGATCATAATTGGGCCTATAGGCCCATCCAATATGATATACATAACCACGTTGTTGACTGAGCACAAGTGAGTAGCGTAGAGTTGAGTAAGTCAGTAAAGGAAACTTCGTCATCGTCACCACAATCGATCGACGATTCCAAGTTCCAACAATGTCCTCTACAACAGAAACACTCTCCAATTTCAAAGAAGCAGCACTAACTATTATGTCCACGCGCCACCCTTGGACCGAATTTCTCTCCATTTCATCACTCTCCCTTCCATCCTCACTCTCACAAGCCACCACGCGCATCGGTATCAATCTCACGCGCTTCCTTTTCAACTACTCCTTCATTCTCCTCTTCATCCTTCTCCTCAGCCTCGTTTACCATCCTCTCGCTATTCTCCTCCTCTTAATCGCTTTCGCCGGTTGGTACTTTCTCTTCTTCACCCGCGAATCGGATGAATCGCTTACGCTATTTAACCTAATTTCACTCGACGACAGAGTAATCGTCGTTGCTCTGGTGATTTTTAGTTTGGTTGTTGTTGCGGTGACCGGTGTGTGGCTGAATGTTTTGGTGTCGGTTGTGATTGCGGCGGCGGTTGTTTGCTTGCACGGTGCTTTGAGGACGACGGATGTTGGTGGTTTGGATGATTATGAATCGCCTTATGGTCCTATGCTGAATGAAGCTTCTGCTGGTTCTTATTCACCTGTTTGATTATTTGGAATTTTATTCTTTGACTGTAGATTGAATTTAAATTGAAATTGAGATTGAATTCACTAACAAACTGCAATTGATTCCTCTTTTTTTATTATGTTCTGCAATTTATGATTTATATGTATTGTTGAAATTAGTTGTGAGCATGTAGTGGATTAGGGTTTTGTTATTTGTGCATACAATTTAGTATACTAGTGAATAAATTGATTCCCCTTTGGCTTCAGTATTTTGTTGTGTTTATGTTACGATATCTTGTTTAGATATGTATGGGTACATAGTTGAGTGGATAATTCTGATAGGTTCACAAATAAGATTTATCAGTTTTTGGACTATAGAATTATCTACCTTAGTGGTGTATCGGTATATATTCAAATAAGATGTATACCGGAATGTTCATCTTGTATCCTTGTAATTTGTGTCTGTTACTGTAATGATGATAGTGTGATCGTTAGTGTTGGTATGGTATTGCAATGGAATTGTGTTTTTGTGGTTGGAATGTCTCAGAAAATTTAGCTAGTTAGAACTATGCATTGAAAATTGTGTTTTGTGGAGCACAATTTTGATGATGATTAAAACTGAGGGAACCCAATAAAATCTTTGATGTTAACTGTGATTGTTAAGTTTGTTGAGTAGATGTTTCACTTTACTTATATGGTTGGAAATTGGAATAGATTTGGTCTACATTACGGTTCAGTCTCTGTCATGTGTTTCTTTTTATAGTATCATTCTCTCTTCAATTTTAGTCTTTAAAGTGTACAAAGATATTAGTCGATAAGTATATGAAATCCGTTAATTAAGTAACTAAAGTATATGAAAATCTGTCAATTTAGTCCCCAACATCTTAATAGTAGTGATTAAATTGATGGATTTCACAGTCCCGTGAGCATAACTCAATTGTTAGATATATTGCATTTTATACGTAGGGTCGGGGTTCGAACTCTGGATCTCCCACTTATTTCACCTGAAGAGGTAAATTGAAGAGAGGAATTACTTATTATATGTATATAATAAGATTAATGAAGGAATGTAATGTATAATGAATTGAAGGTAGTGGTCACTTCCAGCTCCACCTGCATAACTGAACCTACTTTGGTTTTAAATTGATAAAGACATGAGCATTTGACTTTAATATTTAATGTATCTAGTTGCTGCTGTTTGCTTGTATGTTATTAGTTGTTGGCTATCATGCTAGAAAAATCCGAATTTGCCTATATATTTCTATTTGTATTCACTACTGTATTCCATATTGTTCAAATTATCACAAGCAAATATAGATTAATATACCTGTTGGTTGAAGGACATATTAGTCAAGCTTATGTATTCTTGCTTTGCCATTTTCTAGCAGCATTATGCTATTCCTAGATGAACTGATTATGTGGTAGTTTATTGTTTTCTCAGAGTGGACTTGTTTCTTTTGTTTTTAACAAATTTTGGTATAACCATGTATTTAAGTGTCTTTGGATATAAGATACACAATGATGGAAAATTGATTTTATCTTGTCTGGAATATGGTTTTGGTAATATTTGAAGGTTTGGTTACATTAAATTGAAATTGATTTTGGGTCTGTTTAAATTGACTTATTTTGAGCTTATACAAAATAGCTCGTGCAAATAAGTAGGTTTTTAAGTATTATTATAAGCTTATCAAGATACAATTTTGCTTATGTCCATCTTTTTGTCATCTAACCTCAGCTTGACTGAGAGATGAAAGAGATAAAAATTGCATTAGGGAAAGAAAAAAAATTGCACTCCCAAGTTTTATGGCAAATTTGCTTCTTTTTCTTCAATAAATGTGCTTTTAGATAGTATGTTTCAACCCACTTAGGTTGGTCTGGTGATATTGGCTTAAGACATGAGAGTGTGTTCATCCTTAATATCTCAAGTTTGATTCTCCTTGGTGCCAATTTGAGTGGGTTAACTTATTCTTCAAAAAATAAAAAAAGAATAGTATCACTCAAGAGACCAAATCTACTTTGATGTATAATTGAGATAAGTGTTTTATCATATATATAAATTTATTTACATTATTCAATCAATAATTGAAATTGATTTTGAACTTAAGTGGTTAATAAACTCATTTAAAATGAATATGAATTGTCTGAATTTGATTTCTGATTAGAATAATTATTGATCAAGTTTTATTTACTTAACAACTGAATTCTATATTAAATTTTAATTACATTGATTAATTTATCCTCTTATCTATTTTTTTGTTTCACCGCAAGTATTCGGTCCAGTAGATCGTCTAATCTGATTTGAGGTTAGTTCTGACTTCAAGTGGTTTCAGCCCCCTCCCGATTATTAGGTGTGTAATTGGATTTAGCGATGACAATGGGTGCCCATAGGTGGGGGTTTTACACTACCCAAACGCACACCCAAAACAATCACTCAAACCCAAAGGCTATATGAGTGGCAAATCAAAACTCGCATTCACACCCATTGGGTTCGGATTTTTCCACCCAAACTCGCGGCAAAAATACGTATAATTAATTTATCTGGCCAAACTCGACACATTCTTTTTTGATAAAATGCAAAATATAGCATAGTAATTAAATTACATAGTTCAACACAAGTAATTAACATAGTTTGGTGACATTAGGAATTAAATTACATAGTTCAACATAAATTACATAGTGAGTGAAGTGACCGAGTGAGTGAAGCAGGTGTTCAAGCGGCTGAGTGAGTGATTTGTGTGAACTATCAAGCTGAGTGTGAACCCTAATTTTGACACTTATGTATAGTTAGGGTTAGTTAGGTAATTTTACAAATATTGGGGTGGGTGTCTGGGTTTCGGGTGTGGGTTTGAGTGATCACAAACCCGCACTCATAGTTTCAGGTGTCACCCAAACCCAAACCCAGTCAACTCAGGTTTCGCCCGTTGACTTAGGTTTGGGTTCGGGTGAGTCTTATGGGTTTGGATTTTCCTACCATCCCTAATTGGATTGGTTTAGATGGTTGTTGGTCAATCCAAAGTCCGAACCAATGAACTCTCGATTGGTTCAATTTTTGGTGTTTTTCAAAAATGAAATTGAATCAAACTAATCAGTTTAGTTCAAATACTTTATTCAGTTTGCAGCGCTTTTTTTTCCCCGATGCATTCTTTGCTATTATTTTTTATCCAATATATTTCATTCTATAATTTTTTCAACTACACATAACACTTGATGTAATCAATTATCATCATTCACCATACATAAAAGAAAAGACAATAGTTTTCAAACACATGTTTCAATTCAAACAAAGCTGACAAAATACAATCCATATGTTTTTAAATACTAAATACAATTCATAGGTGGAATTTACCATAAAATACAAAATAAAACCACATATAAAATTAAGTTCATAAGTTCCACATCAAATAACAAAGTACAACTAAAATAAAATTTCAATTCTTTTCTCACTTGAATCGCCAATGAATTTTTCTCACCCCCCACCCTCAATATTTCGCTTAGCCACCCAAAATTCCAAAATGTTATCCTAAATTAAGTGAAGTGAAAACAGCCCTCCCAGTTATGATTTTATTTTGGAAAATGTTTTCCAAAACACAAGTTGTTTTGGAAAATGTTTTCCGCTCGCTACTTATTTCGAAAAAAGTTTTATGAAACATACCATTTGTGTATATGGTCTTTACCCATTGTACTTTCACTTCTTCATCCTCACTCAATGTCAACTACTCCGACGAAAATGGTGTTTTTTGGTGCTTTTCGGAGGAATAATCAACATTGAAAAGAAATCAAATGTGGCAGTTCTTTCTTTGCATAACATACCCCAACTGACGGATGAAAAGAAACCGGATGTGGCGGATTCTTCTTTGCCTAACATACCCCAACCGGCAGTAACACATTGTAGATACAAGTGCTCAATTGCAACGGCTAAAAGATATAAGGAGCGAGATGAATTGATTAAATGGGTCTTTGGGGAAGCTGCAACATTAGGATTTACTGTTGTAATCGTGAAATCCGACTACGGTGCAGATAGAAGAAAACAATTTTTTGTGTTGGGTTGCAAAAGGGGCGGTGAGTACAAACCAACCGGCAAGAAACAAAAATTTGAAGAAACTAGATCGAGAAAAATAGGATGTCCATTTAGGCTACGTGGTTATTATCCTACATCACGGGATTGACATCTTACAGTTGTGTCTAGGTTACACAACCATGAGTTGGATAAAGTCTTAGAAGGTAATATTCTTGCTAGTCACGATGATTGAAGAATCTTTTGGCAAGAGCGAGACTGTTGCATGACATGGATATCAAGACCATTTCTTGTATTCGTTATTGTTGTTTAAGATTTCTAGAAAGGCTTTAAATTTTATTCACAAGGAAGAAAAAAAGATCGAATGAGTGTGGTATGGACAACAAAAAATGTGGTTGTGTGATAAGGAAAACTTTTGGCTTGCCCTGTGCATGTTTGATTGCGAAGAAGATTCGTAAGAAGCTACCGATTCGACTTGATGAGGTGAACATCCTGAAGTAGGAAAGCTTTTCACAAGAAAAGGGGGGGGGGGGGGGGGGGGGGGTTTGAATTGTGAACCTTTAAAAATATTGCCAATAAAAATTATCAACCACAATATACTTAAAGAATATTATTAGATTGTTAGTTAAAATAAATATTCAAAAAGTGTTGCTGACTGGAGAATGTTCTCCCAACACTCTCTGACAGTATATAGAAATGATAACTTGTGATTTGTGTGATAAGTGTTTGCGTAAATTAAATCAGAGTAAGGGAAGAGAATGCACACAAACAATTTATCCTGGTTCACCCAAAAACTTGGGCTAGTCCAGTCCCCACACTCTTTGTGAGATTGTCCACTAAGAGATGCTAACGATCTTAAGTTACACTTCCTTTGATCTAGATCCAGGACCAACAATTCTTCTAAGCCTTACAGACTTGATCTACCTAAGCCACACTGACTATGAAGGTGTCACTCAATTAGTAGTTACATACTAACTTGAGCCAAGATTACAATGATGGAAGATTTGGTAATCAAAGCTTATTCACTCAATACACTTTGAGAAGCTTTGGAGATGGATGAAAATCTCAGTACACTCAATGGATATTCTAATCCTAGATAATTAAATTACAAATCTGAGTGAGAGAGATAAAGAAGAGCTCTTGATAAAAACATGTATCACAAAGACAAGTGTTGAAATGTTGTAGTGAAAACTCTTTCTCTTCAAAGTTGCCAAAGACCTCTATATATAGTTGAATGATGATCAGGGAGTCTTGGCCACGAAGTATGTCCGTTAGAAGCTTGAAAATAACGGCTAGTTGCTCTGCAAAATGACAGCTCATGTAATTTGAAGAAAACTGATCAGTCTGAGATTGATCTCAAAAGTTTCTTCTTCTGACTTTTGAAAGAGGAGCGTATGATGAGCTGTTGTTGAGCTGTAATGTTGCTGTATGTTGCTTAACAAGCAAGTATAACCGTTGTGCAGCTTTTGGATAAACTTTGAACAGTTGTATGTGAGCTAGTGTCACTCCAAGTGAGTATTTTCTCTTTCCAGCATTGGTCTGAAATCGTTCTCCAGGAACTGGGCGTGAATGAACATCTTCCTTTTATGTAGAAGAGCTGATACACATAAAAGCCAGCTGTAATGGATAAGATCAGCAATGGTAGGCTGTACTTGATGTCTTAAAAAGTCCTTGTTGCAAGTACAAGTGTCATAGAGAGAGATGTGGCCCCATTGGAGAATGATCCTTCTTTATTCTTTTGCAAGTACATACTATGTCATAGATATACATGTCCTGTCTATTTTTCATTAGAAGTCAGCTTAATGACAGTTAACATATGTATAAAAATATTCTTGTGTCATATGGTTATTTGCACATGTTTGATCATAGAACTTGGTAAAAATGGTAAGTTCTCTATTCATGAGAAATTCTTTGCCTTAAATGAACTCTTGGACTGTAGAGATCTTGTGAGTTAAACCCAAGATAAACGTGTTCATTTGTCTTGTACATGGTTGACTTATCCATAAATGTTTTTGCCTTGATTGTGTGAAAATGGATGTTGTGCAGGTTTTAGAGATCAATCTGAGACCAATCCTGAAGCTTTTGTTTTTATCAAAATAAAAATATGATATTTGATCTAAAAGCTCAATTGTTCCTAGCTTAATTAAAACACTCAAGAGCACTTGTTAGATACCAAAAAGATTAGAATTACACTTAAGAAGCAGAATCAGCATTTGGAGCAGGTCAGCCTCGAATCAAATCTTTACGAAGGGTCAAATCACCTAGACTCACAGTCTAGGGTAGGGTTACATCTGCATTTTCGGGTTCCCTCTCGTCTACCATAACATTCTTGCACGCATTCCAAAACCCTTGTAAACACCCCTCCTCAAAGGAACCATGGCAAGCTACTGGAACGAACCTAATTTAAGTGACAGACAAGAAAAGTACCAGGACAAGAGACTCCCAAAGGAGATAAAAGACTTGGCACCTTCCCTTATTCTACTTCCTTTTCTGATCATGGCATTTGGGCCTTAACTTAAAGAAGGAGCTTACTCATATGAGGTTTTGCCTTAACAGATCCATTGGAAGATGTTAGTGTTTGATCACGATGAAGGTATTTGAAAAGACGAGGACGATTATTCTTGCTTGATAGAATGGAACGCAATTCAGGTTCATTTATTTTATATCAATTAAATGAGTAATGCTAAGGTCACACTCTTAATCACACTCTTTTGGACACACCCACACATATGAAGTCACACAAAAATTCTTTTACTTGTTTAACGGATGAGATGTATCAATATTTTCTTTTTTATTTATATTTTTATTAATTGAACTTTAACCATCCATCTTCTCCACTCATCTCTCACTCAAAATAATCTCTGCAGATCGATTCACCTTGTTATTATGTTCATTGTTCAACTTTCAGACTGTAAAATCAATTTAATTCTCATTCCTAAAATAACTCATACCATTTTGATAGAATAAAAAAACCCAAAATAAAAATTACATTAGATAAATTTACAACTACAATACAATGACTTGAATCTGAAAATTGATAACTACATCGATAAACTTACGAAAGAAATTGAACATGTATTTAAAAGAAATTGATAACTCATCTTCCTGAATCTAAAAATTGATAACTACATCGAAAATTTAGAGCTAATTATTAGTTGTTGAGAAATTTTCCCCATTTGTTTGTAGAAATTTATTCAACTCGCTCGCTGATAGTGAAATGCTTGAGACAATTACAAACGCAATTGGAGTTCATGATAGATCGATGACCATGGGAGACTTTGGAGAAAATGAACCAGCAACTATATTCATCAAAAGAGGGATTACATAAAAAAAAATAGAAAATGTTCTCTTTGCACTAGTAGAATCGGTTGCCAGGAATTAAAAAGAGGAATGACATGGCTTCATATGTGCGGGTGTGTCCAAAAGAGTGTGTTTAAGAGTGTGACCTTAGCATTACTCCAATTTAATTAATTACAAAATGTCTTTTTTACATTTAACGGCAAAAAAAGGGAAGGTCCATCAAAGTTGAAAGTTCCACAAGTAAAGACAAATCATTTTGGGAGCATGTCAAAGCGTATTTTCCGGATAGTCAAGCATCACAAACAAAGTTATTTTCGTCTAAACAAAAGGGTGCTTTACTTGGTAAAATGACTCCTACTTTGAACTCACCAAAAGAGATTCTCTATATTGATCAGATGTCGTTATTTTTGCACCCATATATTGATGATGTTATTGATGTTGTGGGTGACATATATTGTGGATATCGAGTTGTTGTTGTGGATCAAATTAAAGGTGAAGATGCTTATAACTTAATTTGTTTAGTAATGATTAAAGAGTTAAATTTGAATAGAGATCGTTATCTAAGTCTGTATGGTTCTGAGCGGTGTTTAAATTATATCAGAGATACTATGTACCCACCACCAAAGTCACAGTCAAGTCATGGAGTTGCACCCAACAAAAATGGTTCACGTTTCCAGATATGGGTCATATTATTGCAACTCACTACAACAAGGTTGTAGTACTACAACAAGGTTGTAGTGCAGTTGACAAAACATACAATTGGAATTTTGTAAACTTTTTTCCATTGTGAGTCCACCGTTAGACCTGTTGTCAAAGATTTTGTGTCTTGGGTTGATTCTTGATCATTTTGTTTATGTTAAGTTAAAAAATGGATGTTTACTACCTCCGACTTGTCTTGGGTGGAGGAATCATCGTGATGAAAAGTTGTGGGATGGGAGTACGATTTTATGGATAGACAAAGTGAGTTTGTTGAACTCATGAACATTGAAAGAGGTGAGCTAGAGACAAATGAAAATGACCCCATAATTTTGAGTTGACTAGTGACATGTATTTTGTGGTTGTAATGTCACCAACACTTTATGTAGTTGTAATGTAACCCCACTTTTTTGTGGATGAAATGTCGCCGACATTTTTTGTGGTTGTAATCAAACAAAAAGTTATATAAATATATGTATGTGCATTTAGCTACAGTGACCATTACGGTGGGAGAAACTATTTAATTTCCCATGACGGGAAATGATCATTTCAACCATTGATGCATTATATAAATATTGAATGGCTTGGATGAATGCAATGTACCTTTTATAACAATTTCACAACTGTACATTTTATTCAAATTTTGATTTTCATTATATTTTATCATATGATTTAACATTTATACCGCATAAATATATATATATATATATATATATATATATATTGATTTCTATAGTTATATTTAAACTGTTTTTTATATATAAATTCAGATGTTAATATATGAGCTATAGGTGGAGGACGGGGAAGGATAGGGTGTGCTACCATAGTTGGGATACATATACCTATCTTGATATCCAGATAATTTTAATTTATTAAAAAAAAAATTCAAATGTTAAAATAGAATGGTATGAAATAGAAACTTAAATCTAATAAAATTCTATCTTACGGTTAAATAACATAAATAATTATTTTCTTATGTATTTTTTTTCAACAAACTAACTTCCTTTGTTCATCTGCAAAAACCGGTTAGTCAATCCTTCTTGAATTATAAAGTTGGCCTTGAATTCCATTAAAAAATCGGAGATATTTTCTATTAATCTTGAGTGGGTTAAATTCCACCCTGAAATGGTTCATACCAACTCTGTGCATGGGTGTTCTCAGTGGCCGAACAAGTTGCCGTTAATGCCAATGAATTCAGAAGCAGCATGTTCGGGTTGAAAATTTGGTGGACGGACGAAGGGGAACTGAAATCTGGCCCATCCCTCAACCATTGCGGAAGCACCACAACTATTTATTCCCACGGTAAAATGGACCCCAACAGGCACAAATAGAACAACAAAACGCAGTGTAGAAGCTCTTAAAACACTTATTTTGCCATCCTCAGCTCTCCCTATGATGATACGTGGTTCGTCGTTAAGCTGCAAGCTACGGGCTCGATGACCACAACAGAAGAAGAATATTGCGTCTCCAACTCTTGAAAAGTCCTCCCTCACCAAGGTGAGGAGGTGAGCAACAATCTTCTTTTCGTTGAAGGAAGTGGTTCGGATGTTTGGATCCGCAAACACGCCAGTTGGAAGAGCATCGGTCCACACCGAAATGTTTCTTTCTTCAAAATATCGACTCTCAGTCAAAAACCTTTTCATGAAATAAGCATCATTGACAAGATAGTTTGAGGGTGCAACATAAGAACCACAGTAATCTGAGGCCACTATTAGTGCACTCCTAAGTGGTCGACGGGATTGTTCTCTAGTAAGAACAGGCATGGCGACAGCTAGATTGTTGAAAGGAAAAAAGAGAAAAAATCTATTTTGTTATGTGTTGTATATAATCTAAATAGAGCATTCTTTATGATAAATAGAGACTAATAAATATAAGGGAAATACTAAACGGTGTTCCCGCGACACTAATTAAACATATTAATAAAAAAAAAATCGTAAAATTTGTACATTTTAATGTCTTAAAAATGTGTAATGTCATCTTCATAATACTCCCTCGGTCACATTTATAAGCAAAATAAACTACTTGTGGGATTTTTAATGAATTTAGTTAAGTATAGTTACTTTTCTTGATTTATTATAAGACATGAATAAATTTACTATATTGTCCTTTATAAATAAACTTTCTTTTCCTTGGAAATCACATGTATCTTTGGGAAAGTAAAATGGAATAAATGCTTAACGAAAAATAGTGTAATTAAATAAGAGTATATTAGGAATAACAATATTAATTAGTTAAAAATAGTTAACTTTATCTTATAATAGTAACCAAAAATAGAAGTATTTTTTGCTTAATGACCGAATGGAGTATTAATTTTATCTTTAATTTTCTTTTTTGTTTTGTTTAACAAATGTTTTGTAAACATTATTTAACATGACCATAAATATAAATGAGCATATTAGAATGTACAAAGTAACATTTATGATATAGAGTATAACTTTATCTATGAATTAAATAGTACTTTAACTACTTTCCAAGCGTTGAAATGGTTTATTGAAGACATTTATGTTTTAAAATATGGCAAATAAATCAAAATTGATAAACTCATGCATTGGTTATCAAAGCTATGATGTCTTTCCGATAAAAATCACTTGACATCCTTGAAATAATGTAGTTATTCAAAGCCTTAGACCATTTAAAATGTGTTAAATGGGTGTTGAATGATTGGAGTAGATAGTTGAAAAGTGATGTGGAGGAGAGAGATGTTGAATGATTTCAACATGTTGAAAATGGGCCGAGGTGGGACACATGACGCGCTGTCGTTTGCTGCGGTAGGTGCGTGCAGTACACTTGCGCGAAGAGAGAAAGAGATGAGGAACAAGTGGCTAATTCTGATTGACTCTCTAGATTTTTATCACATTAATACTTTGAACTCAATTATTTCGTTGCAAATTATTTTTTTGCCAAAATTCATGATTTTTTTTTGTCTATAAATAGAGACTTGGTTAATTTGATTTAGACAGAAAAACAACAACCAAGGTTTTCACTATCTTAATCTTACCAATAATCATTTCAACCCCCAAAATTCTTCTAATTATTCTAACAATTATCAAAATCTCAACAATTATCAAATTACATTGCTTGTGTGTTGTATTGCATTGAAGATAATTTGTATCGTACTAATTACGTTGCTTGTGTGTTGTATTGCATTTTAAATTATTTGTATTGTACTAATTATGTTACCTGTATGTTGTATTTTAAATTAAGTTAAGATGATTTGTATTGTATAAAAAAAAATTATTACAAAAAACTAGAAAAATAAATTGTTAAGTGTGTATTATTTTAATTTAATTTTAATCAATAATTGTAATTTTATGTAATCATAAAAACAAAAATTTAGATTTAAATAAGAATATGAAATAAAAAGTGGTGGAGTAGAGTGTCGAATGAAAAACCATTAGAGAAGATAAAATTTGAATGAGTGTTAAAATATTAGGTGGAAGAAAGAGAAAATGATGTGGAGTGTTGAATGAGTGTTGAAAAAGTGGGTGTTGAGTTTTTTTACTATTGTACATGGTCTTAAATAGTTTGCACATAAACTTTGTTCTTGGACTTAATTATGATATTAGAATCTGAAGTTTCATATTATATTCTTCTTTTGGAAGAATCTCTCTGCCTTTCATTTCAAGAAGGTCGTCAAGGTCAAGGAAACAAGTTGTGAGATATAGCCCGAAGAAATGATGAAAACTGCTTTTACTTGTAGGAAACCGGGACTAGTTTAGTATACACTGATGCAAAAAGATTTCTGGAATTTTTTTTTTAGTTGAAAGAAAAATTTTATTTTGACGGTTCTAGAAATATAAAAACAAAAAGTATTAAGAAATTTTTGTAAAAGATGTCCATAGAGGGTGAACAAAGTCAATCTAACTTCAAACAACTTATTTCTTATTTTTTGATTGAGCAATTTTTGTTGTGCTCCCCGGATCCAAAGAAGCCGCGTGTATCTTCTTGGGGGATGGTCGAAGACATGAATGCATTTGAAGAGGTTAATTGGGCAAATGCCATTTATGATAACATTTGTGAATCTTTCGGGAAACTGAAGGCTGCGTTGCATGAGGTTCATAAGCAACACTACTTTCATGGGTGTGCTCCTGTCTTTGAGGTATTAATTTCAATTTAATGTCCTATTTTTTTTTAATATATGATATTTCTCATATCGTTTATTTCCGCTATTAATATTTGACAACATCAATGTTAGGTTATCATATTTAAAAGAATAAAACCTTTAGCGCCAAATGCAAATCCTAGTTTTGCTTATCTTCCAATCGAAAGCTACAAGCCTAAAAGGGATCGGAAGCCGTTGGAAATGCTCAAAGCCTCAGAGGTACATTTTTTTGCACTCTATTCATGCATAATTAACTTATAAAATTATGGTTTATGGTATCATAAAAAGTTGTTATCATTGTATCAACTGTTCGATCAACCATCAAACACAATGAGTTGACAGAGTCCATTGTCTTGGCTTTTTCAGCAATCATCGAAGGTACTGCCTTTTATTCCAAAAATTGTAGTATTATCTTTTTTTTTGGATCAAATGTAAATTTTATTCCAAAAACTGTCAACTAATTTTTTTACTCGAACAAATCCATTAAGTTTAGCAAGATATAATTTGATAGAGTCGGCTGATTTGATAGAGCAGCAACTGACTGATTTAGCAAGATATAATTGTTTAGTATGTTTCACTTCAGATACTAAATTCCTGCGTATGCGTTTGAGTTTTAGCTTGCACATTTTCTCTGATTCTTCACACTGTAATATGATGCATATTGCTGCAAAAACTCTTACTAACATGTTTCCGTAAATCAACATGCATTTTGGTTTGATATATGAGTTGAAGATTGAACATTTCATATTGTTTAGCTTTATAACAGGTTCCAATCATAATTGTTTGCTAGACCTCTGTTTTAATAATAACCATAGTTGTTTATGAAATCATTTTTCACTGTCATTTTTGGCAGGACAATCATTGGAGCCAAATGTTGTGGCACTGTGTGGACAATTCATCCTATCTAGGTTGGGCTCTTCCCGAAAGTATAGAACCTAAGTTTTCCGCTGCCGAGGATCCACACCCAAAACGAAGATGCCTTGGTGCATCTTATCATTTTAATAGTATGTATTTATTTTAAGTACATTTTTTAATCAATTTATTTTCTTTCATTTTTGTAGATAACCCCATGTTCATACTATGGGGATGGAGTAGAGGCTGCTTCTAGCCCTAGCCCTAGTTCTTTGATTCCTACAAATGTGGCGGAGAACTTTCTGGCTTCCGGTGCGGAGAGCGACTTGGTTTCCTCTTTTGTAGATATTTGCATAGATGATGCATCCTCCCAGCCTTCTTCGCCAATGAATGATGCTCACGTGAATGATGCTCAGTCTTCAGTGACTACATCTCTTCCAAGAAGGTCGTCAAGGTCAAGGAAACAAGTTAAGAGATATAGCCCGAAGAAATGATGAAAACTGCTCTTCTTCCGCTTCCTACAAATACAAAACAAAATTGAGCTATAACATTGTATGCCACTACTTTCCAAGCTTTGTCACTTTGGCGGCCCAAACTTTTTTGGGCCGCCAAAGAAGTTTGGACATTTAAATGTGCAGAAAACACATCAGTTGCATCATTGTATGCCACTGCTTTCCAAGCTGCATCACTTTGGCAGGCCAAACTTCGTTGATCTTTAAGTGCCTTAGCTAAAACACACTCCATTTCTAAATTCCACGTGAGGTAACCTCTTAGACCATCTCTAATGGTAGTATCTATTCTTATTAGAATCGGTACTTATTAGGTACTACCATTGGAGCAATACATATTTGAGTATCTAATAGGTATTGATTCTCAAATAAGTACCGTCTCTCTTTTTTGGTACCTATATGATTTTTGTAGGACCCGTTTTAAAATGATGTAGAGTTTTTGGTGAGATGTGTTATTGACAGGACCCATTTAATTAGAACTTTTGAAGAGGTTTTGAGTTGGATAGATTGAGTGCTTATTAGGTATTATTATAGAAAAATAATAAATGAGTGATGTGTACACGTGAGGTTTATTTAAGTACAAAAAAATGGGGAGCTCCATTTTAGATATTCTTACATCTTCTTTCTTTTCCCCAATGTTGCTTTCCTCCTTCTCTATTTTTCCCTTTGTCTTGTGGCTCAAACTTCTTGCATTGACTAAACTAGAATCCATTTCTTGAAATCCCTCATCCAAACACACTCTTAGTGTGGTGAGCTTCTACAAGGAGAGTAGTGAAAAAATTTAATTTATTTTTCTTTTTAGAATTCATGTGATTGCCTATATAGTATGAAAATTTTGATTTGTTTTGCTTTTGAGTATCCATGTGACTGCCTGTATCTTGTGTACATTACTAGAGCAATTGCAATTTGCGATATTGTCTTATACACTATTTTTTAAAAAGTACAATAATAAATACAATACTAAATATAGTTTAAACAAACTATACTAAATAAACAACAACAATACTAAAGAAACAACAACATAAACATAACAACATATTAGGACAACAACATACGATTTTATTATAATAACATCAACAAATATATCTATTGATTCTGTTCATCGGTTCTTGAAAAGTACATTCAAGAACAGAGAATTAAACCATATCGGTTTTTAATTGGTTCAGTTTGGTTTTGAATCCGAATTATAAAAATAAGTTTTTTTTTTCCAGTTTGACTGGTTCGGATATCGGTTCAATTGAATTTCTCTGATCTGATTACACTCCTACCGATCACAATTGAGGGAGATGGAAACGTGGTTCTCTCTACCAAATCTAGTATCAATCACCATTATACCAACTAACAATCGGTATCCAAAATCCAACATCTATTATATATAAGATCTTAATATATGGTTAGCGGGAATGTGTGAGTTTAGTTGAATAACTTCAATGTATTTAGTTAATTACAATAAAGGCCCTTAAATGAATCATTTAGTCAGTAAATCCCTTTTGATTTGTAGCTTATACAGACAATTGATATTTATATTTATGTAATAAAAAAAGACAATTCATATTTATAGCTTCATTATAGTTTATTTTCTAGTGCTAAAAGCTAATGATGGTTTGTTATGTATGTTTTTTTATGAGCAATGTTAAGGAGAAATTCTTAGGTGATACGCACCTAATAATTTAACTGGTCATGCCTAATAATTAATATTTAGTTGTGTATCTACCTAAGAATTTCTTGATGTTAAGATATAAAATTTAATTAAGTTTGTACAGTAAAAGTGATTCATCGTGTTATTCACAACACATACATGTGCCTTATATAGGCTTACAACACTTGATGGATACAAACACAATAATGGGCTTGGACTTTACAAGGCCCAACAAGCCCAAATAGAAGGCTAAAGCTTAACAAAGCTATCATATAAGAGCTTTTTATTAGGGTCTGTTTGTTTCAGTTTTAAAAAAATAAATTTTTTCTTTGTATTTTTTAAAATAGATTTTGTAAAACCGTTTTTCAAAATATTACAATTTTTTGTATTCGTTTTTGCTAAATTTTGAAACACTAATTTTGATATCATATAACATAAATGTACATTATTGAAGTTCAAAACATAGTCAAAATTGCGATTTTTTCAAAAAGTTGTATTTCAAAAATGATTTTTGTGAAAATCTATTTGAAATAGCTTCAAAATTAAGTGAATTTTTTAAATTTTGATATCCAAATTTTTTTTCAATAAAATGATGAAATACCTAAAATAACATTTTAAGAATAACTATTCAAACAAAATTTTCTTTTGAAGCTTTTATAAAAAAATTCTTTGTAAAATTTTTTTATACAAAATTTTCTAACACTACAAAATCTATTTTAAAAAAAAATCCAAAACAAACGGGCCCTTAGTTTTGTGACAAGAACTTATTACTTTTAGAATTAAACAATGAATTATGTTTCATAAAAAGGGAAAGATTTATGTTCAACTATATATGCATAAGCTAAAAAAGGAAAGATTTATGTTTAACTTTATAAGCATAAGCTGTACTTAAAAAAGTCAAATTAACTTTTAGTCGTTAAAAATCATTAAAAATATTGTCCAAAGCATTTAAATACCTCGTGTATAATTTATTGAAACAACAAAATCAATTATGATCAAATTCAATTATAAAGTTACCATATATATTGTCAAAATTATTTATATAATTAATCACTAATTAGAAGGAAACAAATTATTAATTATGATTGTAGGAGGATCAGAAGTATTTTCTTATGAATCTTAACACATGGCCACCAATCTTTTCAATGGAAAATGTGTTACTAATATTAAATTAAATATATAATTTTATCATACATATGATAAATCAAATATAAATTTCACCGAACATATAATTTTTACAATAATTTTGATTACTTTTTATCAAATATAAACTTTACATATAATTTTTTTTACAGGTATTTTACATATAAACAATGTATATAACACTTGTAGCTTAAATTGTATCACCAACAAAATCGTTCCACCACAATTCTTCTATCAACAAAATCCTTCCACCACAAGTCTTTAGTTGTTGCCGACATATGAGAGTTTCTATTTTTCATTTAATCTCCTATAATCTTCTTTTGAGTCTTTTGGCCCTTATCAATTTAAAAAAAAAAGAAGCATTTGACTCAAAATTTCACACATAAAAAGGCAAAGAAATAAAAAAAAAAAAAATAGAGGAAAAACTTACCAATAATTGTTGTGTTTAAAAATTATATTTTTTTGACTACAAAGCTAACCTGATATTTTATATGTTTATCTTATCAAATGCTAGCTTCCTTTCACATTGATCAAATAAATACAGTGCTTAGGGAGGAAGAGATATGTTGTGTGGAATTGCAATCAAATATGTTTGTTTTGACTTTGATGAATAGAATATAACAATATACAAACTATTTATAGGTGTAAAAGATTAGACTAAAAGGTAATATTAGGTCATAAACATAAGAAATATAAGAAATAAACATAAGGAATATTCTTTGAATTCTCTCTCTGTTTTTTTTTTTTTGTACTTTACAGAATATTCTTTTTTTTGGGGTACTTGATAAAATACAAAAAATAACAAAATCACAAAATAACATTGATTACATTGATTACAAAATTTTTAAAAATAACAAAATGACAAAACAACATTGATTACTGAAATTCTGGCACGCGAGGAACCAATGTGGTGCACGATGTTGCAACACTGGTCCTCCTGGACACACAATAATAAATCAACAGAATTTAAATAACACAAGTTATTGTTAACCCAGTTCGGTGCAACTCACCTACTCTGGGGGATACCAATCCAGGAAGGAAATCCACTATGGTAAAGTAGTTCAAAGCTCTCCGCAAACGCCCCGTTTACAGCTTATCACCTAGCAACTACCCGTATAGATTTCTACTTAAGAACGACCTAAGTATGAGACCCCTCTCACTTCCCCTCAACCACACAACCTGTGGATTTTTTAATTCTGTTCTAAAACTTAATCACACTCTGTGCTTAAAAGCTTAAGAGTGAACACCTTATTCTTAATCAAGTATCAATCGTGATACTCAAAAGAATAACTAGGATCTAAACCTAAATCCTAAGCCTAAAACTTCTCAATCGCTCTATAGCGTTTGTATCTTCAATGTGTTTCAGGTACTCTTCAACGAATGAAGCTTGCTTCTTTATATAGAGTCTTGAATCTCCTTGGCTTCATGAAGAATAGAATCGTTTGTTGCAAACTAATCTTTGATTTAAATCCATTTGCCCAAAAAGATAATTTGTTACACAAACAATTAATATTTGTTTGTTTTATCTTTTTAAATCTTCCGCTTTAGATCAACGATCCTCTTTGACCAAACAAATAATATTGATTTGTTTTTATCTTCAAACAAATAATATTTGATTTGTTTTTATCCTTTTAAACTCCAGCTGTAGATCTTCAATCTTCAGCTAACAAACTTGTTCCTTGTTGAATAAGGAAGCGCAAGTTTGTTTCTTCAATTCTTCAAACATATCCGCGCGCTAGATCAAGATAAGGATAAGGCGCGTTATCAGGCCGTGGTTCCCAATGTTACTGGATTGGTTCCCACATTTGGCCTCAGGCTTATTTTACCAAAAATGAAGCCAATCTTCAAAACTCAACAATTACATTGATTACAAAAATGATTACATTGATTGCCAAAATGATTAGAGAACATGTGACATACGTGAATGACATGTAGCAAACCTTTTTTGAAAAAAGGCTCCTAAATAATATTATTATTATAGATTATAGATTATAGATATAGATAATATTATTTGAGAGCCTTTTTTCAAATGAGGTTGTACACATGACATTCTCATGGTGATTCTTCTTCCATATTGTTTTAGCAATAAATACATTAAATTCTTTAAATGATTTTTCTATTTTGGTTTTTTTGCATATTAATATAGAACAATTGACTTTAAGAATATTAATTATAAGAAGTATAAGAATAAAAAAAATCAGCACATGTTTAATATATATAGAAAAATAGGAAAATATCATTAAATAGACCAAATTGCATATGACAATTCCAATTTCCACATCACAATTTGATTGACACCCAACAAATGTAATTATTTGTATTTACTACTTTTCCATTCTTGGCATATTTGCATTTATCTATATATAGTGTTGTGTATTAGGTTCCTAGCATCTCTTACACAGTGTTTTCTTTATGCAATAAAATAATTTAGTATTTTTTTTATCCTTGCAGGTATGACGATTTATCAAATCTTTTGCTGCAATTCAAGAGCAGGTCTTTTGATCGTGTAGTCAAGTATATATGAAATTTGCTATTTTTTTTACTAGAATGTTTTGAAATTTGCTGTAATTCAAGAACCGGTGTTTCTTTTGTATTTTTAGCAAATTTGTGTTTTCTTCTTTTATATTATGCATGCATTTCTTGCAGGCATATAGTTTCATTTTGAACATGATTGAGTCCGCCAGTGTATATATATTCATGTATTTGTTTTACAACAACCAAGTATAAATAAAATAATATTTACAACCCTGAATATTTTTATTATTATTTTGGCGATTATTATTATAAAAAAATTAAAACATTATCATTTATACAATTAACACCTAATATTATTTTTTTCTAAACTAAATCATCACATGACACTATAATTTGTCTACAAAAAATAAATAAACAGAAATCATATATGCAACTATTATTTGTAAATTTATCAAAAATGAATGACACTACTATACAGTACAATGTATTGTACAATTTTTAGTTTGATTAAATGCAAGTATATATTTAATTAATTTATCAGATACCATTTGGTATAAATAAGGAATGTTTCTAAAATTCAAAGGTGTAAATAAGGAATATTTCTAAAATTCAAATTTTGAATGTAAAAATTAATTGCGATTTTCATGATTTCCTCCTATCAATGTTGTATAAGTTATGGTGATGAATAAACTTTACTCAATATTAACTCTTTTTATTTTTTTATTTATTTTTTATGTTCATTCTTTTTCATATTTCATTTAATGGCAACAATCATTTTTTCGTTCCTTATGATTAAAAAAAATGACGAACTTACGGAAAATGTATGATAAACTTACACTAAAGTAAATTATTAATCGATATAAAGTGCAAATTAAGAGTGAAGAATATTATATAAGTACTTTGAAGGGAAAAAATGCACTTTTAATAATTATTAATTGTACTTACAAAAACACTGCAAGAATATCAGATTAACAACAATATTGGTATAATCGTTTTAATTAAAATTAGGCAATATTCAAAACATAAAGTCATGATAAATGGAGTATAAATATTGGTCAACTAAAGTAAATGCATATTATTATCATTATTATTATATTTTTCAATAAAAATAATATTAAAAATAATATAAATTTTAGGTACATAAGAGGGTGACTTCTACGGTGAGGGTTATATTAAGTCCTTCACCGTGTACCATTTACTTAACCGTTAGATTAATCAAATCTATGTTATACAATTAGAGATTACCACACTCGATCAAAGTCTTTATCTTATCTTGCACAACATTCATAAGACTTCAACAGAGGTTAAAACCCAAAAAAATAAGACACACACTAACCAAAACTTTGTTTAAGAAAATTCAGTAAATAGATGATTTTGTGATAAGAATGAAATGAGTTTTACGATAGAAACCCCAAATTTTAACATTGAGAAACCCCAAATTTTTAACATTGGTCTCTTTTTGAGTTTATCCCTTTATAAAAAAATTAATAACTAAATTAAGAGAATGAATAAACAGTAGTGAAAATTTATGAATGAATTTAAATGAAACATCGCCGTTTAAATAAGAATATGTATATTAGTCAATATCTTTAACTATTTTAATTTGTACAAGAGGACAAAAAATCCTATATATCAAATAATGGGAGGAGTACATTCTCGCATGCAAATTCATAACAATAATAAAAAACTAATAAACTGATATTCCCTCTACATGAAAATAAAGAGACTAAAATCTTATAAGAAATAACTTCAATACGGGGGCTATTTTATATTGTAATTTTTACACGAACATATATTTTTACTTATGCATTAATACAGAAGACTTTTTTTTTTTTATTTTTAATTTTTACTTAGATCTATATTTTTACTCATATATTAATACGAAGACCTATTTATTTATTAATTTTTAAGGAATCTATGTTTTTAGTCATATATTAATAGGGAGACTATTTTTATTTTTTTAAAATTTCAACGGGAACCTGTATTTCTTACGGGAATCTTTTTTTTTTTTTGTTATTTTGTTTTTTGGTCTTTTTTTGTTATTTATATTGTAGTTTATATCTACTCATATATTGATACACAGATTTTTTTTTTTGTAATTCATATCCATCTCAAAGCCTTTTTACAAAACCTCAAAATCTCTTCCATATATTTCATAGAGAAATTATTTTCAATCAACTTTATAATTATTTTAGTGGAGAATAATAGAAATAACAACTATGATACACTTTTTATTTGATAAAAAATAAAATACGAACTATGGAAATCTTGCCTAAGAAAATCTATGACACTACACATAAATTTTACGGTTAGTTTTTATCACAAGAGTATTTATAAATGCATTTTTATAAATGCATTTTTACCAGTGCTTGACACGAGTCTGGATACTAGTTTATTAAATTTTGAGTTAATTTCGTCTAATTTTTTGTTAAATTTTGAGTTAATTTCTTCTAAAACTTCCACTTGACACCTCCTAAGTTGTCCAGTTATGCAATTTTGTTAGTTACATGGATGATTTAAACCGAAATTTGACTAAAATAACTGAATTGAAACTTTTTAAACTTAAGAGATCAAATTAAAACTTAAAATAAACATAAGGGACCAAATATATAATTGATATTTTTTTTACCAAATTCTAATATATATGTTTATAAAACTTATTTTTTGTTTAGAAAATATATATAAAACTTTTTGAGCTTAAATCAATTAGTAAAATTATCGGACCGAAGTTTGAATATGAGATTTTTCATATATTCACTTCAATGAATAGATTTTTAGCTACTAGACATTACTTGACCAAAAAAAAACTTGCACCCCCTAAACCAGAGTCTCGGCTCCGTCACTGGTACAGGGTGCGACATTTTTAAAAAATTTAATATACGTATATGGATATAAATTAAGGTACGGATACGTATCCGGAACTGGTACGAATATGTACCCAGTACTAGTACTTTTCCTCAAATGGAATATCCGTGCATCATAGATTATAAGTTATTTTTATAAATTCTTTTAAATACTACCTTGTCATGTGAAAAAAAAACTGTTAACCACAGTATGTGTGGTGGAGTTGCAAGTAAAAACGAAACTGTGTTTGGTTGAAAGTTTATTTTAAATCAATTGGCTTTTCAAAATTGCTTGTAAAATAATTTATGTTTGAAAGTATTCACTTAAAACTGAGTTGAACAAGACTAAAAATCAATTCAAGAGTCAAAAGCTCAAAATTCTACTTTGAAGTTAAAATCAATTCCAAAGTAAAAAAAATTCAACTTAATTACATTCAAACATGTTAAAATCAACTTTATACTTCTAAAATAACCTTTTCGTTATCAAAATTGAAGCCAGCCAAATATATCCGAGTGTATTATGTTTTATAAACGGTGAGTTTGTCGAAATTGCGCTGACACCGTGATATATTGTTGAAGTTCTAAAATGTAGTTTATACTAAAATCACAATGATTCCTTTCAAACTCACCGCCAATCAAAACATACACATAATAGTTTATGTATGAGTCCTCAAGCCTTTCGACGGTACGAAAGGACCATAACAAAATCCTTAGCTGAGCTTCCAACTGATGTTTCAACTCTTTCATTCTTTGACATTGTTTCCAACCACAGTTCCATTAAGTTTTGCAGCTGCATTGAACATAAAACTGGCTTATCTCCTAATAAAATCTCCACCTGTAAAAGTATAAAAATCAAAAGTAGCAATTAGCTTCTAAAAAATTGTAATACATTGGTTCAGAAAGGTGTTAGATTTAACAAAGAGAGAAAACCAATAACCAATTTACCTCATCTTCACTAGCAAGATTAAGCTTCTTTACTATATACTTTTTGATATGTGAAACAGGTAAACTTCCATCCCTATAAATAATAATGTGAAGATTTGTTAAGTGTGAAATCTGTCTCACAATGGAGAGTTACAAGGATTCTTGTGATAAATACTTGTTTAGATCTAAGCTTTATTAACTTTTGAATGCCAATTAAATGTAGAGTATCTAAATATGATTTCTAACTTGTAGCATTAGTAAAGAGTTGATACAAAATGCTTTGAAAGTATGATTTAGAGTATACACAAGTGAATAGGACCATTCATTGTTTGGTGTAAGTAAACCATGCCGAACTGTTACAACAGTTCGATAAAAATTAACCGAACTGTTGATGGTTCGTCCGGAACTGGTATAAAGATTTGGTGCATCAATTCTGTGGATTTGAACCGGAACTACCTTTACAAAAAACCAAACTGTCGTTTTTCGAATGATCTGATTCTTTGTACCAAATTGCAATTATTGACGGATAATTAAGACGGTTGAGTTCACTTCATGAACTGTAAGTCACAGATTCATTTTTCAGTGCGGTTTGGTTTGTTTTTTGGTTTTTATCGAACGTTGGTAGTGAATATACAAAAGTAGCTATTTTTTGGGTCAAGTAGTCTAGTGGCTAGAATTGCATCTCCTATGGTGAATAAGCGGGAAATGCTCCTACCAACTGAGTTACGTTTACGGGGACATACAAAAGTTACGAGAGAAACATCAGCCATATAAACAATTTTGTCACACATGACATGATCAGTTAAGGATAAGAAAAGAGAAAAAAAAGAATACTCATTGTAGAAAACTCAAAATACAAAGATATTCATCAAAAAATAAAATTCATAATAGAAAATGAAAATAAAACAAACTCACTTGACCCTTAAGTAGGGAAAAGATATTTGTGGCAGTGCACCAAGTTCCCTGCATCCATACATTCAAATATCAGATATACAAAGCCATAAGAGATGAAATATTAACAAGCCATGAAAAGTAATCATACTGCTCTTTGGAAGCAACTAAGGAGAACCAGAAAGAACCAAAGTCTTCATTACTTTCATTTTCAGGTAGTGCTGGAAGATTCAAGTCCTCAAAAAATTTTACTCTTTTTTCTTCCACCCTTTTAAGCTTAAACTTCAAGGAAGATAATTTTGGATCATTTTGATCACCTTCTGCTTCTGTTTGGTGGTTATTACAATGTTTCATAACTTCAAACTTAGTCACATGATGAGAATCATTGTCACTAGAATCGACAAGCATTGGAATGACACCATTTTCTTGCATGGTTGAGTTATTAAGAGACTTGTTTTTGTTTGTGGTTTCCACCAACCAATTCAATGGCTCACAAGCAGCTTTTTCTTTCCATGATTCAGCATTGTCCCTTGAAACATTCTTGAACACTATTTTTTGACTTGATGATTCTGGTTTCGAAGAATTCTGCCAATGATCATGCATTAAAGCACATTGTAAAGATCTTTAACAAAACATTGAAGACAATGGGAATAAAACAACATTAGTTTCATAGAGGATACAACAGTGCCGTCAAATAGGCTAGCGGCACTATAGCGCTACAATGTGAAGGAACTTGAGCAAACCGCACTATTGTTCCGTGATACGACTTTAGTACAAAGTGTTGTCAAATAGCAGCTTAACAGCATTATAGCGCTTTAGTGTAGCGGAATTTGAACACTGTTGTTTTCTGCAATCCGTAATTGACAACACTGGTATACACAATGGAACAAGAGAAAGCAAAAATGCATAATCGATTAAGAGAAATATTTTTCTCCCTTTTACCTTAAATCTGATTTTTGGAGTATCAGTGACTGTTTCAAGCCGGGGGCAATTATCGTCATTCTTTTGATGATCAACTGCGACTTTGTCAGGTTGAGCAGTAGGAGTTAATTCAGTTCTGATAAACTTTTTTCTCGCTGCAATTTTTGCTCTTCTAGCAGATAGAATTGTAGAAACTTCATCCAAAATTTCTATTCCACCTTGTTGTTTCACCTCTTTCTTAACATCTTGTAGAGTGATAGGTAGTTCTTCTTGCAGCTGTTTTGGCTTTTCTTGAATCTTCTTTCCTTTTCTTACATATTTCTTAATTTGTTTTGAAGCTGTTTTGGCCTTTTTTGCTTTGGATTTTGAATAGGATTGAGAGTTCTTCCTTTTTTTGGTTACCAATGGAGTTGAAGGAAAATTTTCAGCTGTCATAACTTTTCCTTCAGAAGTGAAAAGATGATCCTGTATTGTTTTCCAAGTATTATCTGCCCTGTAGATTCATTTCCAATATAATATAAAAGTCAGGTAAGTTTGGAAGAACTCGACAAGAGGGAGAACTAGAAATGAAATGCAACCTACGAAGCACCGACACAGACACCAGGTACGACACTGACACCTTGACATCAATAATATGAGAAAATGGAATAATTGAATATAACTACACATGTCAGTCTTGTGTTGGTGTCCAACACTAACACGTTTTGAACACCAGACATGACTTCAATGTGAATTGTCGGTGCTACATAGATTGCAACCATAGTTCATGAAAGATGAGTGATGTTCATGGAGGATACTTTAGTTTGTCTAATGGAGAACAACCCAAATCTACTTTGCATACTGGACAGTGGTTTAGTTTCTCATCTATTAGCTTCCTTTCTATACATTCCCTGCAAACTGTTATTAAACTCAGAGATTTAGGCATGTTTAGAGAGAAAGATAAACAAAAATGGAAAAGAAAAACAAGGTATATTATATTCATCACATAAAAGATAAAGATGAAAACAACATAAATCAAGGCCTTGTTTGAAGGTATCAAACACGGACACCAGACATGACATGGACACTGACATGTTGATGTTGACACATATAATAATTTGAAAAATTGACATGATTTGATGAAATCTTATATGTCGGTGTTGTGTCCTGTCAAACACAGATGCATCTCCGACAACAGGACACGCCAAATATGAGGAGTGTCTGTGATTCATAGGTTTCATCATGCAGATTGAATATAAACAGTATCACATTTTGCTTACAAAATTGTAAAAATACTATCAGAAAATGTTTGCCACTTATACTACATTATGTATAAATGCCTAAAATAACAAAATTGATTACCATTTACAAACATTTCTAATTAAGTCACTAAATAAACAGAACAAATTAAAACCAAACTACTAATTAATCACACACATATCATCATAAGCTTAAAAAAGCTAAAAATCAACAAAGTTATAAATTTCTTGTCATGGTTAAAAAATAAAAACAGAGAAGAAATTGAAATCAAACTTACAAATATCTAAGCATTCAGAAATTGAGGTAGCATTTCTGAAAATATTGTTACACAAAGGACACGTGAAGCATGTCAAAAGCTTAGCATTATTCACCCATTCTCGTACCATTGTTATTTGTCTTTTTTCTTATATCTGTCACTGACAAAGACACACACGTAAGAACATGTTCTCCATAGTCACGTAATTACATGGTGCATGTCACCAAAAGGAATAAAAAAGTTAACAGTTTTCATAACATTCGAGAATAACAAAGAAAATAGTTGGTACTGAGATAGGAAAAAAACAAAAGGGTTTCGAGAATTTTGCAAGATCCTATGAAAGGTCGATTCTTGACTATGGAATGAAAAGGTCGAAGAAAACAAAAAAGTGGGATTCTTGGAGTATCGAATGTGTTTGTCTCGTTCGATTTGTACTATGGTTGATGTGTTTTTTTTTTTTTTTTATCTAAAAAAACAACGTATATGGTTTCTATGTGATTAATGTGACAGAAATTAAAATGTGTTGTGCTATGTGCGTGAGAGAAGAAAGAAACGGCATGTGTTTGTTACATTTGAATTGGGTATATTACAAATAGGATCCCTTGAGCATTAATGGCAATTAAAAAAATTGGGTAGGAGAAATTATAATTAGAAAATTAGAGTGCAGATTTATTTTAGTTCTTACACTTTTTTGATGAGTTAAATCTAGTTTCTAACAAAAATAAAATTAAAGTAATCTCTCCCATCTAGGGGTGTGCATGGTAATGAACCGAACCAAACTTGAACCAAATATATGGTTCATGAACTAAACCAAAACCACTTTCATTTAAAATCGGTTTATTTTATAAAACAAATTCAATTTAGTTTAAAATTGGTTTAAAACTGGTTTACAATAAAAACCAATTAGTATTTTGATTCAATTTTTTGCTTCTCTATCCTCTATGACTTTGGTTTACTTCATTCAAATCCAGTTTGCAAAAATGATTTTCTAAAAATCCATTTTTCAATTTTTTTAAGATAAACATTTTTGATTTTTTTTTGACAAAAACGTTCCCGAAATTTTCGAGGAAAAAGTTTCAATTTTAGTTAAAAACATTTCCCGGTTTTTCCGGAAAAACTTTCCGATTTTTTTCCGGAAAAAAGTTTCGCTTTCAGATAAAAACAATTCCAAAGTTTTTTCCGGTAAAAAAGATCCCGATTTTTTCGGAAAATTTTCAGATTTTTTTTCGGGAAAATTTTTCGATATTTTTTCCATAAATAAATTTTACGATATTTTTATCTCTTTTTCCGGATAAAATTCCCGATTTTTTCCGGAAAAAGTTTCCTATCTTTTTTTGGGAAAAAATATAGATCTTTTTTCGGGAAAAAACTTTCTGATATTTATTCGGAAAAAATTTTCAGATTTTTTTCGGAAAAAGTTTCCGATATTTTTTCCAGATCCAATTTTTTTCGGAAAAAAAATTCCCGATCTTTTCCGGAAATAATTTCCTATTTTTTTACGGGAAAAAAATTTCCGATATTTTTTCGAGAAAACAATTCGATCTTTTTTCCAGAAAAAAACTTTCCAATTTTTTTTCGGGAAAAAAACTTTCCGATATATTTTGGGAAAAAAAGTTCCGGGTTTTTCCTGAAAAAAGTTTTCGATATTTTTTGGGAAAAAATTGCAATATTAATGTTGGTGAAAATTGATTTAAGGAGGTGTGAAAAATATGGTTAACCATAACTGATCCGTATAATTCAGTTTGGTTTCCAATTTTTTTTTGTTACCATTTTGGTTATTGGTTTTTTTTTCATCTTTAAACTGGACTTTTAAAAACTGGTTCTATTTGGATACTAATTTGGTTCAAAGGAACCAATTTATTTGCACACCCACACCTATCACACACATAAGAAAGTAAGATTGACAATTTTGCCCTTGCTTCCACTCCTTGCTTGACCCTATGATGCACGGATACTCCATTTGAGGGAGAGTATTAGTACCAGGTACGTACTCATACATTATCATAATTTATCTCTATACTCGTACATTAGTTTTTTTTTAAAATGTCGTACCATGTACCCGCGGCAACGTAGCTTGCACCATAATTTGACACCTCACGGAGGGAGTACAATTTTTATATTTATATACATAGTCTATACATGCCCAATACCTGATATGCTAAGGTTAAATAAGGTTTTTTTAATCCACTAGGTTTGATCTTGTGGTGGGAGTTTGGGTGTCAATAGATATCTTAAATTTCAATTTTAGACACTTCAAAAAAAATTTAGGCAAATTCCAGCCGCGCAAATATTTTCAGTCACAGTTTTTGGTCTTTGCGGAATTTTGAATGTTTTTCCGCGGTTGTAACATCCTCAATTCTTACATTAGTATTATAAACTCTTAAGGGTATTTTCTATAAATCATCACATGTCTAGAGCTAATATTAGAGTATTGATACAGTTAAGATGTAGTGGTAGTCCTCTAGTATATGTGTTGTCACTTGAAGGAAGTAGCTTGGCTAGAGATAGACATGTGTTACACTATGCCCCATGACTCACAACACCACTATCTCTTTGCCTTTGATTTTTCCTCCTGACTAAAGCAAAGTTCATACTCTCTCAAACTCTCTCCTCTCTCACGTATGAACAAACAAACAAGCAAGCACACAAACCTCATTCTCATTTCTCTAAATTCCTCACAAATCACTCCCAAATTCTAAGCATGCAAATATCAATACATGCTCCTTAAGTGGTAATCAACACTAGAGGGTAAGTTTAATTCTTCAAATCCCTTCTCAAACTCTCTCAAATTCATGCTCTAATTCTCAATTCTAATACCCATGAGTTGTTCTTCAAGAATCATAGATTGGAAGCTAATTCATGGAGAATTGTGTTGATCACAAGGGAATCAAAGTTTCTAACCAAGTCTGTATCTAGCTGTTTGGCCAAGATCAAAGCTGCATTCAAGTCATAACCAAGGATTAAAGCTTCAATTTGAGGTGGGTTCTTAGGATAGAATAGTTAGAATTATTCCCCAAAATTCAACTTTGCATGATAACATAGGATTTAGGGATTGAAATGTGCATGAGAAGGGTTTAATTCCCAAAACTATTCTCCATTATAATTATTATGATATTCATGATGTTAATTGCTTGAAAGATTGGCAATTGTAGTGTAGAAAACTCTGTTTTGAATTGGTTCTGCAGGGCTTCGCGCCGAGGCGCAGCACTTTCGCGCCAGGGCGCAGGCAAAATGAGACAGAGACAGAACCTGGAATGCAGGTTCGCGCCAGGGCGCAAAAGGTTCGCGCCGGGGCGCAAGCAGCATTTCCAGCTTTTTGTCCTCTGTTTCCTGCTTTTGAAAATTCATACGCATTTTGGATTGTCATCTTTTAAGTCTTGTTTTCCATTAACATTAAGAATACCATATAATTATGATGTCGTTGCACGAATAGGATTGATTATAACCTAGGTTAGTATCTAGGTTAGTCTCCCGGGATTGGGATATATTGGTAGTATGTTAACACATTAGAATTATGTGTAGTATCAGTCCATAGTATGTGTGGCTGCTTGAGCACCACCAAAGGGATTCGTGGAATCCATAGTTATGTGTGGTTGTTTGTCACCACCAAAGGGATTCGTGGAATCCATAGTTATGTGTGGTTGTTTGTCACCACCAAAGGGATTTGAATAATCCAAAGCGATAAGATATCAATAATAATGATTGTGATGCCATAGTTATTTCCTACCATATGTGCTTTGTTCACGAAGATTGGTACGGAAAAGCGTAAGGCTTTCTGAGACCGGCTCACCTCAGATCGTCCTTGCATAGTTAAAATGAATTCAGATAATTTGTGTGTTACACCATATGAACTGTTTATGTATATATGAACATATTTATAGCGCTGAGTTGCGTGAGGACTGATTATAGGTTGATTCCCCTGGTGTAGTCACCAATAGGTGGGTAGTAGAATCCACGAGACTTAGCAGTCTTACCCCCCCCGTTCATGTTTCAGGTGCACAGGGTGAAATTGGTAAGCAAGCTGCAGAGGAGTTAGCAGTGCTTGTGACTGTGATGTTCGAGTTTAGAACATTTAGTTTTTTATGTTTCAGTTTATTTCCTTCCGCTGTGTCGTACTTTCTTGTACTTTAGCACCTGCGTGTGCTTAATCAACACTCCATGTATTTGTAAACTTAATGTACTCGGTATTTGATTATGGACTTTATAATATATTCTAGACAATGTATTATGGGGTGTTATAGCGGTCATGTTTAGTATATTATAGAAATCTCTTTTGCAAAAGATAGTGTAACCAAAAAAAGAAATCTCTCGTGCAAAAGATTAATTTTTTAAAGTTTACCCAAATATTACCGTCACAACTTTTGATTTCCACTTTTAAATCAACTTATGTGTATCATTCAATATATTTTTTCCGCGATCATGTTTAGTACATTATAGGAATCTCTTCCAAAAAGTTTTTTTATTTTTAAAGAGTGGTGAGAGGAATTTGATAACGAGGTGTCTATAAGAGAGTTGAGTGTCTACTAAGACAATGTCAAATAATCGATTATCCCAAAAGCTTAAGCTGTTAGGAAAGACTACATCAATGGTTTTATATTATTTCTAACACGCCCCCTCACGCAAGAGGGCACTTGAGCTTGAAGCGTGGATAATGCATAGGCCCACCTACCATATGCTTAAATTCCACTTTTTAATTAGAAAGTGAGGGGAGCGGGAATCGAACTCTAGACCACTTAGTGATAGAGGCTCTGATACCACATGTCAAATAACCGATTATCCCAAAAGCTTAAGCTGTTAGGAAAGACTACATCAATCGTTTTATATTATTTCTAACAGACAACGGTACATATCCGGAGACAAAGAAAAAATGGTTGAAGGAATTTGAAATAGTCTCAAGGTGTGAGATTATTGAATCAATATTTTGTGTATATTTTCAACTAAAAATATCTCACAAAATTTATTGCACAAAATAATTGATCAAAATTTCTTGACTTTTGAATCCCGATAAACTTTTATACTACCTTTGTCCCTAATTATAAGACCTTGTTTGATAAAAATGCACTATTCATTTACTTTGTTTTGACCGTATTTTTGTAATAATATATAAATTAAATATTATCATATAAGATCTTGTTCAATTTGTTTTGATGAATACTTTCAAAATATTAAGTTTTTATAATTTTTACTAATAGACAATTAAAGATATTAATGATCAAAATTGTGCATTGGCGTACGTGCAGTGGACAAAAAATGTCTTATAATTAAGGACATTGGTAATAAGTTTTAAAAATTCTCAATTGAATACCATAAATTTTTATTTTTATTTTTGACTTAGAATACCACAATTTATTAATCGATGAATGTCCTAATTAGATATAAAAAAATTATGATTTCTAAAAGCCTTGATTGAATGTTTTTCCAAAAAAAAATCTTGATTGAATACACAAGTGGTTTAAATTTTAAAATGTCACGACCCTGTATACCTTTTTGTTTTTACTTTGCGTTCAAATAACATAGCTGGTGTAACAAGTTCAAATGGACTTGTATTTGAATAATTATATTTTTAAATACTTTTTTAATTAATAAAACAAAGGACAAAACTTATATGCATTTCCATACATGCATTTCTTACTTTTCCTCTCACAAAGAGGTAGTTTTTTTATTAAAAAATAATTTTCTTTTATTTTTTCAAAATGAAAAAACACAAATAATCACCACTTTGTGAATGGAAAAGTAAGAAATGCATGTATGGAAATGCATGTAAGTTTTGTCCTAAAACAAAACCTAAATTACCTCCAAAGGCTTGGTCTAATTGCAAAAAAACAGGTCTTGAATTTGAAATGTATCGGGTTCGAGTTCCGCTGGTGTCTTTGGAGAGAAGTAAATATATTAACCTTTGTAAGTGCTCTTTTAGCCCTAAGGACTTCTCTGCCTTGGAATGGGCACCGTTCCCTAACCTTAAATTTGTATTATTAAAAAAAAAAACATAAATTTAATTAGGGTTCTTCAAATTTATTCTTTCCCACCTACATCACCTAATCTTATCTACGGCTTCTCATTCTCCTTTCATGGCCAATTCTAACCTAGACACAAATACAAATAAAAATGGCTTAGGGACACTCATAACCTTCAAACAATAAAAGAAAAATAAAATATATAATATGTACTTTTTAAATAAGTATATTGCTTTGATGAGTATGTGCCTAAATTTTTTGAGTGCGCTGGATATGCACCCACGGCGTAAAGTACGTTTTACACGGACAACCAATTAAATTTTGCCACATCAAATATTGCATAAAATAAATTAAAATAATAAAAAAAACTGCCTGCACAGTCACACACACTGCACTTTCTCCCTCTACCAACATTCCAGTAACAAGAATTCAGATCGCTTTATATCATCCATGAGCTCTATGCTTTTGTTTCTTGCTTGATTTGAGTTTTATGAATATTCAAAGAGTATAAGAATGTCTAAAAAAAGTGCAGGAATAGGAAAACTAGGAAGCAAAAAGGGTGCTGAACCACACCATTCATGGGGGTGAGATATTTGAAAATTTGGGATGGGAGGAGCATCCACCACCATTGATGGGGTGGATATTAAGTACAGTGAAAGGGAAAGAAAAAAACAATGGAAAAGGATAATATTGAAGATGACTACGTGTGCCAGAGAGAGAAAAAGGGAGATGAAAAATTAAATAAAAATAAATAACAATGCTGATGTGGCATAATAATATAATTTAATTGGATGACCCCGTAAAACCACTATTACACTGCATGTGCATTTCCTTTTTTCCCAAATTTTTTTGTTTAGGCTTGTGCCCAAGTAAGTGTAGCTCATATCCTACACATTCGATCAAGGTTGTCACTGCGAAGCTATAGTTAAGGTGCACGGAGTCTTACCGTCTAGCCATTGGTAGTCCAATTTCACCAGTCCATGTCAGTGTGATTGTGAGAGTAGAATTTTCCAAAATTAAAATATAAAGAAATTGTGAAGAAAACCTCATTCAATGGCTGGATCCAAATGGTATACAAAATTTATTTATAATGCTCATCTGATCCATGTTTACATGAGGTTAAAAGAAGAAAAAAAAAGTATTATATTAACCCAAAAAAAGCATAACAAGGTTAACAGATTCAACTTGATTAAATCACATCAAGGCAATAAAATTATTCAAAACTCAAAAATCAGCTCTGGATCTATAGTTTTGTTTTTGTTGCTTTGAATCCAAATGAGCTTATTGCAGATCCACCAGCCCACTTTCAATTTTGGGAGTCTTAGAGCTAAGTTTCCATTATATCCCTAATGGAATCTTGAAAAAATTGACAGAATCTTGAAAAAATTGACAAAATCTTGAATCAATATATATATAAGGTTTGTAATGAGTCATTACCATTAGACCATATGCAGTAGTCCTAAAGTTCATTCTCTACACCCCTTTTACAGCATATTGATTTTTATGATCCAACCAACCCCTTTTTGCGAGCGTAGAAGGTAATCATGATAAACATAATAGCGGAAAATGCCCCCGAGACAATAACTACCTGCAAATAAACATGATTATATGTTACTCTATATAGTTAGAAATTATGCATTATGCAGCCACATGATTAACTATTAACATGCATGCACATAAACAGTAATAGTTTTCTTACCCATTTGAACATGTATCCATGGTCGTCATTCCAAGTATATGGGATGTTCATGCCAAAAATAGCAGTCACCAGAGAATACACAGATAGGCAAACAGTTCCAGAGCTAAGAAAGAGTTCCAACTGCATGAGTGTTGAAAGGTTTAGCAAACATATTCTTCCTAAAATATACATTTTACAACATACTGATAGAAGACATGCATGGTGCAGAAACATAAAAGGCACCTGAATAAGCTGATTACGATGGTTGTCAAGCTGCAAAATAGTAAAAAGAATAAAATAATTCATATTAGATGTAATTCAAGCAAATATATCTATTGTTATTTACCAGTAAACTGCTAGTTACTTACTTGAATGTTAATGTAATCTTCAGTATCATCAATATACTCTCGCAGCTTTAATTGAAAAAAAAAAGGGAAAGTAATTAGACCGAGTATAATATCTGTTTACCACGGGGTAAAACTATATATACAACTATGAAACACCAACACAAACATGACACTGACACGTCAACACCAATAATAATTTGAAAAAACGGATTAATTGAATGTAAATCACATGTGTTTGTGACGGACACCAAACACGCCTTCAATTTGAAGTGTTGGTGTTACATAGATCATAGATCTATGAATAACAACTCAGAGTTCAACAAAACCCAAGTTATAACAGGGCTTTTAACAGGGCTACTGCAAAAATAAAAAATAAAAAAACTTTCTAGAGAAGCTAAAAACTTGATCTATTAGGCGATAGACTGTACCACATTTCACCATGAATAAAACATTTAGAAATCTTGAAATATTGAATTGTACACTCGATCACTATTATCACAACAGACAGAAAGTTATAACGGCAAAGGGGCTACAGAAAAGGTCCAAAAGTATAGTCTGTAGTCTGATTCAATTAACAGCATATCATCTCCCAATTCATGTAACTAGTGAGACAAATGTATACACACACAACAGTAGCCTTGTAAACATTAAGACTCTCAATTTGGTAAAACTTCAAAATGCCGCTCAGTTCACTGTCTAGTAATTAGATTAGTAAGAAAGTAAAAATTAAGATTAACAGTTCTCTATCACATTGTTTGTAAGATTCAGATGGAGATGACACTTACGGTGGTTAATTTGTTTAATGTGCCATCAATTTGCATGAAATAAGCCTGCAAAAATGAACAAACACAGTACAGCAATTTTTTAATCTAAAATTATGGAAGATCCATTCTAAATATTTTTTGAAGTAATAAATGTTGTAACCTCAAGCAACATTTCAAGCTCTTCCACGTCATTTTCATCTAAACGAACTGTTGCAATGCTTGCTCTACTTGCTCTGGATATCTTTGATCCTATTGTTGGGGAGCCAGCGAACCAATTTGCAGCACCTGATCCACTAACTGGTGATGCTGAACCTGCCTTTCTTGACAGGTATAGGTCGGCCATGTCATCATCGTCATCCAGCAACTGTTCAAGCTCATCTCTGACCTGTAGCACATAACAAGAACTGGTGA
Source organism: Trifolium subterraneum (assembly GCA_951799995.1). Taxonomy (NCBI): domain Eukaryota; kingdom Viridiplantae; phylum Streptophyta; class Magnoliopsida; order Fabales; family Fabaceae; genus Trifolium; species Trifolium subterraneum. Next base: position 18,432,816 of record OX637463.1, on the reverse strand, counting down.
TGGGAGAAGCAGAAAGGAGTATACATGGTATTTCATTTTAAAATGATCTAGGTGGTGCACAGTGAGTTTGGGTTTTATACGATCTGTGTCTATCTCCACGGTTGGACACAATGTTGCTAACATTGTTATGATCTGAAAAAGTGCTTTTTTATTTTGTGTAGAAGAAAGGACTAAAAATTATCTAAGATGGGCATTTTCAGTCACGATTTTTTCACTAGCACAGGATAACTTAACATACCTTTTGAACCCGAGCAGTCAGCCTTGTCATTGCACTCTTCAGTTTACGAACTCTGTCCAAATTACGACTACTAATCTGCAGTTTAATGTAACTCAAAAGTTCATAACAATTGAACAAAATAAAGTCAAGAATTTCAAAAACATAAATGAAACAGATTCACGTTTCGAGCCAAACAATAGAAATCATGTAAGTGAAAGCATCCATAATCAGAATCAACACCTCAATGATGATAAGTGCAAGGAGTAAAAAGCATAAGATATTTGAACTGAAGGAAAGAAAAATCTCCTAAACCACTTTTAATGAAGCTTCCTAGTTGTTATCTTATTACATATTTGAGGAGGGCTCATGTTAAAACTGAAACGAAAGAAAAACAAGATAAGGAATTCAATTATATATGTACCTTGGAGGTAAGTTCATCTAATGCAGGATAAGCAGCCATCTCCAACTCAGTTGTACGTGCAGCAAGAAAACTACAAATGGCTTCTAAAGCCACCTCCAAGGCACGAAACTCAAACGGTGACTCTACATTGCAGAATTTAGAACATTCAGATACGAGAAGAAAAACAATGTTTGATTAGAGAAGAAAGGATGCAATCAACTATGCAATCAACTATTTTTTTACACAGTTCATCTTTAATGTTTGATTAGAGAAGAAAGGATGCAATCAACATACCATCTTCTTCAGCAGCTTCAGCATCCTGTTGACCACCAAGATACTCTTTACCATCTCCTTGTTGTTGATGGATATCACTCAGTTTAGGCAATCGCCTCTGCAGTTCCTCAACAACAGGGACCACGTGTTCATCTGTTGGATCTCGCAGTAATACCTATACCACAACTTAGTTACAGTTACAATGCAGAAGTAAAAGCCATCTCAATCTCTATGAACAATTATGCATTGTAAACGTTTGATACAGGGATTCACAAATATATAAACTGGGACAGACAACAGAGTAAAACCTAATGAGGCATACTCTAAAGTATCCTAGCTCTATAAAACTCTATCCATTGTCACTAAAATCATATAGTTATATTCGTTCCAACAAGGCAGTGGTGATTTATGCCATCACATTTAAGCAAAAACTTTTACACTATAACAGGAAAATCAATCCGACAAGTAGGTTATTGTCCTTGCACTCATTTCTTACTATGAACAAGATACCATAATTATAATATTCGTTCCAATAATCCAATTATATGTGTCGTTAAATGCGTGGAATGTGGATCAATTAAGATACTCAAAGCATGCCAAATCTACCATTCCTCTGGTCCTCACACCTCATCGCTCAATTAGTCTAAGCTTTTCAAAAAATAAAATTGAAAAGGCAAGCTTTTCAACCATTAGTAACCAAAAGCTAAAAACTAGAAGCTTGTTCCTTATTAAATTCATACTGTTCCAAAGTTTTTTCTTTCCAACATATATAGAATACGAAGTTATAGTGTTTCAAATCCTGCTCCTTCAAAAGTGGAGACAGTGACATTATGCATTAACACAGTGACATTACATGCTTTAAAGGAAGGGCCCGGCTAACAAGTGCCCTAAAATAAAAGTTTTATACTATCGAAAATAACAATTTTAAAACTTTTAAGAAACTGAACACAGAAATTTTAAGACAATATTTTATATTTGATTCTGTAACATGTATCCTTAGGACACTGACACTTGTTAGCATCTGCCTTAAAAAAAGAGAAAAGGGGACATGCACTGCAATTATGCTTTCTAAGATGCAGATACAGAATGAGTTTATGCATGAAGTCTCATTAGATGTCAAGGAAATCAACAACAACAAAAAACTTCATTCACCATCATCAATCAACAAATTCAAATATTGAAAGAAAAGCAGACTAACCTCTTCAGCAGTGATAATTGCCTTGATATGCTGAAACACAGAACCATAAAAAACAAAATTAAAAACACACAAAACAAAATACAATACAAAGTAAAAAAACAAAAACAAAATCATATGATGCAGTGCACCTCCAAGTTAAGAACAATAGCTTTCTCACGACCAAGAATAGTAGAAGGGTAAGAGAGCAAAGGATCAAGAATTCTAAGATCACGTGCATTAATTTGAACCCTATGCATGATAGCATACTTGTCAGCATCAAGCATCGAACCTTGGCCCATAGCATCAAACAAAATCCAACTTCTTGAAGTTTGTGTCTTCTTCTTCGCAACTACCATAGCCTGTGGGTCCGCAGGTACAACACTACCATCTCTAGCCATCTCTTACCCTATCCCTCCAAACCCACTTCAAATCACATAACACAACCTCTCAATTCAAAACAGCAATCAAAATTCCAAACTCGATTCAATTTGATTCAAAAAGTTAAATTTTGAATAACCCTTTTGCACATTTCATCAAACACCATGTGGGTATCAGATTCCCACCTCAAAAAAAGCGTTTTTCTCGATCAAACGCTCAAGAATCAGATTCCTAGAAAAAATAAAGAAACAAAACACCATGAAAAAAAAAGAAGAACGAGATTTATGTTTTCTTTTACGTTTGTTGTTGATTTTTTGAGCGTGGATTTGAGTTTTTCTATGTTGGAGAATAAGAAGGTTTCTGGTGAAGGTTTATTTATCAGAAAGTGCAGTGTTATTTATTTCGTGAAGCATAAAGTTTGGTTTTCTTTTTGTACCAAAAAATACAAAAAAATTGGTTATCTTTTTTGATTTTCAAGCATAAAGGTTTTTTGGTTCACCTGATATGGGTTTATTCTTTATTTTTGAATTGAATCACCCATCTTATTTGTTCCAATCTTATTTGGATTTTACTTTGATAGCTACCTTTTTGTTTTTTTCTTTTAAACAAATCTTTTTTTAATACAAAGATACTCTCTCAAATAGGAGTGTTGGCGGTTTGGTTTGAATGGGTTTTGATGCAATAATTCATCTGATCCAAAATTAATTTTATTTGCGGTTTGATTCGATTTTGGATGACAAATAAAAAAAATCCGATTTAATCTAATTTTATGCGGTTTAATTTAGATCGGTTTTTGGATATCCAAATTATGAATTATAATTTTTTATTAAATATTAATATTATAAAAAACACTATAAAGTAATAGTTTGAATTTTCTAACGAAATAAAAATTAAGTTTGATGTAAAATATAACATATAATAGATTACAATTAATATTTTGGAATGACAATTATAAATTATATTTGAAACATATCAAAATGTAAGAAATAGATTAAATAATCTAACAAATAGCATTAATAAAATTTAAAATTAACAAAAAAAATAGTTTAATGCAACATATATTCATACTAATAAAAAGACAAATAAGTATTAAAATATATGTATATCAATTTTGAGAAATCAATCCGAAATTCAATCTGATACAGCGGTTTTTCTTAAAAGAACATCCAAACACATCTAAAAATATTCGATTTTTTGCGGTTTTCGATTTTTTTGGATCGGTTTGCGGTTTTTATTTGGATTCGTTTGGAATTGAGCATCCCTGCTCTCAATTATAATTGTAAAATAAAAGTTTTAATAAGTTTTTTTAGTTCTCATAAGTTTTTTGTTCGAGTCCGGTGCTTATAAATTTAGGTCATGTTTGGATAAACAATTTATAAAAATATTAATTGTATTAGAGCTTATATCCATAAACTCTTATCTTCAATAATTTTTTATGTTTGGGATTTAGACTAAAAAATACTTATATAAATTGAAGTGTTAAATAGTGGTTAAATAAGTTTTTGGTCCTAAAATTTTTAACAATTTTTGGACTCTTAGGGTCCGTTTGGTAAACATGATAAAGAGACAAAATATGATAATACTATAATATCCTGTTTAAATCTGTTGTTCGATGCACCAATAGGAAATGATAAATTAAACGTATCGCATATGTATTTTTATATATAAGATAGGATAATTACTTGAATGTAAGGTAAACGGGCAACCAGTTGCGCCGCTAATCATTTTTGGATGGCAAATCCAATCCATTTAAAAACTACATCTACAGACTTAGGAGACACCACATTGCAATGCATGACTAACTCTATGCAAAATATTCACAACATCTGGTGATAGGAAACCAAACGTGTCAAATGCAAATGGTATAAATGCATGTTGGTTATCAGCACAAGCTTTCTCATGTTTAGCCACTTTGCTTGAAGCAGCTTTGAGGGCCGCCTGTCTTACAGTAAAATCCTCAGTCATCAATCCCACAAGTGGGGAAACTCCAGTCAAGTCAACACATGCATGTTTTCCTCCTACCCACCCGTACACCAGAACATCTGTTGGCCTCAATGTATATCTTCCCTCCAGTGGGTCAGTCAAGAAGTTCACAGGCGCCTCTTTCTTCACAGATATTCTTGCGCGCTTAAAAACATCAAAAAGGACATCCCGAACAAAGTCATGTCTGTATTTGAAGTCTGGAAGCTCTCGACAATGAACTGCATGCTCCCCAAATCTATCCAGACATGCCTTACGACAAACAGGGCATACCTCATCAGCAGGAAATAAATGAATCATCAAGCAATATTTGAGGACAGTGCGATACTATATCGGGGACATATGTTGACCTAATCCATCTATTGGGATGGCTAGCAAAAAATCTTGAGCATGAGCTGCCTGTAAATATCCAAAAATAGCTTTTTGTCTGTTAGTACATTGAAAGTTAACTTCCATGTCCTTAACAATTTTACTAAATAAGGCACTCGCCAAAACATGTTGGGCTTTAGGGGGGATGATGTCCTTGCTAGTAAAACTGCTAAAGTCAAAAGTTGGAATCATATCACGGAGACCATCCAAAGCATTGTAAAAATCAGAGTTCATACCACATACTTCACTATCCCTCAATATATGTTCTTGCAACACCCAAGACTGAGCTCTGGAAGCCACAAAAGCATATGAGCTTGCCTTTAAAGCTGAGAACAACCCCAACCCCCCAGCCTTAATAGGTAAGGAAGCTATCCTCCATTGGATATCCCCAAAGAAAGGACCTCCACCAACCACAATGTCTTCAACCGCACCACCCAACCTTTTATCAAACAAAATAGTTGCATCTTCCATGTAAACTAGTTGACACGTCCTTAGGCCAAAAAAACAGTTTGACAATACCCATGCATGAGTGAAGTAGAAGAAGTTCACTCTACGGGTCCCTTAACCGAGGAAGAAGATGCATCAACTCAACAGCCCTGACAACTCTCTTCATGGCCACCCCCTCGATAAAACATTTATCTCGACTAACAGCCCCTCCGAGCAATTTCACCCCCAGCGTCAGTCTCCCAATATCCGAAGGAAACAACCCCTCACAAAGTTTATTTCCATCACATGAAGGCCAAAAGATCTTAGTCTTACAAATATTTAAGTCAAGACCCAATCCTGGGCCTGTCTCCCAGATGATATCAAGTGCTTTAGCCACTTTCCTTGAATCTCCTACAACAGTCCCATCATCAAGATACCAAGCATGAAGAAGAAGCTTGCAATTGTCTCTGATCATGTGAATAAGAGGGTGTAACACAAGCGCGAAAAGGAGCGGTCCCAATGGGTCACCTTGTTGTACCCCAGTGGCTGACATAATATGCCAATCCCCAATGTATAACCTCGCTTCCTGACCATAGAGGAACTCAACCCACAAAGAAATAGATGGACATCTCACTCTTACCTCACGCAGAAGTGTCGACCTGTCTACCATGTTGAATGCATTTGAAAAATCTACTATGAGCAAAGCCAAAGATCCATCTTCATGTCACTCGCTTAACACCCTATTGACAATATGTAAAATGGCCTCTGCACCACCTGATATCCCAACCCCAAACTAAAAGTCATTAAGATATTTAGTCACAACTTTTGGTCTAGAATTTTAACCATTTTTTTTGTACTTTTTCACCTGTGTGAATAATTTTCTATATTCATGTTTATAAAATTATAATATTTTTATTTTGGTTTACAATGGAGTTGGGGATCGAACCCAAGATTTCTAGCATACTACTCAAATGCCTCACGACCAAACCTAGTGGCTTAAAAAAAAAAATATATATTTTTGCAAAATTGGCTCCCTTATTAAAATTTGACCATATTGGTCCCTCCAACACATGTTTTGTTCAAAATACGGTAATAGAACATGTTTTAAATTAACTTTATAAAGAATTTTTCTTAGAATTTCACCGATGTTGGTATTTTCTCATAATTAGATTATACTCACTCCGATTCTTTTTATAAGAAACAAAATTGAAATTTTGTTGGTCTTTTTTATAAGAAATTTTGACCAATTTCCAAATGCTGTAAATGCTTAATTTCACGCATACCATTATTTATTATGAGAGAGAATATTAAAAATAAGTAAGTAAGTTGAATTTAAAGTGAATAAATAAGGGTATGCATGAAATAAATTTAAATTTACAAGAGTATTAAACGAAAATCACAAAGTACAATGTGCTTGCGTGGTCTATGTGATTTTTTTCAAAATGTTCCTTATAAAATGGACCGGAAGTATGCAACAACATTTAAAACATATCACATCACCAATTTATAGTTAAAATTATGATAGAGACCAAATCTACAAAGTGGTAAAAATAAAATGACCAAAAGCCTAAAATTTAAAATGTTATACATAAGTTGACTTAAAAATGGGATAAAAAATCGTTAAAAAAAATAGAATAAAAAACGTAACAATTTTTTTTTTTGTAAGTAACAGAAAATATTTAGGAGATCAAAATTTATTGAAGATTTTATAAAAATTGAAAACAAATTTTAAAATATTAATTAGAATAAAAAATATATTTAAAGATGAAGGCAATAGGTTTCATAAGTGTAGCTTAAATGGTAACTACCAAGGATATTATTCGAGTGGTCGTGGTACGAACTTCAAATTTCAAATTTCTCCATATTTAAATGTGTGAGTCTAGTTACCGGATTCCTTGATAAAAAAAATAAAAAATGAAAGCAACAACACACTAAATAGAAGTAGATAAATTGACAAAATTTAAACTTCAAATTCACATCACGTACAATAAATATCTACCTTTATTTTTGCTTTTTATACGGCATTATTGATGACGACAATTAATAGGAGTAAGTCAATATCGTAGTTCCTAATCCCTTGAAAATGACAAGGGAACTTTAATTTAGTTATTTTTTGTTAGATAATACTTCATCCGTCACAAAATATAAGATTTAGTTTGACTACTGCATGTATATTAATGTACAATTTTACTCCCTCCGTCCCAAAATAATTGACCTAATTTTGACTTTGGGTACTATTCATATGATCTACTTTAATCATATTTTTCTACTTATATGTACATGCAAATATATGCATATGAGATGTTGTTTGATTTGTCTAGATGAATATTTTTAAAATATATAATTTTTATAATTTTTAATAATAGATAATTTAAGATATTAACGATTAAAATTGTACATTGACAAACGTGAATGTGGTCAACTAGGTCAGTTATTTTGGGACAGAGGGAGTAATTAATAATATCTTTAATTCTTTATTATTAAAAATTATAAAAATTTGATAGTTTGAAAATACTCATCAAAATAAATCAAACAAGATCTTATATGCAAATATTTATATTTATATATTATTAAAAAATATTGTCAAAATATGATAAATGAATAGTGTTATTTAGTTAAAGTAGTTCTTATAAAATGGATACGGATATAGTAATAAAACAAGAGAACTTTAATTAGATGTCGTACTAGTATATAATATGGATGTCTTTGATATGTAAAATGTAAATACAGAATAAAACATTAGAGAACAAAATAATAGAGAATAAAATTTAATATATTGAATAAATTTTGTCTTTGTATTATAATATTTGGTAGACAAAATATTTTTAGTATTTTAGTGCTCATGACAAAAAATTATTTCGTAGTTCAGTGAATATAAAAAATTCAATTTTTTATCCCCCAATTTAAATTTTTTCTATCTTAGGTCTATCTATTCACGCATCATATGTGTTACTGTATTGTGTATTGCAAAAAAACAAACAATTGAAGGATGGAAGTATCGAGTAGTTTTATTTTTGAGAAATATTATTTAAACATTAAAAAAGGGGACATCTCTACAACATTAAGGAGGAGTCACGTGTATATAATCGGAGAGTTCTTCAACACATTTGGTTAATGCCGCATTAACCAAATGTGTTGAAGAACTCTCCGGTTATATACATGTGATTCCCCTTGATGTTGTAGGCATAAAATCTTTCAAACTTGAAAAAATATTTACTTTTAACTTTGTTTTAACTTTATCATCCGCAAACAATCAAAAAGTGTCCAATATACAATTTCTCGTAAACAAATAGTTGAGGAGTTGGAGATCAAATTTGGTTAATATCAGTTAACCAAATGTGTTGAAGAACTCCCCAATTATATGGAGTAGGTGTTCAATTCTGTTGACAAAATACTAACTTCTAATATACTGAGATCATCAATTCAACGAGCAAACAAACCCTTGACACATGACAACTTTTACATGAGAAGGGACATTGCCAAGTGATCAAGCATATATTATTTTAAGGAAAATGCTAAATAGTGTTTCGGGGCACTAGTTAAGTATATAAATAAAGAAATTTTGTCTTTGCATTCAATACATTGAAATTGTAAAATATTTTTTTACTAACATTAATTTTATCTTTTATTTCTATTTTTGGCATGCTTAACAAGTGTCACCGAGCACTGGTTAGCATGACCCTTATTTTAAACTCACTTGGATTGGTCTGGTGGTACCTGGAAGTGTGTTCCTCTTAAAGTGTCAGGTTCGAGTCTCTCCCATATCAATTTGCGTAGACTAATTTAACTTCTTAAAAAAAACATATATTATTTTAAGAAAAACTGTAGATAATTTGTTGAAATGTCATTTTCTACGTAAATAAATTATTTCTCAACCAATTGGAATTAATTAATGATATCTGCGAACTTGACTATCAACTTGTCAAGTGAACTGCGTATTGAAAATCTCCCTTTGTGGTAGATTAAAATAAGAAAAATGTTCTTATGTCTTTTAGAGCGCATGTTAAAGTATCACATCTAAATTTTTTATTTTTTTTTATAAATACATTTAATTTTTCAAAAATTTAAAAATGTTAACTTTATAATAAAGACTTAAATGCAGTTTTGTCCCCCTTGTTTTGATTAAATCGAAATTTTATCCCCCGTATTTTAAAACTCGGACTTTTACTCCTCCTGTTTTGATTTTTTTTGGATTTTGTCCCCCTAACATATTTTGCTTATGTGGCAGTGGTGATGTGTAATATTATTTTCCATGTCATTAATTATTTATTATTAAACATTATTTTTTTAATGAAAAAATTCTAAAAATGACAAAAAAATATCAAGTAAAAAAATCAGAAAAATAGTAAAAAAATACCAAAAAAACAAGTAAAATATAGTAAAAATACAAAAAAAAAACCTAGTATAATACAGTAAAAAAACCAAAAAAATACTAAAAAAATAGCATAAAAACTCTATCACTGTGGCTCTTTTTGCCATGTTTTTTGAGATATAGCTATGTTAATGGTTATCCCAAATTTTGTAGGTGCATAATGAATACTCTGAGTATTTTGTTGTCTTTTTAATTGACAGTTTTTTATACTCCCTCCGTTTTTTTTAATTGTCCAGTTTCGTCAGATTTAGTGTTTCCAATTAACTGTCCATTTAGTGTTTTAAGGCTACGATTTGTCAATTGTACCCTTTGCCAATTACGCTTATCTTTTTCAAGAAAACTAGTTAATGCTATATATTTTGGAAAACAAAATTATTTTTTTTAAATTTTCTTTTTGGTACATAACATATCAAATATATATATATTTTTTTTGTACATAATATATTAAATTTATTGGAAACAAAAAGTGTGTGAAAAAAAATATGAATTTATTGGTGGATTAAAATTAGCGTATAATAGGAAGATAAGGTGTAAAAATACATTTTCTTAATTTGTTGTTACTATTTTAAATGGACACTTATAAAAAAACGGAGGGAGTAATATTTTTCTGGTTTTTTTTACAGTATTTTACTTTCTTTTTTTGTATTTTTTACTATTTTTCAGGTTTGTTTTTTTTTTTTGTAGTTTTACTATTTTTCTGATTTTTTTACTTAATATTTTTTTGTTTTCATTTTTAGAATTTATTTACAAAATATACTAGGTTTTTTTTTGTATTTTTACTATTTTTCTGGTTTTTTACTATATTTTACTTGTTTTTTTTGGTATTTTTCTGATTTTTTTACTTGATATTTTTTTGTCATTTTTAGAATTTGTTTAGTAATTTTTTCATTCAAAAAAATAAAAAAAAATGATGTTTAATAATAAATAATTAATGACATGGAAAATAATATTACAAATCACTATTGCCACATAAGCAAAATATGTTAGGGGAGCAAAATCCAAAAAAAATCAAATCAGGAGGGGTAAAAGTCCGAGTTTTAAAACACGGGGGGTAAAATTCCGATTTAATCAAAACAAGGGGGCAAAACTGCATTTAAGCCTATAATAAACTAGCGGGCCAGGCAGACGCGAAAAAAAAATGTCTTATGCCATATTTGAATTTCAAGAGAGGCGTAAATTTGTCCCAATAAAAAGTCAGCCCAAACTCCTCTATCCTCTTTATATATTGGTATAGATAATAGTCCTAAAATACTAATTAACACGTGTTATTGTGCTATACAATGATCCTTAAAATATTTATGATTTATCCTTAATTTTCAAGAAACCAAATATATATTATTTTTTTTAAACAAAAGAGACTTGCTTGAGAAGCAAGCCCTCAAAATATATTGATAATATAAAAAAGAGAGTACAAGAAAAGAGGGGGGGCAAACAACCTAACCTTCAGGAAAAGAAACACTAGCAGAACCTAAAATAAGGCGATCCAAAACGGTTTCTACCAAAATCTCCTTGCAAAATAGGAGGAATAAGGCCCCACCAAGTAAAACCTGGTAAGGATAAGCCTAAATTAGCCAACTTATCCGTACATTGATTTCCTTCTCTGTATATATGTGAAACATAGAAATTCATTTTGGAAATCAGTAGTAAACAATTATTCCAGCGGTTCCTTAGAGACCAAGGCACAATTTTAGCAGAGGAAAAAGCAAGTACTACTAACATAGAATCTGACTCTAACCAAAGACGAGACCAACCTTTTCTGGCTGCAGTTTCAATAGCAAGCATAGTACCAATCAGTTCAACATTTAGAGATGTGCTCACACCAATATTAAAAGCATAAGCACCTAAGAAAGAAGAATCAACATTTCTGAAGATACGTCCACAAGCATAGATCCCTGGATTACCCGATGAAGCATCATCACAATTGCATTTAATCCAGTTCAAGATAGGTGGCTGCCAAATAACCTCTTTGATTCTAGGAGCATTGCCAAATTTCAATTTTACCTGAAACTTTTGGAGGAGCACAAATTCATGAATGTTTGAATAAGCTTTCAGGCATGAGTTGTTTCCTGACAAAGAGACTGGAGCAATGATAAGGTTAATGATAGATCTCCAATGAATTTTCTTATCATTGAATCTTGTTTGATTTCTAGCATACCAAATGAAGTTTACACAATTAATAATAGTTGCTACTACAACCAAATTACACAAAGGAGACCATCTTGAGTTACATAAAAAAAAAACCAAATATTTATCCTTAGGTTTATAACAATAGTCGTTTAAATATTTTAACTTGTTTGCTTATATTTTTTATTCAAAATTATATAAAATTATTTGATTACTTATTTTAATTTTTTATTTATAAAATTTATAGTATTTCAAAATAATTTAGAAAAAATAATTTTTTTACAAGGTATGTATAAAAAATATGATACGATAGTTATCATGGTTTGTTATTCTGTGTGCACGGAACACATGATATGATAACTATTAGGCTTAAATGCAGTTTTGCCTTCCAAGTTTCACAATTGTGCGATTTTGACCCCCCAAATTTCAATTGTGCGATTTTAACCCCTAAGTTTCACAATTGTGCGATTTTGCCCCAAAAGTTTCAATCGTGCGATTTTGTCCCACAAATTTAGCCCTCCGTTGACTTTTTTTTAATAATTATTACTTATGTGGCATTTTAAAAAAATAAAAATTAATTTTAAAGTTAAATAAATAGATTAATTTTTTAATAAAAGGTTTAATCATTATTTATTTTTTTAAATATTTTTTAAAATAAAATAGTTTTTAAAAAATTTTAAAAATAAATTATATTTTTTAATATATCTTAAAATTTTAAAAAATGAATTAAATTTTTTTAATAAAATGTTGAATAATTATTTTAAAAAATTAGTTCATTAAAAAAATTGTAAACTTATTTTATAAGTTATATTTTTAAAAAAGCAATTTGTCATTTACTTTTAAAACATCTTTTTAATTTTAATTTGTTTTTAAAATATTTGTTTTAATTTTAAAATGTCACATAAGTACTCCCTCCGTTTTTTTTAATTGTTCAGTTTCGTCAGATTTAGCGTTTCTAATTAACTGTCTATTTAGTGTTTTAAGGCAACGATTTGTCAATTATACCCATAGTCTATTACTCTTATCTATTTTAATAAAACTAATTAATGCTATATATTTGGAAAAGAAAATATTTTTTTAAATTTTTTTTTGGTACATAACATATCAAATATATTTTAATGTAGTTTTGATCCCCCTATTTTGAAAATCTTGAACTTTTGATCCCCCTATTTTAAAAGCCAACTTTTTGATCCCCTATTTTGAAAATTTTGAAGTTTTGATCACTCAACTCATTTTGGCCAAATTTGTGATGATGTGTCAACCTCATTGAGGACGTGACAATGTCTATTTGTCAATCTCATATTCTATGTCATTATTTTTTTTTAAAAATAAAATAATATATTTTAAAAGTATTAAAAAATAAAAAATTAATTAATTAATAATAATTAAAAAACAGTAAAATTAACTTTTATACATGTATATGACTAAAAATCAATAAATTATCCAAATATATAATTAAAAATCACTAAATTATCAAAATATATAATTAAAAATAAAATAATTATCCAAATATATAATTAAAAATCACTAAATTGCCCATACAATTAAAATCCAATAAATTACTAAAACATATAATTAAAAATCACTAAATTACACATAAATTGACCAAAACACTAGAATTGAAAATACCAAAACACTAGTAGTATTATCTAAATATCAGATGTAGCTTACTTGATAGCAAAACACTAGTGATATTCATAAGATGCTTACTGTCGCGGTGATTTTTGGATATCGAGTTATTAATTAACTTCGAATCACAATTTAATATTCCACCACCGATCTTTAATTTATCCGAGGGAAAGGAAAAAAGTTCGAAAAAACCCTATTTTTAGAGAACAAGGTTCGGGGGTTGGTTATACGAATGGAAGGTATTAGCACCCTAAGTATCTATAGTACTCTATAGGAACCTTTTGTTTTTATTCTAACTTTGCGCTTAATTTTATTTGCTTGTAAAAATGTATAAGTATGGGAATTAAAGTGATGATAAAAAAGAAGTTTAAAGTGATGGAAAAGGAAAAAATGTTTTTGTTGATTTTATTGATTGGAGAGACAAGTCTCATGCCTACGTACCCGAGGGATCAAACCACCGTAGTTCGGGGTAAAAAGCCGAGTAAATTAGTTTGTTTGTTTTTAAAGTTTTGAAAATGGTTTTAAAGACCAAAAGCCAAAAGTGGCAAAATGTGAGTTTGATTGATGTTAATTTGTGAAAAAAGTCTATATGGTTAAATTGATTGAGATTTGATTATGAAATAAGACGCGGACACTTGGTTTAAAATCCAAGGTTTATTGAGAAAATGTTTTGAGTGATAAAAGACACTTGGTTTAAAATCCAAGGTTTATGCATGATTAAAGATGTATGAATGAAGAAAATACACTTGGTTTAAAATCCAAGGTTTTTGGTGATAAAAAGGAGCACTTGGGTTAAAGTCCAATGTTTTAGCGATAAAAGAAGCCATTGGTTTAAAATCCAAGGCACTTGGTTTAAAATCCAAGTTTGCGATAAAAGGTCTCTTGGGTTAAAATCCAAGGTTTTAACGATAAAAGACGCCGTTGGTTTAAAGTCCAAGGCACTTGGTTTAAAATCCAAGTTTGCGGTAAAAGACTCTTGGGTTAAAATCCAAGGTTTTCGCGATAAAAAGAAACGTTTGGTTTAAAGTCCAAAGTTTGAAAATGTTATGATGACAAAATATTTTTGATGCTTTTGAGAATGAATTGTTTGATATTTTTGAAAGAGGTTTTGACCTCATTTTTTGAGAAGAAAATGATTAATTATTTTTTGAAGAGGTGTTGACCTCGTTTTTGAGAATAAAATGACTAACTATTTTAATTGGAAAGTTGGGTTCCAAATTAACAAAAAAAGTAGCGCGAACAATAATACTAACGTCGCAAAAAGCAAATTAATCGCGAAGACAATCCGAGATGATACTTTGATCAAAACGGTGTCTTTTCCCTCGGAATTAAATATTACGCATATGGACGAAATGCGATAAAAAATAAATATGTATGAGATGCAATTTTTCATTTAGGGGTACATTTGTTCCTAATTACATTCTAAAATACTTGCAAGAAAATAAACATGAAATGATGCAAGAGAGGGAATGCTATGCACTTTTATTTAGAGTTTACATTTGGCCTATTTACATCCTAAATTCAAGAGCAAAAGTAAATGGCAATTAATAAAGTGATAAACACTCAACAGTGTGATAATAACGATATTACAAAAGTAAAGGTAAAAATGGTAAATAAATGGATGTAATAAAATAATATGATATGCATGGATAAATAACATAAATAAATAAATACGAAACTAAAAGATGAAAATAAGTCTCGACATCATGCTTGATTGGCTAAAATAATAGCTAAAATAGTTTATGCCAAAAGCACTTATTTCATAAGCTCAAAGATAAAATTAATTAACAAAATAAATAAAGACATTAGATAATATTAACAAATCTAAATATCAAATAAATAGAAAAATAAATAAGCCTCAACATCATGCTTGATTGGCTAAAAATAAGAGCTAAAATAACTTATGCCAAAAGCACTTATCTCATAAGCTAAAAAATAAAATAAAATTAAAACAGGGGGTGTGAACATGAAAACGAAATAAAAGGGGGGTGCACAAAGTAACATAACAGTGAAGCCCAGCCCAAAAGGGCCCATCTGTGTAGAGACAAACAAAAAACAGGCCAGGATTAATTCTGGCCGTCTGATGGATCAGACGGCCCTGATCTAAATTTAAAAAGGAGAAATCCACGCCATCTGATAGAGATCAGTGGCTGAGATGAGAGAGTGCATGGTGTGCTGCGATAGACACGCGCACACCGGATCGGGTTGGGGTATAAATACCCCTAACCCTAAAAAAAATTCATTTTTTCTCTTCTTCTCCTCTTACCGCCGCCGCTGCTACTACTCTTCTCTCTTCTACGTTTTTTCTTTCTTTCTCAACCCCATAGTTTCAAAAAAAAATTAACATCAACTCCATACCAAATCATCTTCTAAACTCAAAACAAAGCTCAAAATAACCAAAAACTAAACCAATAGTCCAGATCGATTGAAACAGAAATGAAAAGAAAAATCAACCTTGGTTTCTTTTTATTTTCGATTCTAGTCTTCTTCTTCTTTGTATTTTCGGTTTCGATTTCGAAGAAAAGGAAAGAGGTTTGGTTTCGGTTCGATTTCGGTTATGATGAACAATGATGATGATGGTTTTGCTTGATGTGATTCTGGGTTGTGATTATAGTGATGAGGATGATGATATTTTTGTTTATGATTTTTGATTTGTTTTTGTTCTGATTTTTGGGGTTTGATTTAGAAAGGAAAAAAATGGAATTTTTCCTTTGATCTGCGGCTGGGCTCCCCCCTCTGACCTTAATTTCGGTTTGCTATATACCCTAAAAATTAGGGTTTTGATACTCATTGGATTATGCTACAGATCTGGACAAAACTATTGTTTGATGGACAAATTGAAAATTTAGGACAAAAGGACACTGCAAGCAGAAAAAAATGTTCCTGAAAGTTGACTTTGGCTACTTTGATTTTTTAATTAAATTAATAAAATAAAAAACAGAAAACAAAACAAATAAATAAATAAATAAAAAACGAAATAATAATAAAAAAAATGAATAATAATAAAAAACGAAAATGCATAAAAACAGAAAATAAATAGAAAATCAAAATAATAATAATAATAATAAATAAATGAAATGAATAAAAATGAGGTATTTTAAAATACCTCTCTGCCGAAATTTCAATTGAGAAAGCATAAAAAAAAATTCGCGACAAAAATGTATGACATATGGATATGAGGCGGGATCTTAGGTCAAAAATTGGGGTATGACACTTACAAAATACCAAAATTTTATAACATCTAAGATGTTCCAAAATACTAATTGTAATCAAACTATTATGCTTGTGAGTCTTGGGTCTAGGGTGAAGCTTGTGATCCATGGTCTATAACAGTCTAACCTCGATCATTTTTTGCCTTCTTTGGTTTGACCTTTACTTGAGTTTCAGCAGCAGGATATTGCATGTTCAAATTTTGCTTCTGCAGTAAAACAAAACATAAAACCAGAATTTTAGTTAAAATCCTAGACATGTTTCTTACATACTGTTTCTTCGATGGCCTATACAAACAATAATAAAACTACTGGTATATAAAACCCTAAACATGTTTATTTCAAAATGGAATCAAACACTAAAACCCTAAACATTTTTCGGTCCACCACCACTATTAAAATAATAGCAACTAAGTAACAATGGAGGACCACAACTATTATTAAATGAAGACAACCAAAAGAGACGATATGAACCACAACAACTACTAAATTAAGTGTATGTCAAATAGGGATGACAATTAAACCCAAACCCGCGGGTCTCGCCCGAACCCAAACCCAAGTCAACGGGTAAAACCCGAGTTGACTGGGTTTGGGTTCGGGTTCGGGTGTCACCCGAAACCCAAAATCACACCCGTTTATATATTAAACTACTTAATTACCCCTTTGTTTATATACCAAACTATTTATTTATTTTGTATCATTTGGGGTGAAACTTATTTGTTTAATTTGGTTGATTTCTAAGCTTATTGATACTTTATTTTGGTTTAATATGAAAAATTACTATTACTTAATTTTGGTTGAATATGGAAAATTACATTTTTTTTCTTTTAGTTTTTCTTTTAGTAGATATGTTGCGTCGGGTGAAAAAATCCGAACAAAAACCCGAACCCAACGGGTGTGGGTGTGAGTTTTGTTTTGACACCCGTACAACCTTTGGGTTCGGGTTCGGGTGGTGATTTCTGTAACGACCCGATTTTTATTATTCGTATTATATTTATTCGTTATATTATTTTATGTCTATTATTATATTTTCATAAGCGAGAGTATTAGTTAATTAGACGAGTTTGTGAGAATTACACGAGAGTGGGCTTAAAGGGCTATTGGACTTTGTGACATTGGGCCTAAGTGACTATTGGAATTGGGAGACCTTTATAAGGCATTTCTTTGAGAGAGAGAAAATCACTATTCACAAACTCATGTTCTTTTGAGAGGTGGAGAGAAGGAAGAGCTTGTGTGCTAGGGCAAAAGGGATTCTTGAAGATTCATCAAGTCAAATCCGAAATTCATAGAGCCAAGGTAAGAGAGATAGTTTTCATAATTGTGAGTGGCTAGAGAAAGGGGAGAATGTCAATTTCTCCGAACCCAAACTTTCTCCACTCATTTTCGTGGGCTTTTTGGGATGATTTTTCTTAATGAAAGTGAAAACTCATGTTCATAGTATGTTTAATATACTCTTAACATGATGTATGAACAATTTTAATGGGTAAAAATGGGTATTTGTAGATGTTTGTTAAGATTTGTGAATGTTTATGAGTTTTTACAAATATGTCAAGATCCATGAAATATAAGTGATTATTAATGTTAATAAGTTACTTTTAATGTGTTTTAAACATGTATGAACATAACCCATGCTTGGTATAATTTCTGGAACTGAAAATAAGTGATTTTGGGTCAAATAAGTGATTTTTTCGCACAAAAACGCATTTTGACAAATCTGCTTCTGACTTGCCGCGCCGCGCGCAGGATATGCCACGCCGCGCGCAGCTCTTCCTTGTTGCTACTGACTTCCCGCGCCGCGCGCAGGATAGCCCGCGCCTCGCGCAGAGGCCTGTTGACCAGGGTTGACCTGTGTTGACTTTTGGTTGACTTTTTGACGGTTTATGCACCCGGAACCTATTCCACTCGATTTTTCGCGTAGATTCCGATTCCGAAGTTAGTTTCATAAGATGAAGCTTGGTTTATGAAGTTTTCTTATATGTTTGTATGTTTTCTATACTTTAAGGTTGTGGATAATTGTATCTTGATGATTGATGATGAATGATATAAATTGTGGATGATATTTTTGAAATATCAAAGACGGATATTGAGATGTAGGATATCTTAATAAAGACGAATATGAATAATGTTTTCATATTACATGAGTATAGCTTAATGCTAATTATTTGAGATTATTCATGAGTCATCCAAGCATTCATGAATTGAGTTAGGGATATTAGAATATTTATTCTAATAAAGATGGATATCGAATTATATTTATTCGATAAAGACGGATATTAGAGGTGAGATACTCTAATAAAGACGATGGTACCACATGCATTAGAGATGTCTAGGATGACATATCATGAGAACTTGACATTAGTTGCATTAGGGGATTATGCATATATGTACTTGATAATTGGTATATGGCATTGGGTGTGTGTGTTAATTGGATGAATTTGTATTCATTAATGCTTACCCTCAATTTGTGATTTAATTGCACTAATTGTTTATAATAAAGGATGAAGATGTATATATGAACTAGTGATGCATGATAACATATATTCATGAAGTATAAGCGTAGTGTTTACACTTATTTATTGGTTATGTTTTACTAACTCTCTGTTTTGTGTACCTCTGAACCGTTGGGTGGTTCAGATCACCAGGTTGAGAAGTCCGCTCAGGATTAGGAGCTCGTGCTTGTGCTATTATTAGCATACTTTTTGGTGAGGAGTTAGTTAAGCTACTCCTTTAGTATTATCTTTTGGGTTGTAATAGCAATTGCTCTGATAGTTGTAACATCGAGTCGGAGATTATACGCTTGAACTCGTTTATAACTTATTTATTTTGATGACCTTGCTATTTGTAAACTATAACTTGGATGTAATTATATGACTTGTAGGATAACTATTAGCCTCTGAATATGTTACGATTATCATGATGATCAATATATGGTAATCGAATTGTATTCCGCTGTGGTTTTCTTTTGATAATCATAATGAAATGTTTTGTATGCTTGTTTCCGTTTTTTTTTTATTTTCCATGTAATGCCTTAATTGCTAGGTGTTTATTTGTTTATATTTAATAAATACGCGCTTAAGGGGTTAGGGTGTTACAATTTCGGGTGCGGGTTTGGGTATTGCAAAACCCGCATCCGTGGGCACCCGTTGCCATCCCTAATATTGTCAAACAAAAACTACTACTAGAATAACTAAATACCACAAACATACCTCATACAATGCTTCATGTTTTCCATCTTCTTGTTCAAATTTGCGATGACTTCAAAATATTATCTTGTAAAGCGAGCGTAATGATGAACACGAGCGCGGATGATGAATCAAATAGAGGAATGATGAACACGAGCGTGATGATGAATCAAAGAAGATGAAAGACTAAGACGAAGATCGTTGAAGATGAGTGGCACTAGGGTTCCATGATTTGGGAACTGGGTTACTATTTCTGCGTGTTTTATTCTTCTCCAATTCGTCCCTTTTGATTTCCTGAGTTTTTTTTTAATTATTGTTAATTATTTAATTATTTATTTTATTGTTTTAATATTAGATTTAAAGATTTGATCAAAAAAAATATTTGATTTAAATATATTGTTTTAATATTTGATTTAAAGATTTGATAAAAAATAAATATTTGATTTAAATATATTGTTTTAATATTTGATTTAAAGATTTGATAAAAAACATTGATTTAAAAAAAATTAAAACATAATATTTTATTTTAAAAAATAATGACATGGAATATGAGGTTGACACATAAACACTGCCACATCACCATTGAGGTTGACACATCATCACAAATTTGGCCAAAATGAGTTGGGGGATCAAAACTTCAAGTTTTTCAAAATAGGGGATCAAAAAGTTGACTTTTAAAATAGGGGATCAAAAGTTCAAGTTTTTCAAAATAGGGGATCAAAACTGCATTAAAGCCTTTGTTTTTTTTTGTACATAATATATTAAATTTATTGGAAACAAAAAGTGTGTGCAAAAAAATATGAATGTATTGGTGGATTAAAATTAGGGTATAATAGTTTGATTCAAAAAAAAAAATTAGGGTATAATAGGAAGATAAGGTGCAAAAATACACTTTCTTAATTTGTTGTTACTATTCTAAAATATATCATGTCACTATCATATTTTGCACATCAAACGAACTCTAAAGGTTTTTGCAATAAAATTCAAGCAAATTGATGAAAAGTTAAACAAAATAACTATTTTTTATAATATTAGCATATTATAACTATATTGATAATATAAAATAATTTTACATTGTTAACCAATAATAACCATGTTTTCTGCCACATCACCTCACTTCACCCACTTTTATTTGACATGATAAATTAATGATTTCTTTTATTAAATAATCGTGTAAAACTATTTTACACTAACTATTTTACACTATCTGTGCATCTACATTAACCTCTTAATTTTATCATATTTTTATTTTCATTGCCCCATATAATAAGTTTATGGATTTGTCCCTGACAAAGCTATTTTGCTAACCAAGTTTGTTAGTTAACTAACCTTAGGCAGCTAGCATCAATTATATTAAGGTAGATATGAAGGAATATACATCTATAGTGTGAAAATTGACTTGAAAATCAGGAAACAAAGATTATATTTGTTTTCAAACTGGATATGTTTAAAATAGAGAAAGATTATATTTGTTTTTAAACTCGGTATATTTGAAAATAAATGAGATTCTGTTTGTTTTTAAATTGGATATATTTAAAATCAAAGTGAGATTCAATTTTATTTTTAAAAGAAATATGTTTCTATTTTTAAGACTTATATTTTTCTATAAATAGATGGTGTTATTTGCATTGAAAAAAATGAGAGAGCAAAATAGAGAAGCAACATGTAGAGGCATATATTAAGATTTGTCACTACACAAAGACTAGGGTTTTAGAGAGAAAAATGGGTTTATAGGCTATTGGTGGTCGATGGATGCAAGGAGAGTCTGATTTTGTAGTTTGTGCAACTACCCAAAATTCTAAGGTTGGTTGGAGGAAATCAATTCTTCACGGAAAGGCATTCTAGGGTCTAAAGAGGGTACGAGATAGCTTGTAGGGCTGTCCTAAAATTCAAGGATAGTTGGAGGCAAGCGTTTCTTCGGGAGGACGGAGAGGAACACTCTGGGGACTGAAGATGTTATGGTGAAACTTGTGGGGCTACCTAAAATTCCTATGGTAGTTGGATGCAAGATCTTCAAGAGGGCGGAAGTCATTCCGAGAGTTGAAGAGGTGAAGGTAAATCTTGTGGAACTACAAAGGGTAGTTGGATGCAAGAGGAATGATCAAACCGAAGTGAAGGATGGTGTCAAGATCAATATTTAAGTGGGACTTGAATTTGAACCGGTGTCTTGAATAGTAGTTCATGGTAGAAGAGAGCAACAAGGTGGTCCAGCTAGGTGGTTAAGTCAGGTGGTTGATGGGTAAATGAACATCACCATTGATTTGAAGTCAAAGTGGAGAATTGTGAAGATTGACTTGAAAATCAGGAAACAAAGATTATATTAGTTTTTAAATTGAATATATTTGAAAACAAACGAAATTCTGGTTGTTTTTAAATTTGATATATTTAAAAACAAAGTGAGATTCAGTTTTATTTTAAAACCGATTTATTTCTATTTTTAAGACTTATATTTTTGGGTTAAATATGTTTTTAGTCCCTACTTTTTGCGAAATTATCAAGAATGGTCCCTACATTTTAAAAATGGTCCAAAAAAACCCCAGAAAATATTCTGTTATCCAAAATAGTCCCTGCCGTCTATTTTATCTTAGTAAGCAAACGGATTGATGACGTGGCATATGGTGGGACCCACTATTTTATTTGAGTTGTCACCTACATGGCAATTGTTATAAAAAATAGGGACTATTCTTGACAATTTCGTAAAAAGTAGGGAATATTAATTCTTGACAATTTCGTAAAAAGTAAGGATTATTCTTGACTATTTCGTAAAAAGTAAGGACTATTTTTGACTATTTCGTAAAAAGTATGGACAAAAATTTTATTTATCCCAAAATTAAATCAAATCAAATAAAACTTAAGTTTTGTAAAAATAAAATAAGAATAAACTGAGTTACTTTATAAATTTCGTTGATCATTGTAACACCCTTGTTTTCCCCTTGATTTTATTTGCGAAAAATTCAATTTAGTTTATTTAACAAGGATGTCATACGTACTCAAATCAACTACTTTCTTGAATGATTAAAAATTATGCAGCGGAAATAAAATCCAAAACCAATAATATAAGTTCCAAAGTCCGAATTGAAATTACTTCGTCAAAATGACATAGTCTAATCGTTATAAAGAATTAATAGCATAATCAAATAAAAGTTTTTCCCCAAGGACATCCTAACAGAGCGACTCATTTATTGAAAAGCGGAAAAGGAAGACAACTCCCAATACCATCTCCGGACTCTCAGCTAATTAAGCATCATCATTTACCTGAAAACCTACGATTGCTCATCGTAGGGTCAAACCAGAAAGGGTGAGTAATTCGATCACAAGGATGTTGAAATCAACATCATAAAGAAAATTAAAACAAGAATCGGCTTTGGATGATTGTGCATCAATACACAACGAGTTAACAATTTAAAAGGAAATACACACAAAAGATCAAACAAGCATAACTTCAATTATATAATTTATAATACAACATCATTAATTCAAAGGGAACACACACACAATAGATTAGAAAAGCTCAACTTCAATTATTTAATTAACTCCACACCACCATCAATTTAAAATGCGTGCAATGCGCCTAGACTCGCTAAATGCATGTGGTACCAATAGCAACATCATTAGATTTCGGCATCATTAAGCAACATCATTAACGGCATCATTAGGACTCGGCATCATTAGACACATGTATGAATGCATGTTCATGTGTATATATAATCGGCATCAATAAACCACAGCAGCATCATTAATATAACAACAATCAACATCGTTATAACACCATCCATCGGAAACACGGTTCAACATCATTAATAACAACTATCATAAACAATGGCTTAAGCTCGACATCATTAACAACAACATATCTTCAACATCATTACACCGAAATAGTTTCAACATCATTAACATCGGCTTAAAAACAACATATAACTCGGCATAATTATAATATCTTGGTTTAAAGTAACTAAACCAATCAATACCTCACCTTTAACATCACAAAATTAAGTCTCTGGAAACACACAATACATCAAACAATACTTATTCCTAGAGATCATAAGCCAAATTAAATAATCACTCTCTAGCCAACAATGAAACTAACTCAAATCCTCAAATGCATTGATCCGTAGCAGCACATGGTAAATATTTTGGCTGTAGCTCTAAAACTATTACAAGATTGTAAGCCATAAGCTACACCAAGTCAATCCATGCAATAATGATTATAAAATTTAGTCATAATCCAAATTTATCGATCAAACTCCAATCCATCAGTAAAATTAGTTCTAACAACTTGACTCCCTGCCCAACATTTATCTCTACCGAATTAACCGAAAATTTGACAATACGTCTCTACTAACACGTGCTATATACATATACATTATATACATCCAAAACAAAATTCAACTTACCTTATTTGTAACATACTCATCTTCTCACAACGTTTATGAATTATATCATTCAGTTTAGCTAAGATTAAAGAACCAAGATAATTACACTACAATCTAGTCTTCTCACATTCACAGTCCAATTTGGTACAAAAGTAATCAAACATATACCACTGAAAATCCAGCACCTTCACTATTTTAATGAATCCAAATTTATATTTAACCATTACTCTAAATAATTACTCTTCCTAGTACACTATTCTTGTAATAATGATAAAAGAAAAGGGATTAAGTCTGACAACTCAAAAATTTGATTTTTAATAAAACATGATTCTTTTCTTTTTTTCTTTCAAAACCCTTAAACCCCAACCCTTTGATAACTCAAAAATTCATCTAAGATTCGATAGCATACAAGGAATAAATCAACATCATTACAAACAACACAACACCATGAACACACAACATAAATCCAAGGAATATAATCACAATAACACAACAACCATAACATCAATTCATCAAGCAAAAGAAGAAAGAGTCAATTCCTAATTTCCACAAAGGGGACAAAAATTTAAAAGAAAGAATTAGAACCCCTTACTTGGAATAGCAATTATCTTAGGTTGGTGGTGAGTTTTGTGTTCCTATTCTTTCTCTTCTTCCTCTCGTATGCCTCTCTCTCTCTCTCTCTTACTCCTTTTCTCCTCTTTACTTTCTCTTATCTTGTGTTTTAGTAAAAAGTGGATAGATCCATTTGTTTCTAATCTAGTATACTTATAAGAAAAATTAGGTGAATTCCTTCTCAAGAAGGAAAAGTATGTTTTTAACTATTGATTGGTCCTCTTTCCACTAGGCCCATTTCATTATTGTTACTATTTTACTATACTTTCTTACTCACACCCCCCTCTCCACCTATTGTATAATTTCTACACCCCATGTCTACTCTTTCTTCACTTTTATGTTTAATTTATCATTCTACTCATTTATACTCATCACACACAATAATTAAATAATTAACAGTACTCAACTCCACAACTCCTACAAAATTATTAATTCTAAATTCGGGGCGTTACAATCATGATATACTACCTCCGTCCCATAATATAAGCAAAAATTTTTTTCACACTTATTAAGAAAAGTAACATGTGATAGTTTTAAGTATGACTTTTTGTGTTTTTCTTGAAATAAGTTTCATTGGAAGATGTAAAAAGAATTTTGATTGGTTATTGATTATGGGGAAAAGAAGAGAGAGCGGGGAAAAGAAGAGAGAGTAAATTTTATGAGAATAAGTAGAAGTAAATCTTGAAAATGGTCAAAGATGGTTTTTTTGCTTATAATTTGGAACAAGAAAAAGTAATTTTTTTTTCTTATAATATTGGACAAGAAAAAGTAGTTTTTTTTTCTTATAAGATGGGACGGAGGGAGTACATGCAGTATATTTACTTTATAAATTTCGTTGAATATATTATACATGCAGTATATGTTCTATCTTTTGGCACATACTTAATACAACAATTATACACTCCAGTATATGTTTGACTTATAAATTTAAGTTCTCATTAGTGTATAATTGTTGTATTAAGTATGTGCCAAAAGATAGAACATATACTGCATGTATAATATAATCAACGAAATTTATAAAGTAACTCAGTTTATTCTTATTTTATTTTTATTTTTACAAAACTCAAGTTTTGTTTGATTTGATTTAATTTTCGGATAAATATGTTTTTAGTCCATACTTTTTACGAAATTGTCAAGCATAGTCCCTACTTTTTACGAAATTGTCAAGAATAATCCCTACTTTTTACGAAATTGTCAAGAATAGTCCCTACTTTTTATAACAATTGCCATGTAGGTGACAACTCAAATAAAATAGTGGGTCCCACCATATGCCACGTCATCAATCTGTTTGCTGACTAGGATAAAATAGACGGCAGAGACTATTTTGGATAACGGAATATTTTCTGGGGTTTTTTTGGACCATTTTAAAAATGTAGGGACCATTCTTGATAATTTCGCAAAAAGTAGGGACTAAAAACTTATTTAACCCTATATTTTTCTATAAATAGATGTTGCTATATATTTGCTAGAAAAAAAATGAGAGAGCAAGAAAGAGAGCAAAATAGAGAAGCAAGATGTAGAGGCATATATTAAGATTTGCCACCAGACAAAGACTAGGGTTTTAGAGATAAAAAGGGTTTTCTCTTGATACAACTGTTGACACCAAAATTATAAAATTGATGATATTCATTTCGACTTGGTGTTAGAATTTGAATAGAAGAAGATCGTTTCGACTGGCCATGGAACGTGATTTGTCGAAAACATTCAAAGAAGTCATTCGAAGAGTCAAAGTGTCGATCAAGCAAACAACTCCTACAAAGAAGTTATCGGAAGTTATTCAAAGGGACATGTGTCAATATTAGATATAGGAAGTTATTAAATAAGACACTTGTCACAATCTTAGATGTAGGAAGTTATTTTATATTTTCTATAAATACTTGTAATTCTTATGTATTAAGGGTTGGATCCTATTTTATGAAAGTCTTGTAACACCCACGCCGCGTTGGCAAACGGACAGAGGCGGACATAGAATGATTTCATCCACCATTTACATTCAAATGCCATTTAAACTTTCAAGTTCATTACTTGTTTTGCCTTTAAAGTTTCTGCACTTTATCCTTCTATTGCTATTTATATTCAAGTTCTTTAACTTTTATTTGCAAATTTCTGCAAATTTACTTTAATCCTTTTTGTATTTTAATCTGATCCTTCGACTTCATCGAAGTAGTATCTTTTTATTGCATTTAATGCAAATCAGACAATAAATGTTCAAGTAAGAACAATGAACATTCATGCTTTTCTAGAAAATAATGCACAAATATGCTCTGGGATTTACTAGTTGATCCCTCAGGTAATAAATTTTAAACTAGCGCTTATTTACCAAAAATCAGGGTAAACAACAACTCTAGGGATAGGTTTGGATTGATTGAAAGTAATGGAATGAAATGGAGTGGAATATGTTCAGATTCCATTGTTTGGTTTTGTAAAAAAATGAACGGAATGGAGTATGATGAAACTCAATTCATCCAATACCACCCATTCATTCAATTTTTCATTCCTCCCAAATTGGGGTGTATGTTTATTAAAAAAAAAGTTGGGTTAAAAAAGGGGCATAAGCCCACTTAGTCCAGACAAAGAAACAAAAACTAAGCAACAATAACTCTAGGGGTTGTGATCCCCATAGTATCCGATAATAACAAATTCCTCAAGCTAACAGGGCATTGATCATAAATTCGAAGCCCAGGACAATGCTCACAACCCATGTTGGCAAGAGCATCAACACAAGCATTTGCCTCGCGATACGAGTGACACACTTTGATCTCCCAATCCAAAGCTAGCATCCGACGAATCTTCCATCCCATAACACTACCATTCTTTGTTTTACATGTTTTTGGCATGTTAGTAAATAGTTTTGGTGAGTTATTGAGTAAGTAATTAAATAAGTGTAGAAAAATAGAGAAGAAGAAGAAGAAGAAGAAAAAGAAGAAGAAGAAGATAGAAAGGAATTAAATAGAAATATATTTTGGTCATATAGCGTAAGATATATTTTAATCTCATATTTTAGAGATTTGCTTTAGGAATATATTTGTGGGAGAAAATTTGGAGTTGTTTTGCAAACTTATTTTTGAAAGATATATTATAATTTTCTTTAAAAAAATAGTAGATCTTTTAGGAAATTAAGTTTCGAAACAAATCAGTAATAGATAGACATTACTTTTCACTACTAGAAAAAGTTTAAATACTGATGGAATTTAGAGACGGAATTTATTTCTTCTCTATTAGAGACGAAATTAGAGACAAAAAAGAACAATTAGAGACGAAAATTAAAATATTTGTATTAGTGACATATGTTAGAGACCGAATATTCCGTCTCTAAATCCGTGTCTACTTGATTATTTTTTTAATTATTAATAGAAAATAATAGTTGGAGACGGATTTTAGAGACAGACTTATCCGTGTCTAATATTTTTTTTGTCTCTATGTCCGTCTCTAATGAGCCAACTTGTTATTAAAATAGCCAAACTTTTGCTAAAGACGGAAAATATCCGTCTCCGAGTATTTCTGTCTCTATCGTCCGTCTCTATTGAATTAATGTAATACTATTTTATTTTGCGCCAATTATTTGCTCGTCTAAACATTATAATTTTAAACAATTTTTTTTAATGTTCGCCCAAACTAATTATATTTTAATAAACCAAAAAACTAATTATATTATAAAAAAATTATAATTAATTTAATAAAATATAATATATTATAGTAATAGTAATGTATTAAAGTTTAATCCAAATTACCCGTGAACTTAACTCAGTTGATAAAAACATTAAATTATATATGCAGGACTTGAAGTTCAAACTTCAGACCCTTCTCAAAATAATACCATGATATTATTAATACTTGAATTCATACAAAAAATTAAAAGGATTTAATTTATGGTCATAAAAAAAAAGATTTAATTTATATATGCTGACGGTGAAAATTTTCTTTACACATGCATCCAATAAATTAACGCCATGTAGATTTTTGTTGAGATATTTTAGGAACTAACTTATAGTGTATTTTGATTGGATACATATGTTAAAAAAAAAAATTACATCGTCAGTGTATATATATCCAAAATAATTACACATGGATGAAAGGTAGCCGGACAACAAAATCTCCACTAAATCTTTTTGGAATAAAAATTATAATAGCACTCTATAAAATCAAATCAAATTAGTCTTTATATGAAATAAAAATAGGGTTAAATATGTTTTTAGTCCCTATAGTTTTCCAGAATTTCATTTTTAGTCCCTGAAATTTTTTTCGCTAGGGACAAAAACATATTTAACACTAAAAATTATACCAATTTTTTTTTATAAGTTTAAAAAAAATGTTTTTTTGATAATAATGATAAGTTAAAAAAATTATACCAATTAATTATAACAAACAATTATACAAAATTATAAAAATGTGTTAATTGTTTTTTAATACTATAATTTTATAAGATTCTTTCTTGTTTTTTGTTTTTTTAGGATTTGAGGCAATCATTTTTAATTTTTGTTTTAAAATATTCTTAACTTAGATTAGATACTGTAAAAAAAAAAAACAATCTTAACTTTCCTTTTTTTTTTGTTGACCCAAAAAACACTTTTAACATTTTTTTTTGAAGATATCCCAAAAATCCTAATAATTTGTTTCTTAAAGGTATCTATCTCTTCCCTACTTCCATTCACATGGCTTTCTGGTCATCTCTTCTCTTATGCTTTTTCTTTCTCAAATAAATTGAACGATGTAACACCATGTCAGTCCTTCTAAAAATCGCTCTACTCTCTACTCTCTTTTCTCGTCCTTTTCATAGTTTGAGGCAAAGCCATTACACCTAAGTCCTCTCCCTTGCTGCGTGGATATCTCTTGCTCAAGGTCAATGGTGAGTTTGTTTCTACTTTCAATCTTTAAATATGCTTAACTTAAAATTGAGGAAAACCCCCCGTATTTCTATTTGGAAACCTAAAACATTGATTTACCTATTTTATTGATCTATTTGATATCATAATTCTCGTTTTGGATTTGATTGACCAAATTTTATTGTTTAAATTCACGTCTTTTCTCAACTTGTGTCTCTAAAATCATATTAATAGACCAAATTTTGTTTCGAGTCTTAATTTCTCTTTTTCTTTAAGCTCAAAAATAATTTGTTTTTGAGTTTGATTAAGATTTGTTTGTGTGTGTTACTATTGGATTTTGGTTTACATTGTGGTGGTAGTTTCATGTGTGTGGCATGAGGTTTGACTAAGTCTATGTTTGTGTTTAGTTGCTTTTGAAACTTGTGTTAAGTTGTTTATATTTAATTAATGGTATATTCTTTTTAATTTACTTTAGGTTGTATGATGCTACTAATTGGTCTTATGATGTCAATGCTAGTTGTAAGCAGATTCACCACCATGTTTTTCTTTGGATAAAATATAACATTCACATGAACTTTAATTTTTTTTATTTTTTTTATAAATGCATCAGGAGATTCATCCAAGTGGGGAGGAAAGTCATGAAATGCTTTTTTAGATGGGACACATTATTTGGATTAGGATCTCAAGTCAAGATCTCAATTCAAGCTGCCACTATCAAAGAATGTTTGAAATCCCCACCTTCAATTTAATTTTAGTAGATGTGGTATCGTCGAATAAAGTTGTTGCTATGGAGGCTAAGATCGAAGCATTATCAGTTGAACTTGAGCAAAATAATATTAAACAAGAAACACTAAAACAAAAGATGGATCATTGAGCACGGATTTTTGGAAGGTTTGGGCATAATATTAATCAATGTTGTCCACTTCAACCAAAAAAAGATTGATGTTAATTAAAATGACGTGATGGGTGATGAAGTTTAGCTTTTATTTTTTTGTTTACAATGTTGCCAATGAGGATCGAACCTAGAACCTCATGCATACTACCCAAATCCCTCACCAGTAGACCAAACCTTGTGGTTTGATGAAGTTTAGCTTTAGTTACTTTCTTTTATGTATTTTTGCTAAATCAATTATATGTATTTTTTAGTGTTGTACAACTTTAAGTTTGATATTATTATTTAGTTTCGTAATGCTGCACTTTATACTTTGTAAGAATTCAATACATTTGGTGTCAATTGAAATTTTATTTTCTCACATTCTAGAATTATATAAATTGCATATAGTAAATAAAAATTAATATTTGAAAAAGTGTAAAAGCATTTAATTGTTAAATAGACAAAATAATAATAATAATAATAATAATAATAATAATAATAATAATAATAATAATAATAACTTGTTAGAGACGGAAAATGTGTTTGGTCTCTGCGGAGATAGAATTCTATGCTTAGAGACGGAATTTTAGAGACAAAAATATTTAAATTTAGAGACGGAAATTCCGTCTCCAATAGAGACGGATTTATTGTGTTTTGAATGTGATGGTTAGAGACGGATTTTACTTATTAGTGACGGGTAAATTCCGTCTCCATTCAGAGACGGAATATAAAATCCGTCTCTGATAGTTTAGAGAGAGGAAATTAACGACAGAATCAAATCCGTCTCTAATTCTGTGTCTAACATGCTTAGTGACGGAATATTTGCATTTTAGAGACAGATTTCGCCCGTCGGTATTTAAGATTTTTCTAGTAGTGTTTATAATTAGAAGAAACCTAATTAATTATTATAAATAACATGAGAAACAAGAGAAAATTATTCTCAAACCTAAGGGAGTGGAGGCATAGCAAGGAAAACTATGATTAATTTAATCTTCATTGAATTTTCTGAGTAATCGAGATGTAAGATCTTTTTCCCCATACGCTCATGCCACATAGGGATTATGTTGTGAGATGATAGTAGGAACTTTGTCTATTAAAAAGAACCTAATCAAAAGAAACTTTAACCTCAATTAATTATGTCCGTGTATATACTATAATTTTAATTTGAGCACTATGATATCATTATGTTTGGAAACTAAAATCACCTATTTTGTGAAACAATTTCATTCGGTATGTGTAGAGGCTAAGTTCTAATTTGATATATGTCTCATGTGTGTTGACCATGCATTCAGTAATGGTTGTGTACTTGTTGGTGTTCATTAATATTGTTTTTTGTTTCTTTTAATCAAAGAGATATAAAGTTATTACTAATGATGTTTAAATATATTATTATAATGATGTGAATTACTATATCAAAATGATGTAGCAATGAGTAGTAATGAGGCAAAAAATAAAGTAGTAACGACGTTGAAAACGAAGTTGATAAATCGTTCATACCACATGTGTCTTATTCCTTTGAATTAAATTTATTTTAGTTATTGAGCTCGATCATTGAATTTATTGTAGTCTAATGATGCTGAGTTTAATGATGCCAATTAATGATGTTGTTCTTGATACCACAAGCATCTAGGGAATCTAGGTCGCATTGCATACATTGTGTCTTAAATGCTCTTATGTGTATAATTATTAATTGTGCATTGTGTTGTTGTATCCCTTGTTGATGTTCTGATAGTGTGTTTCTTTATATGATCGATGACGAATTATCCGCTTACTTTTTGGAAAATAAATAATTATATATTTTTCTAAAATCTTTTGATAGGTGAAGTGTTTTATTATTATTTTATGACATGTTTCTTATGCTAAGTATGATTCAATTTGGATAAGGAAATTGACCCTTACAATTAACATTTTAGGTACCAAAAGGAGATAATCATGCTTGGTGCTTTTGCTTGATGTGTGCGCAGGGATAAACAAATATGGATTTTTATTAACTTGTAATTTAAATGAAACATTGTATCATTGTATAATTATTACTTGTAATTTCAAATAGTTATTCTTCTTTGTAAAAACGATAATTTAGTCGCACATTTTTTAAGGAAATAAAGTCTTTTTTTTTTAGTTATTTTATTGTTAAAAATTCGGGTTGTTACATATGCAATGGAATGGAACAAACTAATAATATAAATACAATTTTGTCCCTATTTTTAATATTTTATGAAATTTTCCTTCTCCCTTGTCTTCCATTGACTCTTCTTTTGCAACCGGCCTTTTTATTGATCGATCTTCTTGTTTTTTTTTTTTACGGTCTTCTTATTGACCGATCTTATTATTATAATAAGGAAAGCTTCCCATTTTTTTTATCGACTAGAACGAATGTAAAAATTCCAATTAATATCATTCTCTAATATGTCAAACATCAACGATGAGATTTCTTTTCCTAATTTATGTTCAGCAAGTTCATATTTCACTTGTTTTGTGCTTTATTTTCAAACTTTGTGATATCTTCGATTTTGCTAAAATCTTCTCTTTACCGTGTAATTACATTTAAAACACTATAAAATTACTAGAAAAAACCTAATATGACTAAATGTCATCATCTATAGGTAATATTATTTCGCTTTTAGAAAACTTTATAGGTGATTGTTTCAACAAAAAATGTTGGAAATAATTTTTGGAAGGCTAGAAATGATATTATTTCTTCATCAGAGGTGTGAATGAGGTTTTTGAAGCCATTAAGTCCATCTCTTGAAAATAAACTTTTTTTTATTTATATTTACAAACAACTTCAAATTAAATTTAAATTATGTTTTATGAATTACTATAGTTATATAATGAAAAAAAAGAGTAATATATTATTAAGTTTAAATTATAAAATTAATATTGAATAATGGATAAATCATAAACAATTGATTCTCTCTTATTCTCATATATTAACATGATTCTTGATGTCATGCATTTCTAACACTAATAACACCACAAGTATATGTTGTAAAAAATCACCTTCATTTTTTATGTACTAAATGTGATTCTTGAGATTTTATCACAAAAATGATCATATGACTTTTGCAATCATGTATATTATGTGAAGATGAATATTATATATTTTAGAAATACAAAGTGAATATCAACAACAACAAAAAATGCAAATTATTGAAACCACACAAAAAGAGATAAATATCACTAGGGGTGTAATCGGTTTTTTTTGGATTGGTTTTTTGAGAAAAATTGTCATTACTGAAGAGATCTTCATTGGTTCAGTTTGGTTAAGTTTTTAGAGTTTTACATGAATGAAGTCGAACCAAACTACTTGATTTCGTTCGGTTTAGTTGATTTATTTATAATATTTTTATTTCAAACAATAAATTCATTCAGCTGTATTCCATACTATATCGTATTTTTCGTTGTATTCTGTACTATAAATTTTTATGCAAACTATAAAATTATAGCTCTCTATTTATCAAACAATTTAAAATTAAATAAATTTATACAACATACTCAAACCAAAGAAACTAACATAATTTTATTTCTTTATTTTATTAGACAATATTTTATAATACAAAACTAAATAAACTAACATGATGTCATATACTTTGATAACTTTTTTTCCTTAAGTAGTCATACACTGTGAACCATATTATTTCATATAAAATTTATAAAAAAAAGTATTAGTAAGAGATTTAATTTTCTCCTGTTCAGTTTCTTATTCAAACTAAATTAGATCGGTCGATTTTTTGTTTTGTTTAGTTTGGTTTATCAGTTTGATTGATTTTTTCTCATCCTCTTACACCCCTAATTATCATATAAATTAACAATTAGAGATAACTATTCAACCTACATAGATATCCAAAAGTAACTCTATTCAAGTTATGCATCGTCATTGTATCCAAAAGCAGCGGACACTTTTATTTTTTTTCTTTTTTTGGGAACTTCTCTTCTGTTAAAATACGGCGTATATCTGTTGACTGGATATCGAGCTCTTGGCTGTTGTCTGTCTAGCCTTAAATTGTATATACCATCCTCATTCATCTGTAATACTGAAAAAGGGAAAGAAATATATGTGAATAAAAAACTAAATCTCTTGTAAATAATAAAATAGGAAACTAAAATATATTTTCTAGCACTTTGGATTGCTCTACTTCAATTATTACCAATGTTTCTCCTTTGGTTGGAAACAAAGGACAGCGCCAAATTAATTGCCAGGATCAATTTCTCTCTGCATGCCGCGTCCATACCATCAAGCAACAAATTGTTGAAATCTTCCATATTATCCATATTAAAACACAAAAAGGAATGTTTGCTTTCATAGATTTTCGTATTTCAAAGAAAAAATGTGCAAACAATAATCATATGAAATACGACACAATAGCTTCAACCTACATAGATATCCAAAAGTAACTCTAATTAATTTTTCTTCAATACTACAAATATGTTAATGTAGTTAATAAACAGTTTCTACTTACAAAAATATTGTTTAAATTTTTGAAAGCATCACTAGTGAAAAAACACTTTTTAAATCAGGGATTTTAAATCACATACTATCCACCTGATTTGAATAGCCCAAAAGATAGGACACGGAGGAATGTTTTGCAAGTGAATAAAAATTAAATCAGTTAACTCGACTTAAAAAAAACTTGAAACGAATTTTAAATTAAAACAATACTAACGGAAAATAGATTTCACTGAAACCAACCAAGCTTCTCACTGCTACAACGAACCCTAAAGTATTTCCTTCTCCGACAACGAACCAGATTCTCTCTCTCTCTCGGCGACGACGAAGCACAGTCTCGCCGTCTCTAACCTAAACACGAACGAAACCTCCTCCGTTACTTCACATTTTCTTCGTTCAGAGTTTCAGATTCTAAATCATTGCTTCAGATTCAGATTTTGTAAGGTTAGTTCGATTTCCATTTCGATTTTGGTCTTCTCCTCATTATTCAATGGATTCTCATTCTAATTTCCCCTTTCCTTTGGCTTGATTGTGCACTTAACAGTTTTCGAGGGTCCCCTTCGCCGTCGTTGCCATCTTTGCAATCGGTCGTTGTTGGTTTTCTCACCTTCTTTATTTGTTGTGCCGACACTTCTCAGCACATGGTTAGCGTTTGGTTTTTGCTGGTTGGTTTCATTTGGACCTGTGTTAGCTTTTCTCTCTCAGTTACGCGTTATAGTTCTCAGTTATGCGTTATAGTTCACAATAGACTTTTTGTGGTTGATAGGTAAAGGTTAATGATATATCAATTAGGACAAACTAAAGAAATGGTAGTGATTGGGGTTTTCTTTGTAAAACAAGAACTATATATTGGTGTTATCTTTCTAGAATAGCCATCACTTAGTTAAATTGCTTTTATTAAAGTAATAGAGTCTTTGTTGTTATGTGTGTGACGATGATAACATACATAGATAGATTACAGCAAAATAATTTTTGCCATGGTGCTATGTTATTATGTTGTTATGATATTTTCCAGGCTTGTAATAATTACTAATTAGTCATCCGATTGCAAAAACATAAACTGTCAATTGTTGTTATGCTAAGACACATATTTGAATTGAATTCAA
This sequence comes from Trifolium subterraneum, assembly GCA_951799995.1. Classification (NCBI taxonomy): domain Eukaryota; kingdom Viridiplantae; phylum Streptophyta; class Magnoliopsida; order Fabales; family Fabaceae; genus Trifolium; species Trifolium subterraneum. Next base: position 18,396,845 of record OX637463.1, on the reverse strand, counting down.
ACTTAGGAATGTATTATGGATTGGTCGTTCACATTGCAATTTGCTCATTGGTTGCAGGGGCTTTCACTTTGTTGGTCAAGTTAAGGTGCTTTATGCTCTTGTCATCAGTTTGGCAGTGCTGAACTTCTTTGTTTTTGCTGCAGGCATCTCTGGTGCCTTTTGATTTATATAATTTCATTTAGCTTTTTCCTTGATTCATTTATCTTTTACTTTGTAATATTGATTGAGAATATGGTGCTCGTACTTCTATTATGTTTTATGATGGGGTACCACTACTAAATTGTTTGGAAATAGTGACAGAATCATGGCGGCAGTTCCTTAAAAATTGTCGTCGCCATGTAAGAAGTGTCTTTAGAAGGAATGTTATCCTGTTTTTTTGTGAACTTGACAATCATTTCTCAATTGCCATGTTAATATATACTGCATTCTTCAAATGGTAAAATGATATGATAATTTTATTATGTAGGTTCATTAGTTTATTGTCAATGATGGTTAGTTAGAGTTATTTATTAATGATTTTACATAGTAGGGGTTTCAGTCCTTCATTAGGTTCTGTTAAGTGGTGTTTACTTCTTAGAATGCTTTCATAGTCTCACTTTGATGTGCTGCTTGGTGGGAGAGGCAGCTGGATATTTGGGCTTTATTTCCTATCATGTATCAAAAATCGCCTAAAGTTCCCGAAACAAAGAAAAAGTTTGTTTATGAGACAAAAATAAAGGTATAAGCTGAATTAACTTTATATATTTTAGTTATACTTGAGTTTAGTTTAGTAACATCTTTCAATTTGATTGCGTTGAAGGCAAATTTGTTGTCAATGATTAAGATTATCAGAAGTATATTTATCTGTGACAAAGGTTGTGGTGTGTAACCTTGCATCAATGGAACTACCATGATATGTAAGAGATAAGGTAAGATTTTTCCCCTGGCATACTTTATGTGTTAGATCTGAGTTTGTCCAATTTCTATGTCAGCTTGTTATTCTTGATTTTAAATGTTTACTTGCATCTTATATAGGGTTTGCCTGTGGAATCTCATCAGTATTTCAGTCTATTTTCATTCTGTTGCTTTTTTTAGTTAATATGGTTTATTGATAATTTTCCTGTACAATATTCCTGTCAGACCAATAAGTAGCAGTTTTGGAAAATGAAAACACATGCTTTGCATACATTTGGTAATCATTTATATGCTCATGCTTCAGCATATGTGTTTGTTGTGAACCAGCTTACCCAAAAGCATATGTTGTTGCTGTAAAATTTGGAAAACCTCAAGAGTGATATGTAGGAAACAAATTGACAATACAATTAAGTTCACTTCTCATAGTATAACATCCATCAAGCATATGATAGATATTAATACATGAATGATGGATTGCTGCATTCAATGGCTAGATTAAGTATATGACAGATAGATATTACATGAAGGATAGGTTGTAGCATTCAAATATATAGATTAAGTATATCAAACTATTCTTCATTATATATAGTGCTTACTCTTTCCTAAATGACCACCAAAGTCTATTTCACCTCTTTTCATTTGGAATTTGTTTGGTTATGATTTATGATCATTTTTTGTTGCTAAATCTGCAATTTCAGTGAGTTTATGTGTGTCAATGCCTCAATGCATTCTGCAATTTCACTGAACAAAACAGAATTATGGTCATTTTCTAAATGATGTGCTTAATATCTTCTTTCAGGTACATTCTCCTTTTAAGGTGTATATTATGATATTTACCGATTGTAGATCAATGTATAATTTTTTTTGTTGAGAAGGGATTTGTTATCTGTTTTGTAAAACTGATAGATTGTTGGAGATATGCAAGGTGCTGTGTTTGGTTGGTTGCTAGAATGCCCCTTGAAACCTACAACAAAGAGAAAATATTAAGTATGGTAACCCTCTTTCATCATGGACATAGTTTCTTTAAGAATTTGATGGCACTTCTTCATCTTGATGAAGTATGATTTCATTTTTCTCTACTTTGATTGTAGGGGACAAACCAAACTTTTGTCTTTACAACTATATACGGTGCGCCCAGGCTGTTTCGATCTACTGGTAAGGGGTGCTTAATGTGTTATTGATCTGAATCTTATATTACTATGAGCATAGCAAATTGTTGTCTTCCTTTTTCGTTTTTCCTTGAGTTTCTTCAAACTTGCGTTGTTTTGATTTTATTAATTAATGTTCAGGTGCCAACCGGTATTACTACATGTGTATGAATGATGTACTTGGACTTGGTGGTGGGGGTAATTTTGCTTTATGCTTAGATGGAGATTTGTGAGTATTATTCTAATCTAAAGTTGCTTAGTTTCTTTCATTACATTTTACTCATAGTTGAAGAACCACTTGTTTGATATTTTCTTGATTTTATCTTCCATGTTGAATAGGTTTACTGGAACTAGTGGACCTTGTGATACATTTGGAAACTTATGTCTAGCTCATAGTCCAGAATTTGAGTTGAAGAATATTGAGGTAATTTTTTTATTTCTGAAGTTTGTTTTGAAGATTACAAGTTAGTAAAGTGGCTTTCGTCACCTACTAAGAGTGTGTTTGGATTTGGATTATTTGAGTTATTTACTAGCACTAGCATCTGTGAGTTTAACATTTTAGATCATGGACGTGTGACTCCCCTCTGTGTTAATTTGTGTAATAATATATCAAGGTTCTTGATTAATTGATGTATGACCTGATAACATTATAATCATGGGAGAAGAATATCATTATTGGTTTTCAATTGAATCAATGGGCAAGTTCACATGTCTTGTATGCCTCTATTTATTAGAATGAGATAAGGAACTGACACTTGGGTTTTAGATAAGGAAGTAGGTAAAATAAATTATTATGAAGGCTTTAAAGTTTAACTATGGTTTTGATACAAAAGACTAATGAGATTTATTTATACCAATACCAGAATATATTCCTAATCTTAACTAAATAAGAAAACAATCATGATAGTTACTAGACTCCTAATGCTACTTAAACTTAAATAAGGAAGAAAATCACAAAATATTAAGAAACATAGAAACCAATTCTAAGAGATGATCTATGATATTTAATTCATTATTTTAGAAATTGGATGGGAGATCGAATCAGTGAGACCTACGGCCCATGGTTTGATCAGTTCAACTGGTGGACCGCGGCTAAAGAGGATAATAATAAATTAAATAACTATAGTGCAAAACTTAATTGATAATATATACATATTATAATTGATGCATTCATAATATGTTTATACCCGGAATAACCGATCTTATCTAACTCTTAAATACCACCATTTGTGATTTTAATTTCAGGTTCAAACCTGAGGGTGTTATACTTAATTGTAACGATGATTGTTCTGACAATATACATATGCAACCAGAAAGCAAAGATCAGGCATCAAGAAACATCCCAAAAAATGTTGTGTTAGAACATTGAGGGGTAACTAATTTACTTCAAGTTACTATATTTGTGCTGGTGCATTGTAACCAGTCTATTAATTCAATTCTATCTAGGCTTATAAGTTCTAAATTTACTAGTTGTACTAGAGATTGTGCTGTTTAGTTAGTTTTGTTTAGGCTAGTGTTTTGGTAGTTATCAACTTAGCATTGTTTGATTATGTTAAGAGATAGTTACACTTTTTGTAATTTAATTTCATGAATATTTTGTAACAGAATTATTTTTAATTTGGTATGAAATTATATTCTATATTAATGGTTGTCTATGAAATTTAGTCTTATTTATAATCATGTACAATATTATGGGATAAATAATTCTAAAATAAATATATAAAAAAAAATAATTACGTTTTTAAATCGGGTGAACTGATTTAATGAATGTTATTAAATTAGGCGAGCCGATTTAAATTGGGGTTTTTAAATCTGATCAATATAGATTTAAAAATTATGATACCTTTTAATCATTTTTAAATCTGTCCAGCCGATTAAAATAGTTACTTTTAAATCAGTTTTTCTGATTTAATAAAAGTTTTTAAATCGGATCAAAAACCGATTTAAAAACAAAAAGATACTAAATCGACGGTTATTAAATCGGACCCACAACCGATTTAAAAAGCCTCTAGGAACCGATTTAAAAAGCATTTTTTCCACTAGTGCATCAAAAACCTTGCTTACAACCTTATTCAAAGATTTTCATTTCTCTCCTCCAACTTTTCCAACCTTCAATCAAAGTACACAATAAATTTTTTTAGATGTATATTAAAAAATGATACATCACAATACACAACGACACAATTCAAATGTAAACTTACGGCTGATACGACCTTCACATTAGTATTTTCTACCTTAAAAGTCTTTATAAAATCATCATAATGAAATAGATAATATATAATAGAAATGGTAAACATTCATACAAATATGAACACAAAGAAAGTGCATGGAGTTCTTTTTGGTTTGTTGGGATCTTTCTTGACCTTATTCTCCTTCTTAGTCTTTGGTGCACTACTCTTCCTAGGTTCAGAAGTTGCATTTCGTTTTCCTACCTTTGTTTAAACAAAAGATATAATAACTACAGTAGTCTTATATCAACTGTTTCAACCATCAAGTATCTATAATTAGATGTTGTCAGAATACCTGACTACATAAATCACAATAAAATCAATACCTTAATGGACAGTGACATAAAAAGTCATCATAAGAAAAATACTCCAAATTAATATTAGTTAACATATATAAAGTGTGATGATAGAGAAAATTAACCGATCATCAACTGATTTCAATACTCCCATCGAGGTCTTTCATGTTCCCCTTACCTTTGCCATCGTCTAAGCTTATGTATCAAGTCTGTCTACAATTGAAAAACAAAGGATCATCAAATTCTCAATTATGAACTTGATCAGAGTAATAAAATAAAAACATATGTCTAATCCATTACACAAGAAACTCAAACAAATTGGAATAGATGTTCCAAATAGACTTAACTTATTACTCTAGCCCCAAAGTGACACACATCCCTTGCCTACCCACAAAGCCACCCCCAATATCAATTTCACAAGTATTTTATAGTCATAATTTGGGTATAAAAAAAAAGGTCAGGATTTGCAACATCAAAGTTTTTTATTTCTCCAAGATCACAATATAACTGTGATTGAGGTTGGATTAACCTCATTTGAATGTCATTTTTTATGTAACCGCAATTGTGACTGTGATTTAATACCTTGATCACCAGATAATTCATACACACATAGTCATCAATCATACACTATAACACCCTATGTCGTATATCACATGATATTGAGGTAACAATCATCAATAAAAATAATAGAGATAATAATTATCAACAACGTACATAAACAAACATCACATAATCTTCAATTAAGATATTTGACCAATTCAACCTTTTTTCCCTTCGCGTCAATCTTTAGCACTACACTTAACAGGAGGACCATTAGAAGTCATGGTTCCCCCAAGTAATATTGTATAATAGACATTTTTCTACTCAATGTATTGTGCTTTAAACATTTAATAACATATAAAACAAGCATGAAGATTAATTTATTAGAAATTTATTGTTTTTCACCGTCCAAAAAAATTTGCCAAGTAGCCTAGTGACTAAAAATTTCACTCTTAAAGTGGATTAAGTAGGATGTCCGAGGTTCGAATCCCGACCCCATGCATATATAATGTAATGTCCCTATCAACTGAGCTATAAGCTCACATGACAGATAACAAAAGAAAATATACATGAATAAGTATAATAATTATATTTGTAAAAATATAAAAATTCAGAATAATGATAAAATATACTTCCACAATAATTGTTACAATTTAATATTTTAGACTTATATATATATATATATATATATATATGTATATATATATATATATATCAAGAAAAGAAAATATATAAAAGAAAGAGAATTGTGATTTACTAATTTATTATTAATATATTCTCATTATTATAATACAAAGTGCAAAATCATATTAAGAAAAATAAATTTAAATTATATTAGAGTTAAAAGTGCCACTTTTTAAAGTATTTTTTATTTTACAAATGTGACATTTTTTGCTAAGTACATATTTATCATCAAATAAAAGGACTATTATTTTTTATTAAAAAAATATTATTATTTTAAAGTCCTCAATTAAATTTCCGTTTTAGGACTCAACATATATCGGGTTGGCCCTGTGAATATTGCTCATAATTTTTTATTTTAATTTAAAAGTTTAAGTGTTATGAGTTTTATTTAAAGAAAGATTAAGAAAACAATTAATATAGTTTAAATTATAAAATTAATTTCAAATATTAGGTAAAACATAAACAATGGACTATTTCTCATTCTCGTGTATTAAATTTTATGAGTTTTTGGAGCCATGTATTTCATGAGAAAGTCTAATATAGGAACAGATACAAATGTATAGTGTCTAGACACACTTACATGAATGAAAAAAGAGAAAAGATAAAAGAAATTAACAATGAGTGATTTTAAAATAAATAATGTAAATATTTATGTGAGCGCCTAAACACTGTATATTTGTATTTGTGACTATGCAAGACTTTCTCGTATTTCATATAAGATATATTATAGATGTTAGAAATTCAAAGTGAATTTCAACAACAAATAAATACAAAATGATGTGAAATTCCAATCCTTATACTGTAACATTCTTATATTTATTATTGTGTATTTATTATTTAACAAATAATATAATTTTTATAAACTTTTTCAATCATCACTTTGATTCTTATGAGGAACATCTTCAACATTAATTATTTCTTTTATCTCTTATTTCTCGTAAACTATTATTCTTTATTTTACTTTTTAAATTTATTTATTCTTTTTGCATACACCATAGTTTATATATTTAGATACACACATGTAAACTGACACAAAAAACAGAGCCAAACCATTACTAATCACAAAAATAATGAATCATCATTGTCACTCCACACCGTACTGAACATCATTGTTGCTGGTTCAGATGGTCTCATTCTCATACAAATGGGTGAAATAAAAGATATTTTTTATTGTTTATTTTCTTATAATATGATTTTTCAACGTTTAATAAAAAAGAAGAAACCTTTTTCCAATGAAAATCTAATACCTAAACGGTGTTTGGTGTAATCAACGGTGGTTTTGAGTATGGTCATATTAAATACCACAAATGTTGTTGTTTGATGTTAGCAATGGTGGCCCAGACATGAGTATGGTCATATTAATTTTGTAATGCATAAATATTTAGATGTGCAAATTGTTTTTTAGTAGTATGGGGGTGTTTGTTTCACGGACACAAAAATTATTTCCTGGAATATCTTTCACAGGAATATAATGACAGGAATTTTGTTCATCAAAAAACTGTTTGGTTAATAATTTAAACTTCTGGGAACATTTTCTAAAATTTTAGAAAATCACTCAAATATATTTGAATTAGATCATACACCTTGATATGCAACGTATACAAGAAAAACGTATACAACAAAACATACACCTAATTATAAAAACAAAAAAAAATACACCTACAATAATCGATAAAGAAACATACACTTTGGAACAAATAATTTAGGGTTAAATGGTGTTTACCCGCTGCAAAGTAGGCGAGTTCTAGATTACCCCCTGGAAAAATTTTCGTTTAGATTCCCCCTGCAAAATATAATTTTCTGGATTCCCCCCTCAAATGCACACCGTGGCAGCTGACTGTCACAGAATCTCCACGTGGCGCTGCCACGTAGGAAATTTTTAATTAAAAAAAAAAATTTAAAATACCACGTCATTTAAATTTTTTTTTTTTACTCAATTTTTTTTTTTTTTAACTCAAATTTTTTTTTATCCCCTTTTAAAAAAAATTAGCGCATTTTAAAATATTAAAATTTGAGTTAAAATTTGGTAAGATTATACTATAGTTAAAATTTGGTAAGAAAATTTTACTTTTTTTTTTTTGTTTCTTTCACATGGAAATGCAATAATTGTGATATGAATTATGAAAAATAAAGGAAAAGATGAGCTACAATGGTGACGGTGGTAATCTTAAGGCGACAACTGATAACCGCAAGAGAGGAGAGTAAACAACACGGCCATGTTAAAGAAGAGAATCAGCATGAGACATCCAATAAAAAAGAAGAAAGTGTTGGTTGACAATGGTGCGTGAAAATTTATTTGTTTTAAAGAATGTGGGTGCATAAAATATCATCCTAAAATTGAATTTACAATGTTAACAAATACTCATATGCAATTAGTGTTGGTGCAATTTGAAGTCATTATTTTATGAGTCACTTATATATTATATATAGTATTCAACATTTATTTTTTATCTATAGTATAATCTTACCAAATTTTAATATTTTAAAATGCGCTAATTTTTTTTAAAAGGGGATAAAAAAAAATTGAGTTAAAAAAAAAAAAATTGAGTTAAAAAAAAAAATTAAATGACGTGGCATTTTAATTTTTTTTTTAATTAAAAATTTCCTACGTGACGGCGCCACGTGGAGATTCTGTGACAGTCAGCTGCCACGGTGTGCATTTGAGGGGGGAATCCAGAAAATTATATTTTGTAGGGGAAATCTACACGAAATTTTTTCCAGGGGTAATCCAGAATTCGCCTACTTTGCAGGGGGTAAACACCATTTAACCCAATAATTTATTGTTGTTATTGTTTCTCTATTTATCGTTTCTTTGATCTATCAAAAGAATTGAAAAAAAAATTCATTGTTGCTGGAAAAATAAAGGAAAAAAGTTTTGTCGATCTATATAGTGCTAAAGTTTTTTTTTTTTTTTTTTTTGTGAAAAATCTATTTCAAAAGTTTATTACTTTAATGTATATTGGATTGGATGTAGTGAGTATAATTTTTATAATGGGATTAAAAAAAAATAGATTCATGAATAATCTTCCAAGCGATCACCACTCACAAGAAGGTGAGGGATACAATGGTATTTGGAGCAAAAAAGTAACTGCCAACACCCGTTTAGCTACTTGGATTGATGAAATATAATGGAATGGAGCGGAACGAAATAGAGGGGAGTGAAATATGATGGAGCGGAATGAAATAAATCTTTCATTCCATTATTTGGATATTTTAAAAAACATAGGAACAAAATTGAGGTAAGTGGTGGTATGAGATGAAATTCATTCCATCATATTTCATTCCATTCCGTTATTATTTTTCAAATCCAAACAAAGAAACATTATTCTATTCCATTCCGCTCACTCCATTCCATTGTATTCCATCAATCCAAACAGAGTCGGGGGGAGTGGAAAGTCTGACTTTGTTGGGATAACAAGTTCCTCGAAATAATTATTTCCAGGAAATAAATTTCTATTCCATCATAACAAACATGGGTGTTTTTTATTCCTATCCCATATTCTCATGAATAAATTTAAAACCTCTGAAAACAAACACCCCCTAATTTGCATTAACTCTGTTTGTTCGGTATGTTTATTTTGTCACACAGCTGCAAGAGAAATTTAATTGGAGTCTCAAGATGGGGGTTTCTGGTTTTTTTAGGGGTGTGACTAGCTATTTGAGTCAAATTTGAGCCTGTGAACTGTTTTTCTAGCTTCCCCGTTTTTTTGGTTTTTCTAGGTCTGTTTTTACAGTTTCTCTTCCCACCCACCACAGTTCTCGTTCACCCCCCAAGCGTGCAAAAAAATTCAGAAAACGTTTTTAGAATTTTTTTTCCAATATAAATTTTACACTAGAAGAAGTCAAAAAAATAATAAATTGGAGTATGACTTTTGTGTTTTTCTTGAAATAAGTTTCATGGAAAGATGTACAAACAACTTTTATTGGTTATTTATTATGGGAAAATGAAGAGAGAGAATAAATTAAATGCAATTTACATTAAATTTTATAAGAATTTGTAAAAGTAAATCTTAAAAATGATAAAAGTTAGTTGTTTTTGCGTATAATTTGAGACAAGAAAAAATGATTTTTTTTCTTATAAATTGGGATGAAGGAAGTACATATATTACTTTCGTACTATCCGCTAAATATTTTATTTATGTACAATGATTGTTTCCAGCATGGTCATAAAAGCTGGACCGACCCATTTTGGTTGGTCTTGTTGTATTGGCTTGGGACCTGAGAGTGTGCTCTCCTAAAGTTCTCAAGTTCGATTCTCTCTATAGTGCTAATTTGGGTAGACTAATTTAAGTTCTTAAAAAAAAAAAAAAACGGACCGAACTGTCTGGTTCAACTGGTTGGGTCGGGAACTGAACATGTATCCGGTTTGATTTGCACTAAAAACCGTTCTACCGCATGTAACATCTCGTTTTCTTTATATGAATATATATTGATTTAATTGTGTTTAATTGTTTATGTGTGAATTAATTTGGTTTATTTATGTGGGTAGAATAAATAGTTAGTAGTAATAGAATAGGGAGGAAATTTGCTTTTTTCGCCCCTCCCATTTACTCTTAAGCCCCCCAACGAGACAATTTTGCCCTTGATCTTGGTTCGGCAACTACAGGCCGAATATTAACTACTTCGGCACTCACCTGCCGAAACGTCTTAATATATCATTGGCTAGGCGTTGTGGGCAAAAGGGGGTTATTTTTCCTCCCATTCGGCCAGTGACTGCCGAAATATGCAAAATTTAAAAATGACAACGTTTCGGCAGTTACGTGCCGAGCACGCTTATATTCGGCACGTAACTGCCGAAGTCAGACTATATAGACTAGGCTGCAGAACCTGTACTTGCATAACCTCTTTTACACACAATCCGGAGATTTTGGATCTAGGGCGATTTTTTGAAGTTTCAGTGGCGTAAAAGCAGCATTTTCTCACGCATAAAGGGTTCCCACACACATTTGAAGTCATATAACAGGTAAATTGCGCTTTAAACCGTTTATTTTTTGAATTTTCATAGTTTTGCTGTCAATGTGTGTTTCGGATTGTGTCTGCCGAAATAGGATGTAGTTTCGGCACGTAACTGCCGAACTGGGCAGTTTTGCTGACTTGCTGAATTGGTTGATATGTGTAGGTGTTAGTATGGTCGAACCTCCGCTTGAATTGAAACCAAACATTGATGAACCCGCCATTGAACAAGCGAATGTTGTGGAACCCGACGTCGAGCAACCTAATGTTGTGGTTAATACCGGCAATTATTTTTTTCAATGTGAAAAGTATAAGGTGCGAGATGAAATGATTGAATGGTGTCGCAAAGAGGCTACAAAAGCTGGATTTACTATCGTGATTGGGAAATCTGATAACGGTGGTAACCGAAGGAAACCGTATTTTTTATTGAGTTGCTCAAGAGGCGGTGTCTACAAAGAAAACAAAAGGAAATTAAAGAAACAAGACACAACAACGAAAACACTTAAGTGTCCGTTTAGGCTGCGAGGTTACTTTTTGGCATCATAGAAATGGAAACTAAGTGTTGTATGTGGTGAACACAACCATGAGATGGCAAAAATCCTAGAAGGTCATACTCTTACGGGACGTTTAAAACCAGAGGAGATGGAGTGTGTCCAAGAGTTGACAAGGAATTTGGTGCCCCCAAAGAACATATTGACGACTTTGAAAGGGAGAAATCCAGAGAGCAAGACAAATATGAAGCAAGTATACAATGCGCGCGAAAGGTTTAAAAAAAGTCTTAGGGGCGAAATGTCTGAAATGCAACAACTGTTAAAGTGTTGTGAAACTCACAAATATTTTTACAAGTGTAGAACAGTTGGTGATGGTGAGTCGAAAACCATACAAGATTTTTTTTGGGCACATCCAGAAAGTGTGAAATTATTTAACACTTTCCCTACTGTTTTGATGATGGATTCAACGTACAAGACCAACAAGTATAAAATGCCTTTATTTGAGATAGTTGGTGTAACTTCAACAGAAGACTCGTTCAATGTTGGTTTTGCCTTTATTGCGAATGAAAAAGAAGACAATTTCATATGGGCCCTTGAGACGTGTAAGAGTCTTTTGAAGAGTAAAGACACGTTTCCGAAGGTTATTGTCACTGATAGGGATAAGTCACTCATGAATGCGGTTCCGATAGTGTTTCCAAATTCTACCGCTTTAGTGTGTCGGTATCATGTTGCAAAAAATGTAAGAGCTAAGTTCAAGGCCTTTTGCGGGGCAAAAGAAAAAAATATGGATCAGTTACTTAACACACTCACATTTCAATGGGAATCAATTGTGCAATCGAGTTCAGAAGAGTCATATATTAGTGCAGTTGCAGAGTTCAGGAAATTGTTTGAGAAATATCCAAATTTCCTAAACTATGTTGAAACAACACTTTTGGATCCGGTGAAGGAAAATTTGGTGAGTCTATGGACAAACCGTGTTATGCACATTGGAAACACAACCACCAACAGAGTTGAGTCTCAACACGGTGTATTAAAACAATATGTCACAGATTGTAAGGGTAACTTGGTAAGGGTTTGTAAGGGTTTGGGATGCTACGGATCAAATGTTGTCAAACCAGTTAAACAAGATAAAGACCTCTTTTGGATAGAGTACTACCGGCGTAGAACACCATTTTAGAAACAATTTTTTGTACTCTAAGTTGGTGTATGACATCTCAAGACAAGCCTTGCACTTTATTCGGGGTGAAGAAGATCGGTCGCGTGAATGCGGTAGGAATAGGAAAAAGTGTGGTTGTGTGATAAAGATAACATACGGGTTGCCATGTGCTTGTTTACTTGCTTTGAAGATTGATAAAAAACTACCTATTAGACTAGATGAGATTAACACGCATTGGAAGATGTTACAAATTGGTGAAGACGATGATGAGAGGGTTGACTGCTCGAAAGAGTTTAATGCAATTCAGGTAATTAAACACTTTACACCTTGAACTTTAAATTAAATTTATTTTCCACTTAAAATTTTAATTTAATTTTATGTTTGTTTTCTTTGTTGTAGGAACGGATAAATTCATCAGATTATGCTATGAACCTGCAAATTAGGGATTAACTGCGGCAAATAGCATATCCAGAAATTACATCGTTGACTCCGCCGGTTAAACAATTCAAAACAAAGGGTTCAAAAAAAAGAGGAAAGTCGGCTAATTGTTCCACCAGAGAGCCGTCGTTATGGGAGCACATCGATGCTCAATTTCCTAACTCGCAAGCATCACAGTCAAAGCAAGAGGAAGACTGCTCGAATTGGTAATTTGTCTACTAATGCTATCCCTCGTCGTGTTATCAAATATATTGAGTATATGACACTGTTCATGCACCGTCTTGCAAATTTCAAATACGTAACACTTTTTATTCGCATTGTCCTCCTCAATCATGACTTCCACGTTTGCAGGCCGTGGGGGATCCCCTCCAACTGGTGGCCAAATCTTCGGATGCGAGACCCGATAAAACCATGCAATGTACCCCGACACGGTTTCATATCCATGTACAGCTCTTAGACCTCGCATTTCCTCCGTGACATAATTTTCATTCAAGTATTCATCAAATGCATCTTGAATTGAAAACTGATTCATACCGGCCTTGGCAGAAACACCAGAGGCTCTAGGAATAGACTGCACATGTCCATATTGTCTGAGGATACGCTCAGGCAAATGTGGACATATCATGGAGCTTCCACACATTATCCAACCAGAGTACCAACTGATATCTTGAAAGGGACGCGTCTGGCGATGATCCTCATAAGGGCAAAATGTGACTTCATCAACCTCCATCCGATCCAATGAAGTCCTCGTCTCATATGGCCATTTGCCTGTCTTCAACGGATAATATTTGGCTCCAACTGGTTCTTCATTGGTATAGTTCTCATCAAGAAATCGTTGTCCGTACCTCTTGAAATGCGCAAAAACCCATGCCTACAATCACAATCATAAATTAGAACATATATTAGAACATTAAGAGTAAATAACGTTTAAGAAAAAAATAATACATTTGTTAAAAAAAAGTGTATAAAATAACACATTTATATCTGAAACATACAGTTGTATCCACCATGGTTCCCGCATCTACGCCGGCTCGCACGATCCAAGTAGTTATACATGTATGCAAGTCCAGAAGCACCCCAATTCCAAGTGTTAATTAATGGGATGTCTTGCAAGTAAGAAAGAAAGATCAAATCCACATATTGAGCACTTTTGTTGGTAAATAGGGTTCCTCCGATCAGGTATAGTAAAAAGGCTCTAACCGTGCAATCCGTTAAAAATTCAACTGTCCCCTCCTCCTCATCTTCATTGTTCTCTGCTTCCAACGCAGAATTCAAGTTGTCATGATATATTTCCAACAGCTTTGCAAATGATACATGCGCTCCTTTAATTTTATCAAACTCTTCCTGAGCATCTTCCCTGCTAAAGTTTAGCAACTCCTCGCACATATCTTGCCCTTCCTCCATGGTGCATGATGTTCCAGCATGGTTCAGCATCTTCCCCGTTATCGGAATGTGGAGCAAACACGAGACATCATCCAAGGTGATGGTCATCTCACCAATAGGAAGATGAAATGTACCGGTCTCGGGTTGCCACCGCTCAGTAAATGTCGTCAACAGTCCGGAGCCAACATGAGTGTAATTCGTCTTCAACAACGGTCGCAGTCCACTAGCTTCCACTCTATCCCAAAACCATGCGTTATCATTCTCTGGTTTATCAAGCGAATTGATTCTCTTCCCAGGATTCATGCACTTGAGTGTCCTTTGGCCACACTACAAAATTTGAAACCAAACACATATTAATTATACATACAAAATAAAAAGCAAACACATATACAAACACATATAAACATATACAAACACAAAATAAAATGCATTTGAAAAATGGCGAAATTTATGATTGCAAACACATATACAAACACATATAAGCAAACACATATACAAACACAAAATAAGTGCCAAATTGCTAGAGGAATTTCATGTTGAATGTGAGCACTTATTGAATAATTTTGATAACAAATCCATTGGAATGAATCCCTTTTTTCTGTAAATATGGTGTGTACAAAGAATATGTCAAAATATATCAATTCCAACCATTTTGTTAGGTTTTGCTGAAACATAGAAAAAGAAACAAACTTTTGAAGCATTCGCTGTAGCGAAGCATCAGCGAAGATGCAGCAAACAAAGTCAGAGAGGAAAAGGCCATTAGCGAAATCGCAGCGAATCAGTGGCGAACGTGCTCGCTGCAGCGAACCAATAGCGAAGCATTAGCGAACGAAGTCAGACAGGAAAAGGTCATTAGCGAAGTCTCAGCGAATCAGTGGCGAACGTGTTCGCTATAGTGAACCCTCAGCGAGCAATTGATGAGTCATGTTTTAAATGCACGTCTCAGCAAACCTCACCCTTTAAGTAACTTATTCGCTTAGCGAATGTGGATTCGCTTAGTGAACATGCTTATATCAGAAGACTATAAATAGCCTTTAGATCATTTTGTAAATTATAAATTTAGCTAGACTCAGAGCAGAAATTACGAAATTCATAGATCTAAGTTGTTAGGTGAGGTTTTGAAGGTGGATTCATCACAACTTGAGAAATCAAGTCACGTGTTCTCTCAATCCTTCATCTCTTCACTTGTTTGTAAGTTTATCATGGCTATTCATAGCTAAATCTCTCTTTGTTGGGGTTGGATATAATTAATTATGATCATGAATCTAGTTTAACTTTGTTATATGTGTTTTATTCATCAATCAATATTAGTGATATCCTTGTTTATATGCTTTTCTCAATGCAAATGTAAATGTAAATCTAAGAAACGGCAACAAAATATTTTTCTAAACAATTTAAAAAAACTTACTTCTCCTCTCCACAACGCAGCGGCTACATGACCACCAAAAGACGGCAACAACGATAAATCACTTGGTCCGCCACCAAATTCTGTAACTTGTGGTTCTGCTGGTTTTGGCGGGTTTCTTGACGATGTTGTTCTCCGATTCCTTTTTGTTTGTTTAGGTGCTGGTGGTGGTGGTGGATCAACCTCGTCATTTTGATCTTCTTCATCTTCACGATCATCATCCTCTTAAGCTTCAACATCATCTTGACCTTCCTCTTCAGCCATAGGTTGAGGTTCAGGATGTTCAGCTTCAGGCTCTTGAAGTTGAGCACCCGAAGTTGATGCAACAACTACTTTCCTCTTGGAAAGACCTAGTGTAGCCTCTTGACGTGCAGAGCTGTGTGCTCTACTTTCCCTTCCACCTCTTTGGCGCCCAACTTCATCCGCCATTCCTAAAAAAATAATAAAATAGCCATACATAAACAATAATTTCATTGAGAATACATAACCAGAAGACTAGCCAATGTTTTAGTCAAAAATCAAAGTTATTTTTAAGAATGAAAATATTTCAATCTGCATCAAACTCAAGGCTATGTTATACTAGAAATAAACCTGAATAGGCAGTAATTCAATTAGGATCCCTTTAAACTACCCCAGCCCGTACATATATTCTATGCTTCAAACAATTTCATCAATGCAATAAGAAAAGCATAGGCAACAAAATCAATGAGCTTATAAACAGTCGAAAATAACATACCGTCACAGTCGAAAATAACAAAAACTTACATAACCACTAACTTATAAACAGAACTAATGAACATAACATACAATGCATATATAATTTCAATAAACTCATCAAATAAAGCAAATGTAGGGTTTAAGAGTGAAATTGAAATTCAAATAATTGGCAAATAGTTTGTGTATTCCTGAATTGAAAATGAACAGATCAAATTCATAAACAAACATTTACTCAAGCATTTTGACAAACAGTTTGTCCACATTCAAAAAATTTGTGAAAACCTATACCCTAAATTCAATCAAAACTCAAATTCATGTAAATTGAAACAACAATCTTTGTCAGCAACAACAACACAAACAAATACAACGTTCATTTCTTAATCATTAACATAAATTCATCAAAATTACAAATTACACAATTTACTTACTTGTTTGTGGTGGTACGGATTCACAGGTTCTGCTCCCAAATCGAAATTGCTTCTTGTAATATAATTGAAATCCAAAATAACTTTGCTTTACAAATCACTCGTGCCCTAAAAATCGCCCTAAAAATCGCCCATGGAACTTTGAAAACTCAAACTGAAGAACAGAGTCTGGGTTTCATCGTTTTATTAGAATTTCAAACGGTTCGGAACGTTGTTGCCGAAGCTAAGCGTGTTCGGCACGTTGTTGCCGAAGCTAAGCGTCTTCGGCACGCTGTTGCCGAATCTATATAAATTTCAAATTTATGCCGTTTCGGCGTGATGCTGCCGAAAACTCAGCTATTTGGCGTGTATATTTCAAATTTATGCTGTTTCGGCGTGCTACTGCCGAATATAGGTATTTCGGCGTGTAACTGCCATATCATCCTGGAACGAAATTTGGGGGTATTTTGGAATTTTTGGGGGGTTAAAGAGCATCATGGGGGCGAAAAAAACAAATTTCAATAGGGAGAATTATGGGTTTTAAGTGAAGTTGGGCGTAGAGATGAGAGAAGGGTGCGTTAAGTTAGCCCAATAGTAATTTGGAGGTGTGAGTTGGAAAATACTAGTGAAGACTAAAGAAGAGAAGAAAAGCCAAGTAGATTAGAGGCAAGGAAGCGAAGGACTAAAGGTTTCATCTTGTCTAGATGATTATACCAAATTTTTGTCAATATAGTATCAATTTATGTTTCTCTTTTTAAAAATAAAAACACGAGTGTAAAAGAAAACAATCATTACTAAACTTCCTGTGTCTTTATTCCCTTTTGGCTAATTCCTAATATAAATATCAACTGCAAACTAATGCAAAAAATATTTATCTAAAATTTATGAAATTGAATGCAAATAAAATTGGGATGGTGTGCGAATTCAGTTTATGAATCAATTGGAAATATTAGGTTATAAATAATTGAGAGAAAGTGCATATCCGAACATTCAATCACGGTATATATAGGCACTACAAGAAACACCTAAATTATTGACGAAAATTATTGAGGGATAAAAGCCCTCAATAATATCTTGGGGAATTATTGAGGGTTAAAATTTGTTAGTAATGCATAAATCGGTCCAGAAATTAATTAAAAAACAAAAAACAAATAAAATAAACATTACTGACGGCTCAGGGCCGTCACTAATGCACCTCGAAAATGCACGTCTACGACACACTGCAAAAGCTGGTCCAAAGCATGTCACATGGTTTTATGACGGCCTGTGTCCGTCAATAATACATGCATTACTGATGCCACTGGTCTGTCGATAATGCTGTTGACCGTTGAACACATTTGTCAATAATACATGCATTACTGATGCCACTGGTCTGTGCAAAATTTTCAAAATGCAACGGCTAGCAACTTTCATACACAATATATTCACACTTCATCTCATTTGTACACACTTACTCCTCTAACTTCTCTCTAAAAACCTCCAATTTCTCTCTAATTTTTTTCGATCTTTCATATATTTTTCACTTATCAGTTTTCATTCCATTTCTCAATTTAAAAACTGTAAGTATTTATATTTTAATTTAATTTATGTCTTTGTTATTTGAATTAAATATGTATATATGTTCTAATTTTTTATTTTTGCATTTTTTATTTAGCAAGTGTTGATATAAATATTCTAGTGGCCATTCGAGTGCATGGGTTGGAAGCGCATCAAGTCAGAATCTACTCGGCGCTCCAAGTAAGTAATATCATTTTCATTTATAATACTTAGTAATGTTAAAAGTTTATATTTCTGTCAAAAAAATAATAAAAAAGCTACTATTTTTTCAAATAATAAATAAACTACTGCATATTATTTAACCAAAAATAAGTGTTTTTTTAGTTAAAAAAACAGTACATCATATATATATTTTTTTTGAATCAAACAAACTTACTGTATTTCATTAAAAACTAAATGTTCAATACAAACGGGAATAATCTCAAATCTATGGAAGCTAGCCCAAGAATTGGCCGCCCTAGCAAGAGTATAAGCAACCAAATTCGCTTGCCTCCTAACAAACTTAACCTCAAAGTTTATAAAAGATGACATAAGACTAAGGATATCATGAACAATTGACAGAAACTCAGAGTTGCCTCTACGCTGCATATGAATGGCCTCTACCAAGACTTTCGAATCACTTTCAAATTGAACTCGATCCAGTCCTCTATGTCTAGCTTCTTCCATTGCTAAAAGTAATGCCCATGCTTCTCCTTCTACAGATGAAATCACAGTTTGCTGTCATTGTGTCAAACCAGCCATGAAATGACCTCTATTATCGCGAAAACACAATCCCACTGAGGTCCTTCCAGATCCAGACACAAAGGCAACATCAACGTTACATTTTACCCAATCTAGAGCTGGTTTCTCCCACCTTACCAAATTTGCTTCTGTAGTCCCGCTCACATTATTCCTCTGTAACTTATGTACTGAGTACCAGTCATTCCAAGCATCAAAAGCATGTCTTCCAATTTGACGTGGCATCTGGACATTATCATTCCAAAGCTTATCATTACGATTGTGCCAAATGCACCAGAGTAACATAGCCACTCTACCAACAATATCACTACTTTCATTGCTGCAGACAGCGAAAATACGATCCATAACATTAGTTTGTTGGTATGTAGCATTATGTAAGACATAAGACAAACCAGCTGCACTCCAACTATCCCGGGCTACTGCACACCTAAAGAATATGTGAAGCTCATCCTCAATCTCCTCATTACACACAAGACAATTGAGAGTACATTCCACTCGCCTTTCCAACAATCGAGAACGAGTCGGGGGACATCCTCTACATAAGCGCCAAAGTAAATGACGTGCCTTGTGCGGAGCTTGAGCTTTCCAAATACCATTCCAATTGCCCACAACATGATATTTATCGCTAACTATTATGTAACGCATAGCTAACTTATACCCGAATTTCACTGAGTAACACTCATTTCTTTCCTCCTCCCAGACCACTTTATCCTCACGGACCGAGCTAACAAGTGGTGTTTCCAGAATCTTCTCCGCTACATCCTTTGAATATACACCTGCTGGTTGAGGCGAGGGCACCCATCTATTAGCACTCCCACGCAACCACGGGTCATGCATAACACGAGTATTATCCCCACTCCCAATCCGCCACCTACATCCAAGAGAAAGAATTTGTCTAGCTTGTCACATACTACGCCATGCAAAGCTGGGGTTGTATCCCAATGGAGCCTCAAATAAAGAGGAATGTGGAAAATATCTGGCTTTAATTAATTTTGCTACCAATGAGTTCGGATTCTAGACGATATTCCAAACTTGTTTTGCAACCATAGCCTTATTAAAAGCTTCAAAATTACGAAAGCCTAAACCCCCATGAGCCTTCGGGCAAGCAAGTCTCTCCCAAGCTAACCAATGAATACCTTTATTATTATTATTATTATTATTAGTATTACCGCCCCTCCACCAAAAAGCATTTATCATTTTTTCAATATCATCAATAAGTGAAGCAGGAAGAATAAACATACTCATTACATAGGAGGGTATTGCCTGCAGAGCCGACTTTATCTTTATTTCCTTGCCTGCCTTTGACAGCGCACGCCCTCTCCAAGAATTAATTCTTTTCGAAATACGATCCTTGATGTAGGAAAATATTGCTTTTTTACTTCTACCAACCATGGACGGTAATCCAAGATATATACCCGTACCCAATACAAGTTTGACACCAAGGATACGAGAGAGATCTTCTTGAGCTGCCTGAGACATATTCCGACTAATAAAAACTTCTGATTTAAGTAGGTTAACTTCCTGACCTGAAGCTGTTTCATAAGTATGTAAAATCCTCATGAGTTCATTCACCTCGGCTACATTAGCCCTACAGAATAAGAAACAATCATCTGCAAATAAAAGATGAGAGACCTCTGGAGCACCACGACAAATCCTCACACCATGAAGGTCACCCCTACCAATGGCCTGGTGAATGAGAGCAGTTAAACATTCTGTTACCAAAATAAATAAATAAGGAGATAATGGATCACCCTGTCGCAATCCTCGACCTGGCGAAA
Organism: Trifolium subterraneum; assembly: GCA_951799995.1. Lineage (NCBI taxonomy): Eukaryota > Viridiplantae > Streptophyta > Magnoliopsida > Fabales > Fabaceae > Trifolium > Trifolium subterraneum. The sequence goes on along the minus strand of OX637463.1, from coordinate 18,376,035 downwards.
TAGGGCTAACTCGGTCAGAGTTCATCAACACCGAATAGTTGACTGAACTAACACACATCATAACCCACCGAATCCAGACATCAGAGAACCCCATCTTAGTCATAACTCCGCGGAGGAAACCCCAATCCACCTTATCATAGGCCTTGGTAATATCAATCTTTAGAGTCAACTCACCTCTTCTACCCTGGGTCTTCCGCTTCAAAGCATGGATAACTTCTGTGGCAATAAGAGCATTATCAAGGATCGATCTACCTTCCACAAAAGCTGACTGCTCTTGAGAAACACATTTATCTAGACAACACTTCAACCTGTTGGCTAGCACTTTAGAGATCATTTTATACAAAACATTACAAAGCGAAATAGGACGCAAATCCTTCATTGATGTAGGATTGTCACATTTAGGAATAAGACAAATATTTTTTTCATTGAGACTGGTAGGGAAATATCCCCTCTCTAGCCAAGTCGATGCGGCACTAAATATATCATCACTACACTGTTCCCAAAACCTCTGACAGAAAGATGGATTAAACTCATCCGGTCCAGGAGATTTGTCTGGATGCATCTGAAACAACGCTTGCTGAATTTCAACTTTTGTAATAGGCGCCGTCATAACGACATTATCATCTTCAGTCACTCGCGGCTGAATAAGATTAAGTACGGGGTCATGATCTCCATCTCTTGGCTTGAAGAGAGTATCAAAGTAACTCTTGGCCACCTCATAAAGTTCTTCCTGAGTATGTGCCTCTGTACCATTATCAGCAAACAACTTTGTGACCTTCTTTTTGCTACGCACAGTTGCTGACATATGGAAAAATCTAGTGTTCATATCCCCCTCTTGGAGCCAATGCATTTTATCTCTTTGTTTCCAGTACCCCTCCTCTTGTATCAGCAAAGTGGCATACCTCTCCGATAACTCTTGATATTGCATACTCCCCTCTTCATCCTGGTTACCTCGTAACTCATTCATCCGCCTAACACATTCATCAATCTACTCTTTAAACCTTATCCTTTAAGTTTTTCCCCGCCTAACATAATATTTTTTATTTAAAAAGACACAGTAGTAGTTTTGATTAAAATGTAAATTATAATTACGAAAAAATATTAGTATATTTAAGAAAAGAAAAATGTTAGTATCTATGTCATATAATAAACCACTTCATATTAATATTTTACAAAAAAAAAAGAAGAGTATTTTCTGTCAAAAAAAAAAGCAGTAGAATTTAAAAAAAAAATAGTTTTATTAATACAAAAATTTTATTTTCGAAAAAAGATTAGTATATTCAAGAGAAATAAAAATGGTAAAAGTTTCTATTTTAGTCAAAAAAAAAAAAAAAAAAAAGTTAGTATTTTTGTTAAATAATAAACTACTTCATTTTAATATTTAATAAAAAAATGTATTTTCAATACAAAAAGAAAACAGTAGTAGATTTTATAAAAAAAAAAACATATTAGTTTTTAAAAAAAAATATATTAGCATATTTAAGAAAAAGCAAAATGTTGTCCTTGTTATGCATTTTTTACGGTTGCAGTATGTCAAAAAACGCGTGACAGAGTTTGCAGAGTACTTTATACATTATTGACGGTCCCAGTCTGTCAATAACGTTATCGACGGTACTTGCCCGTCAAAAATCACTATCGTCGACCCTTTTTTTGACGCGTTTTGGCCGTCACTAATGCTTGCATTCTTGTAGTGAGGTATATATAGGTTCAATTTTATGGTTTAGTAAAGAAAATCGATGGTTGTTTAGTTGAGATTCAGAATTTAAGATTGATGCAAAGTAACATGCTTTCATTGTTGATATATATGCGACTTTGTTGCGTTTGAGAAGAACATGAAATAAAGTGCCGATTAAGAGTGAAGAGGTTTAATAAGGATTGGCAAATTAGTTTGAACCCTAAAAAAATATTAGAGATTGATCAAATGACATAGAGGGGGAAAATATCTGGGCAGCAATAATATAGATCTCAAACAATTTTCTTTGTTAGAGAACCATGGTAGAGAGGAGGAAAAAAAATATTTGGGCAGCAATAATAACTTCAACGAGAGATAAAACCAAAAGCAGTGAAACTTGAAAGGAGATGCTAGAGTAAATAGTTAGCTACGATTTAGGAAAGTAATGATCATGTGAGATTTTAAGTAAAACAATGTGAACCTTTAGCTCAATAAAAATAAATGGACAAAATTTGGTGTAAAATTAAAGTTTGATACCTGATGTCAACAGATCATAACTCTTATTATATATATATATATATATATATATATATATATAGGTTAGGATCAAATGACACCAAGGTGTCAAATTTAATTTGACACCAAATTTAAACCGTTGATTCTATTTAATCTAATGGCTCTCATTCTATTCCCTAAAAGGGTCACATGATAATTAAAATCATGATTTTTAACAATAAATTCTCTTGATTTTCAATGATTTAATTTTATCTCTCTCAAATCCCCTCAACGGATTTGGATTCTCTACATTCGAAATTCATGAATTCACCTACATTTAGTTTATTTTTAAGGTCAAATTTGTCTTTACTCCTACCATGTTATCTCTCTTCATTATCTCTCCTAGCACTTTTACACTAAATAGAAGTGAATGTAGATGAATTTAGAATTTTTGAATGTAGAGAATGATTTTCAACAATAAATGCTCTTCTATATTCTGATTTTTCTCATTAATTTGTTTCCAAATCCTCTTGTGTGTCTCTCTCTCTAATGTCTCTCTCTCTCAATAATACCTTTGAGATGCTTAGGGTTCGTTTGATCGGCTAAAAAATAAGGGACATGATAGGAAAACTTCAGTTGTACTGTGTTTGATTTTAAAATTGTTCCTGGTACCGAACAAACTGGGGGCCAAGGGACAGGACAAAAACTGAAATTCTTGTCCCTACTGAACCACGGTACAACTTTTTGTCCTCTGCACAAGTTGTCTAAAGTACCAAAATAACATTTTGTCCACCAAACAACGTACAAACACAAAATTTATTCAATACCTTAAACGTTTGTACTGTAATGTTTTGTCTTGTACTGTCCTGTACTGTTCTGTCAAGTACTAACATTTTACAGATCAAACGGACCCTCGGTGAAACTCTGAAGTTAAAAGTTGAGCAAATCCATCATCAAGAGGCCATAGCAAAAAATTAATAGTAGTATTGATAATATTTTTTACTAATAGTTTAATAACCTTTAAAAGAAACAATACTATCATAATAATAATTAGATTTGAAATATTGGATGATTGAGTAAAAAAAAAAACTCATTGAATGATTGAATCCATAGCACCGTTTTTTATGTTTTGTTTGTTCTATTGCATACCATTGCACTTTTGGTTGGCGTGAAAGTATTAAGGATTATGATACAAAATTAAAAGTCGTTAATTAGTAACATGTTAATTAACATAGTGGTCCTAGTTTTCAGCTACAATAAGAAGAGAAAGGCCTTGGTAAATCAATGGCATGCATTTTTGATTAAGTGGTAGTAGGTTTTTTTTAATGAAATAGGTATGCCCATCATTGAAAGAGAAAGAGTGATATAGGGGAGATTTAGGGCAGGTTTAGCAACAAATTAATGAGAAAATCAGAGATTATTATAAAGTAGAGAGAGCACGTGATAATTTATAAGTGAATGATTGTGAGTCTTTGATTAAATTAAATTAGAGGGTTAAGATTTGATATCAAATTTAATTTGACACCTTGGTGTCAATTGATCCTGACCCTATATATAATTAAAAAGAGGAGGGATATATTGACTCAAAGAGTAAGTTATTATAATTACTCCAAATCATAGCCTTTAATCTTAATATCAATTAATGGTTAGGATTGATTAATAATAATGAATATAGTGACACTCTTTTCTTTTATGTATAGGAATCCAAAGATTATTGCTCCAAAACATACTTTAAATAGAATGAATTAATTATAGCAATTTTTTATTATAAACATAAACATTATCTTCTTTTTTTGTTACCTTAAAATTGACTAAGTTAGGCCAAGATGAAAATTATTAAAAAATATTTTATAATTTATTTGTTTATGTTATATATTAATGAGATGTTAATATTTTTTTCTTTTAGACAAAAATTAATATTTATATTTTAAGAAAATATAAATTGCTTTTAAAAGAAAAACATGCACGAAGAAAATATTATGTATAACTATCAACCAAAAAAAATGTATAATGTGGATAGCATATAGATCTTTTTTTACGATTATGTATGGTGTATATATGTCCAGTACATAGATGTAGTATATAGTTTTTTTTTTATTAAAAACATAGAGTATATATGTTTGTTGTTTTTTTTTTTGACTAAATATATGTTTGTTGTTAAAACAATATTAATTTGTTTATGATTAAAAAATTGCTATAATTAGTCCTTTCTATTTAAAGTATATTTTGGAGTAATAATTTCTGTAATCTCGTGCATAAAAGAAAAGAGTCTCATTCTATCAATTATTGTTTATAAATCCTAACCACTAATTGATATTAAGATTAAAGGCTAGGATTTAGAGTAATTATAATGACTTACTCTTGGAGTCAATATATCCATCCTCAATTAAAAATGTTAACTTAATAAAATTTAGTATATATGATTTTCACTAGAGGAGAGTTTGTATGAACATTTTTTCTATTTTTAACTTTAACTAGTATATATCACAAAAAATAGTTTTATTTTTTGAACAACCCAAAATGATATATATATATATATATATATATATATATATATATATATATATATATATATATATATAAACAGTCTCCTCAGCACAAGATGTACCAGAGAAGACTACCAAAATTTACAAAGAGTCACATGAAAAGAAACATAAGTCAATCATACATGACCCAAACAAAGCATAGGACTATACCACCAGCTATGAGGGTTTGAAACTAAAGTAGCACTAATCGCCTTCAACCACCCAAATGAAAAAATAGTTTTAATATCGCATATTTAATAGCGGTTATTTAAAAAGGCCTATTAAACCGTAAAACGGATGACTTGTAGTAGCGATTTTAGGATAAACACTATTGATGTCTTGAGCAAAATGTTTTTATGACTTTTTTTTTCAAAGTGCCACACTTTGAAATGAAAAATACAACGTCATACATTAAAAATAAAGTATATATAAATGCCACACATTTAACTTTCAATTATTATTATCTCCACTCCAATTGGCGGTATTCTATTGAATATGCTTTTATAGAGGTTGGACTAGATTACGGATTGAGAGTCATTCTTAGTTAGCCATTAATTTATATCCTTCAAGTCTTCCAATATATAATTCCTTGGTACTTGGCAGCTTCATAACAAGTGGTTTAATTGTATGATCAAGCTTATAGAACCATGCATTTTGTTGTCTCTCATGTATTTAGAGAAATGGCTCAGAAGATGATAAATTATACCAAAGTGAGAAATGGCTCAGAAGTGCATTGAGCTGAAAAGGGAGAATGATTAGCACTCTTTGTTAGTGTTGGGAGCTAACCAATATGTGTAATCTAACCGAAATGGGATTTTAATTATGTTTTTTTTTTTCAAAACAATATTACACACACTAGTATTTGATGTCAATGTGAGACTCTAGAGTTTTTATTTTTAATTCACATACTACTATTATTGTTCCAAGGATTCTTAACTTTTGATTGTGTCGGTTCTTATGAAATTTGGTAGTTTAGTCCAATTGTAAAAGCGGGGATTACTCAGGGTCGGCCCAAGCACAAAGCTATCCAAGTTAAAGCTTTAGGCCCCCATAAAATATAATTTTTTTTTAAGGTTTTTAGGCCTCAAAATAAAATTAATAATATCGACATATATAATTTAGGCCTCTGATTACAAACTGAAAAGGTCTCATAGCATAGTTGGTAGCGCACTTGAGTTTTTATGGTGAGGTGATTGGATCGAATCCCATATGCAACAATTGTTTTATTTTTTCTATTTTTCCTTTCATTATTTGCAATTGCAAAGACAATTTTTTTTTTTTTTTTTATGTGTGAGCAATTTTTTTTTAAATTGAAGCATATTAGTAATGGATCAGATGCATGATTAAAAAGGGTACAAGTTGGGGATGAGCTTCTTCTAACCAGACCATATTAGAGTTTGTTTTTTTCTTCCTTTCTTTTCCTTATATTTTATAAATGCTTTTTTTATATTATAACATATGTTCTGGACTGAGCCTGAAGTCCAACACGCTGAGGACTCCCTCCTTTGGACTGTCAAGCAAGGCCCAAAGGCACAGGCCCAACTTCATTCAATCGTTGGTTAGCGCACGAATCCCCCGCAATTTGTAACGCTCGACATCGGAATGATGAGCATTAAATGCTCATTACGGCTCCTCAGCCGTTTTCCGACAGCCATTGATGGTCATTACTGTCCGTCAACGGCCTTGGCCCAGCGCTAGGGCTATATATAGACCTTTCCACAACTTCACAAAGGTACGTAACATTCTATATTGAAAACCTATACTCCACCTCAACTGACTTGAGCGTCGGAGTGCCTGCAGGTACACAACCCCCCTCCGGGTATATTTGGACTGAACGCCCAGCAAACCACCGTACATCAGGAGTTCATGGAGGAAAACGGTCCCCTGAATCCTCCACATCACCCGTAGGATGGTCTCGAAGCATCCGTCACACCGGAGGGCAGCGCAGCGCAGACACAAGAAACTCCTCTTGATGCACCGCCATTGCAGCCAGAAGCTCCGGTACAAGAAGATCCATTGGTGGTCCCACCAGTTCCTCGAGGAGCACCAATGGAAGTGATAATGGCCGCGTTGGTGAACACCATCAACCGCCAAGGACAGCTCCTACACGAGCATAATACAAACATGCGCGAACAGAACGAGCTTATACGCGAGCAGAATCGTCGCATTCAAGCCGTGGAGAATTCACGCACAATGTCGAGAATGTCGAGGAATACACATCGACGCAGGTCACTAACACCTGAAAATAATTGCTCAAGATCGAGGTCTAGGTCCCCAAGACCTGCACCTCGACGTAATGAGGAGAGGCCGCAAAGTCCGGTCAGAGAGCATCCTCAGAGAAACAACCGTTCACCTCCACCGAGGAACAATTGCTCACCTCCACGAAGGAACAACCGCTCACCTCCACCAAGGAATAACCGCTCGCCTCCCCGAAGGACCAATCGCTCACCACCCCCGAGAAACGGTGAAGCCGCGATACGTGGAGGAAATGCTCGCTCTCCCCCGAAGAGAGAATCTCCGGACAGCAGAGATGAAAGACACCGGGAACCTCTGTCACGAAGGATTACAGACATGCCTCTCCCATGAGGATTAGAAAAGCCACCATCGCTGGACAAGTATGATGGAACCACTGAACCCAACGAGCACATTCAAAGTGTCGAGACTGCCCTCGACTACAGAAACTTGCGAGGATCAATCAAGTGCAAGCTGTTTCCACTCTCTTTGATACGAGGAGCATCAACATGGTGGAGAAGTCTACCCCAAGGCTCGATTGATTCATGGGATGAACTGTGCCTCCTGTTCAGAGCATACTTCACCACATCTAAACGACGCCCAAAAACGGTAGCCAATCTGAAAGCAATAGTCCAAGAACCCGAGGAACCGCTTCGAAGTTACATCGAAAGGTTCAACAAAGTTGCTGTCGAGGTCGCAGATGCGACCAACAAAATGAAACTATACCTCCTCGAGGATGGGCTACACGAGGGAACAAAATTCTAGGAAGCTATTGGAATCATGAAAATGGAAACCCTCGACGAGTTCTTTGAACTTGCCCAGCGGTATATCAAATGGGAGGAAAAGCAGAAAGCCTCCAAGGTCAGAAGACCAAAAAACCAATAAGCTGGAACCTCCTCGCAAAGGGAGGAGCGTCGAGGAGAAGAAAAAAGAAGAGAAGGTGGAAAGGCCAGAGAGGCCAAACCACCGAAGAGCCAGTTTACTCACTACACTCCTCTGAACGCTCCTCGAGACAGGATACTTGCTGAGATATCAAACGCTGAATTCAAGAGTGCGGGCATAAGATTCCCGAAACAACTGCCCGCGAAGCCAAACGTGGACAAGAAAATTTTTTGTCGATTCCACAAGAATTACGGGCATGTCACAGAAGCATGTGTGCATCTGAAGGATGTCATTGAAATCCTTATCCAAAAAGGATATGCACGACAGTACGTGAAAGGGGAGCAGAGAGAAAATGTTCCTCGACAGAACCAATTGGTGATGGAAGCACCAAGCCCTGATCAAAACACTCAGGAGGACAACAGAGTCCCTGGGGGCGTGGCTCTCGCTATAACAAGACCTGAGGACTTCATTCCCTTGCAAAATAACGGCGAAAGGGAAGCACTTGATTATCTTGCCGCCCACTTGGACTGAAGCTGGGAAAATTTCCCCTAAGCTCTAGTCATATCCGGAGGAGGATTTAATCCCATCACCATCGGATCCATCAAAAGCAAATTTGATGAGCTGGAAAAAGCCTCCCCGATTGCTGAAGTCAAAATAACCGAGGCGAAGGAAAGTTCCATTCCTCTAGCATTCTATAGAGAGGAACTCCCCAGAGGCTCACCAAATTTCCAGATCCCTCTGCTCGTGAGAGCAAAAATGGCAAACTTCGACGTGAGAAGAATCCTCGTCGACCAAGGAAGCTCCTGTGACATAATGTAATCGGGACTCTTCAAAGTACTTCAGCTAACCAAGGAAAACTTGGTCCCGTATGTTGGATCCGATGTCCAAGGATTCAACGGAGCAACGACGAAGCCTTGGGGATACGTGGACTTAATCGTCACCTTTGGGGAAGATCAGGCCATGAAATCTGTGAAGGTCAAATTCCTAGTCGTTGACTGCCCTTCCCTCTACAACTGTATCATTGGGCGACCTACTTTAGTTGAATTGTTTGCAGTGTCGTCGACTATCCATTTGAAGATGAAATATTACACAAAAAATGGACAAGTCGCCACCATCAATGGAGATATTGATGTTGCGAGGAGTTGCTTTAAAGCAACTGCAAAGAACCTCAACACTGTGGCCACGCCCCAAAATAAGAAGAAAGAAATATAGCTGCCCTGTGTGAATTCAATCAGCACCGAGGATGCAGTTGAGCTTGATGCTCGAACAAGCAAAAAGGAGCGCAAGCAAGAAAAGAAGGCAATGGAAGACGACCTCTTGGTCAAAGAAGATTATCGCCCCATCCCAGATGGAGAGTTCGAGTTTGTTCCACTTGGTGAGGATCCAACGAAGGGCATCAAGATCAGAGCTGATCTCCCCGACTTGGTCAAAAGACAGCTGAAGGCTTGCTTAAGGGAGAATGCTGAACTATTTCCTTGGAGTGCAGCGGAAATGCCCAGAATAGACCCCGAGGTCACTTGTCATCAGTTGACCATAGATCCTAGGGCTAGTGTTGTAGTTCAGCGTCGTAGGAAGCAGTCTCCCGAAAAAGCGGAGGCTGCCAAAAAAGCTGTAAAAGACCTCCTAGAGGCAAATTTCATCGCTGAAGCCCAGTACACAACCTAGCTTTCTAATGTTGTACTTGTCAAAAAATCTAATGGAAAGTGGCGTATGTGTGTTGATTATACCGATCTTAATAGGGCTTGCCCTAAAGATGCTTATCCTTTACCGAACAATAACATAAATAAATTAGTAGATAATTCCTCCGGATTTAAATTACTATCATTTATGGACGTGTACTCCGGTTATAATCAAACAGCTTTCATGACCGAAACTGGTAATTATAATTAGGGTTAAATATGTTTTTGGTCCCTATAGTTTTGCAGAATTTCGTTTTTAATCCCTGAAGATTTTTTTCACACTTTTTAGTCCCTGAAGTTTTATTAGTCAGTGTTTTTAGTCCCTACTTTTAATCTAACTCTTGTATACTTTCACATTTTTTAACGGTTATTTGTATTCATGTTTATAATATTATATAAGAACATATCCAATACAAATTTAGAATTTTTTAACATAAGATGAATTATTTATGAATTTTTATGTGCAAAAAACTAAAAAATTCATATTTAATTAATCTCTTGTTAAAAAAATTTATACTTTTGTAAGAGAGATTCATATAATGTACTAAACATGACTGCAGAAAAAAATTTAAAATTTCGAATGATATGCACAAGTTGATTAAAAAGTAGGGACTAAAAACACTGACTAACAAAACTTCAGGGACTAAAAAGTGTGAAAAAAATCTTCAGGGACTAAAAACGAAATTCTACAAAACTATAGGGACCAAAAACATATTTAACCCTTATAATTATAATGTAATGCCTTTCGGACTCAAAAAAGCAGGTACCACTTACCAAAGGATGATGAACAAAGTATACCACAATGAAATTGGGGATATGCTCGAAGTTTATATGGACGACATGATCGTTAAATCCGAAGAGGAAAGCGATCATACAATCCACTTGAAAAAGGTGTTCGAACAGGCGAGGAAGTTCAACATGAGGTTCAACCCTGAAAAATGTACATTTGAGGTAAAGGCATGGAAATTCCTCAGTTTCTATTTGACAGAACGAGGAATAGAACCCAACCCCGACAAATTCAGGGCTTTCTTCGATTATCCAACTCCAAAATCGAAAAAGTCCATCCAAACATTGAACGGGATGTTGACCTCGATGGCTCGATTCATCGCCAAATCTGCCCAACATGTTTTGCCCCTCTTCAATCTCCTCAGGAAAGAAACAACTTTTGAATGGACAGAAGAGTGCGAAGAAGCATTGCAACACCTTAAACGAGCATTGTCTGAACCACCTGTCCTAACAAGACCAATCGAGGGAGAAACACTATATCTTTATCTCGCCGTAGCATCGGAGGCCATAAGTGCCGTTCTCATAAGAGAAACCGAGCAAGGGCAAAAACCCGTTTTCTTCGTAAGCAGAGCATTACAAGGACCAGAACTTCGATACTTGCAGATTGAAAAATTGCCCTAGCAATAATTATGGCTGCGAGGAAGCTGCGATACTATTTCCTCGCCCATTCCATCGTCGTGCGCACTGATCAATCTGTAAAGCAACTATTAGCACGACCTGATATGGTCAGTAGAATGCTAAAATGGTCGTTGGAACTCTCAGAATTCGATATAACCTTCGAGAGTAGAAAGGCGTTAAAAGCACAAGTACTCGCTGATTTCATCACTGAGATGACAACGTCGACGACTTCCGATAAGAACAAATGGACCATCTTCGTGGATGGATCCTCAAATTCGCAAGGAAGCGGGGCGGACATTATACTTGAAAACGGTGATGGAGTCCTAGTAGAAGTATCACTTGGACTCTTATTTCCGACGACAAACAATCAAACCAAATACGAAACTTTTCTAACAGGGTTGAGATTAGCCGATGACATGGGTGCCGAGGAAATAAAGATTTACACAGACTCGCAGTTAGTGGCATCTCAAGTATCGGGGGAATACCAAACAAAAGAGGAACGACTCCTCGAATACTTGAACCTCATCAAGGAAAAACTCGCTAAGTTTAAGGAAACGGAGGTGAAACACGTTCCTCGAGAACATAATTCACGAGCGGATGTCCTCTCAAAATTGGCGACTACGAGGCGCAAGAAAGTGGGCAATCAATCACTTATTCAGGAAACACTAACCAAACCGAGCATCGAAAAAGCAATAGAGGTCATGCACATCTGTGCCATTGACGAGACCAAAGCTAGATGGCTCCAGTGTACAACTTCCTGAAGACGAACACGTTGCCCGCAGATGCGAAAGAAGCCGCAAAGATCAAAAGAAGGACATGCTCATACGTCTTGCTCGACGACAAATTATATCAGAGAGGATTTTCGATTCCGTTGCTCAAATGTGTGGAGGAGACACGCATGGAGTTCATACTGCAAGAAATTCACGAAGGAATCAACGGGAAACACATAGGTGGACATTCTTTGGCAAGAAAGGCGCTAAGGGCGGGGTACTATTGGCCGACAATGCAAAGAGACACCAAAGACCATGTCCTAAAATGCGATAAATGCCAGAGACACGGGGACATGTACATCGCACCATCCAGCGAACTAAAAACGATGATCTCCCCGTGGCCATTTGCATGGTGGGGAATGGACATCCTCGGTCCTTTCCCAACAACATCAAGGCAAGTCAAGTATCTAATTGTTGCCGTCGACTACTTCACGAAGTGGATCGAAGCAGAACCCCTCGCAAAAATCGGTGCAACACACATACTTCGTTTCTTCAAAAGAAATGTGCTCGCAAGGTTCGGAGCCCCAAGTAGTTGTGACGGACAACGGAACACAGTTTACAAACAAAAAGTTCCAAGAGTTCCTCGCCAACATAGGCACCACACAACACTTCACGTTTGTCGAGCACCCTCAAACTAACGGGCAAGCTGAAGCAGCTAACAGAGTAATATTACGAGGGCTAAGACGAAGAATGAGAGCGGCTAAAGGAAATTGGACCGAGGAATTGCACAACGTCCTATGGTCCTATAGAACCACTCAACATTACACGACTGGGGAAACGCCCTTTCGATTAACATACGGAACAGAGGCAGTAATTCCCGTGGAAACAAGAGAACCCTCCCCGAGGATAGAATACCCGCATGAGGAGGATATCAACGACGAGTTGCTAAGAGAAGAGTTAGATCTCGTCGAAGAACTCAGAATCGAGGCATCTCCGAGAAGCAACCCTTAAACAAAAAATAGCTGCTCGGCATGACAAAAGAGTTATCAAAAGAGAATTCGAGGTGGGAAGCTTAGTACTAAGGAGAAACCAAAAGGACTCTCGAGAAGGGAAACTCGCAGCTAATTGGGAAGGACCATATCGAGTCCGAGCAAAAATAGGAAATAGAGCATACCACCTCGAGGACCTATACGGAAAAAAATACCCCATACTTGGAATGCCGAGAAGCTAAAACAATACTATAGTTAAAACAGCATAATTCGACATGCTCTTTAACGAAGGCTGCAAATCCCGCTGAGGAGACGCGCCTATACAACAGAGGAATGCCTAGGTACGGGCAAGAATCTTAAACCTTCTAAAGCTCGGCACTAGCACAATGCTGGAGTCCACGCTCAACGATGAAATACTCCATGCGAGCTCCATCGTTCCTCAGAACATGCTCGGCAGAATACCCAGCTCGCGATGGGATATTCAATGCCCCGAGGAAAGTCACCAAACGACGGAGCTTTCCTCGACTCTAGTTTCGGAGCCACCCAAACACTCGCGCAATTCCACAAACTGCTCGAGAACAGTGCTTACGATCTGCGACATCAAGAAGCAGCCGTAATTATTAAACGGGCACTAGCGTAAAAGGGAATCTACCTAGCGAATAGAATGTTTAAAGAAACTAAGTTAAAACTCTAAGTAAGAATCGAGATCGTTTTTAAAGTGTCCTTGCATACTTTAAATGATCAAATTCGCAGGGAAATAATTAAACATACATCGACAAATTAAAATAAACACCCACAAGTAAAGCAAGACATAATTTGCAGAACATTAAATTGTCGGGGATTAATATAAAGGCGACCAAGCCACAATTGTCGAAATATTACAAAACAAGGCGAACATAGCGCCACCAAATAACAAAATCAAAAGAGGACGAATAGACAAGTAAATTACAAAGTTAATCTTCTTCTTCTGGGGAGGGGGGACAATCACACCATCCTGAACCTCTTTCAACTCGGAGGCACCCGCAGTAACCAAGTCAACTTCAGGGATTAGGCACTAGGAGCTGAGCAACAGCATTATCGAAGCTAGACTTCGCGATGTCGACCTGCTGAGCCTCAAGCTCGAAGATTCTGGAGACCATGGCTGCTCGGGTGAAACCCTTATACTCACCATTTGGGTCCACCACCAACCCCTCTGGATCAGGTGCAGTTGTGCTCGGGGATGGTCGACTCTTCAACTCCTTCACTTTCCCCTCAAGGGTCTCCTTCTCGGTAACCAGATGCTTGACCTGCCCCTCTAGCTTCTCCTTCTCAGTGGTCAGCTGAGCAGCCTCTGCTTCCTTCTCATCCAGCTTGGTCAGTAAATCAGCTTGAAGCTTATGTTTGTCCCTGTACGCCGCATGATTGATCTTAGCCTGCTCCAGCCTTTGGTTAGCAGCAATGACCTCTTCCCTAGCTGCATCCCGCTCCTCGAGATACTTGAATTCCCGCCCATTGAGGAAGCTCGAGATCTCCATCAACTTGAACGCAGCCACCATAACGTCAGTTAGCTTGTTCTTCAGAGCCTCGGGACCCATGTCGTCCATGATCGCTTTTTCAGCGTCGGAGAAAGCAATGGAGGACTTTTTAACCAACCCCGGACTCCCAATGGCTGGATGAAGCACAAACCGCGAGGACGTTGCTGGAATACGACCTCTGGCAGAGGCATCTACCTCGTCGACTCTAGCGACCTTGGTTGGACGAGATTGATGCTCGGCTTCCCTCCCCGAGTCTTCCAGATCCACTACAATATGGCTTGAACGCTCTACAACATCACCACCAGGCGGAGGAGGAGCAGCAGCAGTCGAGGTTGATCCAAGAGCGGCATTTTGTCGCTTCTCCTTGTTAAGTTTTGATTTGCGAAGCTTGGCTACGATGGTCGACATTTCCTCTACAAAGATAAAAAGCAAACAGTATTAGTAAACCGACAAAGGAAAACTAAACAAAACTAATACAAGGGCAATAAGCATAAATAAACAAGCATAACGAACATACGAAAACATGCTTCCATCTCCGCATTGTTTTTACAAGCAGGCAATTTCTTCTTATCTATGAATGCTTTCTTAGTAACAGGGGCGTCCAATTCGTCAAGCACAAGATTCTCCTCTTTGTCCTCATGATATTTGCGAGGAAAACCACTCACGAAGACTTTCAACTGCTCGTAATTCGAAAGCTCTTCCACGGATAATTCCTCCGCGGAGTATACAAAATCGCTGGCCGGCCTGAGGTAATGACTCCTCATCCACGAAAGTGGGAAATGGTTGTAGTCATCCATGACTGGTCGACCATCTGGCCCCATCAGCGGAGCCCCGGTGGCGTCTTTGCCCGGACCTCGATATATGATACTTTGTCAAGCAACTGAAGTAAGAGGCTTGACGAAGATATATTTGTCCTTGAAACCTCGGACAGATTCCAGGAACATCTCGAAGAGTTTCACCTTCTGCTTCAAGGATACCCAACCATATTTATTGTCGACCTCACCCTTCGGTTTAGACCTCTGTAGATGAAAGGCATGGAAGAACAGTGGGTTGGTCGGCATGAATCCCAGGTAGACGGAGGTCATTTCAAAGGCCCTGATGAAGGCCAAAGAATTGGGATGTAATTGAGAATGCGTAAGGTGAAGGTGCCTAAAGACCGCGACTTCAAAGTCGCTGAAAGGGAGTCTATAGCGCATATGCTCGAACGCAATCTGATACATAGGGAAGGATCCCCATTGAAACTTGCTACAGATGCGACGATTCATGCTCGGCACACAAGCTTTCCAATCCTCTAAAGGAGGATGTTGCACCGTCTTAAAAATTCCTCCCCCCGTTATAGAAAATTTCCAAACCGTTGTCCTCGGTTCATCAGCCACCCACGCAAATTCGTTCTATTCGACATTCAAAGGCGAGGCCGGGGCTTGTTCTTCGGCCATTACACTTGAAAAAGCAGAGGAGAAAAATAAATTCGACATTAAAACATCAAATCCACCCTTCCACCGTCAAATCAAGTGAAAGGGCGAGGACTTCAAGATCCATGCGGGCATATGTGATCGACAAATTATTCTGTCATCTTAAAGTTAACAATGCTCGGCAGATTCATATGAATGCTCGCACACTCATATGAATGCCCGACATAATTCGCCAAATCCAGAAGCCAAACTGAGTCCACAAAAGAGAAAAACGCCAGTGAACTCCTAAATAAAGGCATCATTTTGATTAAAACAACGTTTTTACCTAAAAAAACGTTCATTTCGTGGGAGGGAAGGGTGCTAATCACCACTTAAAACCCTCAAACCATTGATAACAGAAATAAACTCAAAGGCATAAACAAACTTGCAAAATCTCAACATACACATCAAAGCTTGAAATAAAACAAAGAAAGAGTTGAAAAACTTACTTGTTGAAATAGCAAAAGTGGTGTTAAGAGATGGAGATAACAGTTTCTGCTTCAGGAACTTAAGAAAGCTTGAAGAATGGAAAGCAGAGAAGTTGGGAGAAGTTGAGAAAACAGAGAGCTTGAGAGAATTTGAGAAGTTGGAAGGAGAAAAACAGTAAAGTGTTTGAAAATCCCTCCACTTTCCTATATATAGGGAAATCACCAACGGGCATGCCTGCATGAAGCAAAGGGATGCCACCACTATGCAAACCGTCGCTTTGATCCAAAGGCCATGATTTGTATGGATCCAACGGTCCAAACGCAATCATCGCAGAAACGAAAAGGCGCGAAGATCCAACGGTCATTACACGTCCTCGTGATTCAAACCTACGAAAAGGACACTTAAGTGCTATTTGAATAGCCTTTACACGTGGCAGAAGAAAACGAAACGGCTTGTCCATCCAAGTCACATCCATCTGTTCATAAATCTCGCCGAACCCTAGAGAAAATCGCATCGAAAATCTCGTCGTATCAAATCCTCGACGAGATTTACGGATCACAATAAATGCACAACAATTCCACATCCGAAATCCTCGTCATTTCTTGGTTTTGCCATAAATACGAGGACCCCACTTCGAACACTTCTCCTCCATAAATCTCAAGTCCAGTAAATTCTCCTTCCTCGACGTCATACTATGCTCGACACCAAAGAGATTCAAACCTCGACATTACTAACCTGAGTACCAGAGCTACGACCATCTAAAGTCATCATCCTCGTGCCCGAGCATGACGACTTGCGGGGCTCCTGTTTTGGACTGGGCCTGAAGCCCAACACACTGAGGACTCCCTTCTTTGGGTTGTCGAGCAAGTCCCAAAGGCACAAGCCCAACTTCATTCAACTGTTGGTCAGCGTACGAATCCCCCGCAATTCGTAACGCTCGACATCGGAATGATGAGCATTAAATGCTCATCACGGCTCCTCAGCCGTTTTCCGACAGCCATTGATGGTCATTACTGACCATCAACGGCCTTGGCCCAGCGCTGGGGCTATATATAGATCTTTCCACAACTTCACAAAGGTACATAACATTCTATATTGAAAACATATACTCCACCTCAACTGACTTGAGCGTCGGAGTGCCTGCAGGTACACAACCCCCCTCCGGATATATTTGGACTGAACACCCATCAAACCACCTTACACCGTCGCAGTTGGTCGACTCAGATCAAGGTAAGATCAACATAGTATATGATGTTCAAACAAAAATTATTATCTATACTATGATATAAACAGGGAATATAAAAATAACTACAAATTTTTATTGGATTTTTTTTATCTGTAAAATATTTTCCCCCAAATTTTATTTAAATTTAATAACATATAACACAAATATTGAAATTGGTAAAAAAACAACAACACAAACATAGTTTAAATATTATAGATATTATGAAACTGAAATAAGCAAACTAAACTAAAATGGAAAAAACAAATATTATACAATAAAAATGATATTTATCTTTTCCCTCGTCAATATTATAGGTCTATTTTATGTTAATTATTTTTAGAAATAATATATTTTTGTTTTAATAAATACTCCCTCCGTCCTAAATTATAAGGAAAACAACCCAATTTATTGTCCCAAATTATAAGTGAAAAAACCATTTTCAAGAATATTTTTTCTTTACTCTCATAAAATTAAATGCAAATTCCATTTTTTTTCTCTCCTTTTTTCTTAGTAAACAACAACCAATAAAAATAATTTTTACATCTTCACATCACATGCAACATATTCCACGGAAAACCCACAAAAACATATTTTAAATTATCATGTTTTAGTTATTTTTAATAAGTGTGTTTTTTATATTTTTCCTTATAATTTAGGATGGAGGGAGCATATACGTGATACATTTTTTTTACCTTTTTAGCAATTTTTTTTAGTTCATCTTTTAATAAAATATAACTTTTATGTTGCGTTCACAAGCTCTAGTTCAATTGGTAAAAAAATACTGTACTAAATTTGTTAGGTCAGACGTCGTGATCGGAGTTTGTATGCCAGATCATCTAGTTGTGTGTGTGAGTTTATAAAGATTATGTCATTTCGTCTATCTAACAAAAAAAATATAATTTTTACGTTATTCTTTTTTGTTAGGCCTCATTTTAATGTTAGCTTTAGGCCTCATATTACGTTGGGCCGGCCCCAGGATTACTAATTTACATTTTTATATTTTTAGTTAATGTAAATTAGCTACTTTATATATATATATATATAGTATATATAGTGATGTATTATGTTCCTTCCAAATCCCTTAAAAGGGTGGATACTTAAGTTCAAATCGCTTTATATGCAGTTTTTATAGACAACACAAATCCCTTAAAATAATGGATATTTTCATCTAAAGCTAAGACAATATGAAGCTGTCACATTGTCCGATCCGAGAATTCTTTTATACTTTTGCATATGTATTGGGATATGTATATATTGTATGATGCATATGCATCATTGACCCTTAATAATTCTAATAATGTTATATAATTGATCAATGTATATAGGAGAGTGAGTATGTTCATACATATATATAAATTGATATTCCAACCGAGCGTTCACTCACCAACCCTACACTCGACCAGTAATTAATGCAAATTTGATAATACAAAACTAAATGACAAGGACTACTATAATGGCCATAAAAGAAACTCCATCAACATGCACATGGCCTTGTTCCCTTACCACACTTATCAAAATTTAATACATTTTCCTCATCCAGCTGAGACATTCATAATTTTACAATAATATACGATACAAATTTATAAAAACATACATTACTAAATATAAATCAAATAATAGAAGAATCTCTTGTGGAATTATAAAATATGCATTAATAAAAATTCAAAGTATATTATATAAGCATATTGCACACAACAAACATGACACCATGGAAGCAATCACATAATAGTAATAATAATTAAACAAGGCAAACTATAATAATAATAATAGTGTATAGGTGGTTAAGTTTATTGCTTCTTGTCGATTACAAATACTTAAAATTAAAAGTTGAATCTATATACGAACAAAACAAAAAACAGTACTGAAGACACATCCAAACTAACAACACTCCAATCCAAAGGTAGTGCTTAGCTTCATATATCTTTTTTTATAGGTCCACTTTGGTACGGGACTTTGATATAGGATATGTATTTAGACCAAATTCAGCTTCGGTTTTTGCATTTTTCCATTGCTCTTGGTGCTGAAATTAAGTACATAAACAAAATGACAACGTTAGAATAAATAGCAAGAAAATGACACATACACAAGGGGGGGACGCAATGCAAGGTGTAAATGCATGAATAATAATACGAGTCTCTGTCCGTCTTGTGCATAAACCTTTTTATTAATAATAATATATTTGGCATTAAAAATAAACCTTTAACACAAACTTTTAATAATTTTATGTAACCAAAAAAACTTTGTTAACTAATTAAGTTTATAAATCCAACTATTAAATCATATTTATATAATGTTTTTCATGTGTAAACAATTATTCATGATAAATTAGATATTTGTAGGTATGCCATTTAATAGTAGACACATATTTTAAAATAAAATTATTTTTGTTAAAATAAAATTATGCAATGAAGTATCAACTATCAAGTAGTTTTACAACCATAAATATAATATTTTATGAACTTCATAGTTTAATTTCTAAGACTTTTCAATACAATGATTGAATTTCTTTTTGGTCTTAAGGATTATTAAATTTAGGTTCTACTCAATGTTATTGAGAGATTAAGTGCTTTGACTTGTGTGTGTATGTCTATCAACTGTATATAAAATACAATATTTCTATCAACTGAGCTAAATTCACAGAGAATCGCATGTAATTATTTCTGAGCAATGTAATTAAGATAGAATGCATACCAAGCCCAATTGCTTCTGATCCTTTCATTATGCGGAGACGCTTGCATGATCCAACAAACATCCTTCAAAAAAATAATTTATAAAGGTAATAAATTAATTTCGTGGATTTATAATACTATTAATATAAAAAAAATGAATGTAAATAGTAGCCGGAGATGGATGGATATAAAATGTTGGATGCATGATGAGTTAGGAACTTACTCCCAAGGGACATCTCCCACGAGCATCCAGTCGCCATCCTTATCTTCATAGGTTGGCACATACTCAGAGCTGTTAAGAAGATCCATCAACTTACTCTCATTCATGAAGTCTATCATTCCTTGGGCCCCATAGTTACCTTTCAAATTATAATTAACAAAACTAATTAATTTAATTAATTATTAATAATATTCTTCTATGTAGGAGTACATGTAATTATTAATCACAAATAATGACCCATGTTAATCATGTATCTAGAATGTAACAATCCCAAGATCATAATTATTAATCCAACTAGCACATGCATCTTCAACAATTCCCATGCATCCTTCAAGATCTAAAACCTTATAATAATAATACTACTACTACTAGTAAATTTTTTAATTATTTTTTTAACAAGCAAAGAAAAATAATTCATTAATAGAATCGAGAGTTAAATACAAGTGTGAAGTGTTACTAATTGTATGATAAAGTTTGTATCACTTATCCTCTATAAGTAATATATACAACTTTATCATACAATTATGTGTTCTGAGTTTAAATTCAATCCTATAAATTAATTAGCAGTGTTAAAATTTTTAATAACATAAAAATATTTTTTGCATATATATTATAGTATTATTTGATTTGAGAGATTAATCTATATATATAATTGTACGTAAAATATTACCAGTGGTGAAGGAGCTGAACATTTTGGCTAAGGCATCAGATAAATCTTTGTAGGTTTTGTACATTGTTAAGTCAACCTTACGAAGGTAAGGTGCTCCATCCATGGAAACCTTAACAAATGCACCAGAAGTAATAGTGCTGCTTGTTGTCTTCTCAGTATTGCCATCTTCAGTAATATTGTTAGCCTTCTGTGCCATCATGTTCTTCCTGTATGATCTCACTGGTGGCCAACCAACTACTTGAGCCCTGAATTATTATTATAATAATAATAATAATATTCATTAATTACAAATCCCCATAAATCTCAAGCTTATAAATAAATTGCATAAAACTTCAAAACCCATATATATACCTCATGCAACTATGCCAACCTTTAAGAAATATATATTATTGATTACACATAAAAAAAATTTAAAAGAGAACATGGTAAAATGAGCATAGTTTGATCCTATACTTCTGTTGATATTTTTTAAAATGGAAATTATTATTCAAAAAAAGAAAATTCACAAACACTGTCGCTTGAGTTTATAAATTCACACTCATACCACTAAGATCTTTTTTAATGAAAAATTTAATATTTTATGCGAAAAAGTTTAAATACAAATAGGTACTAGAAGATTGCACAAAAATACCACTAAGATTACCCATCTCATAGATGACATATCAATTATGTTAATAAAAATTGCAGAGACCGACTATTAATAATATATTTTCCGTTCAAAAAGAAATTGTGTTAATAAAAATTTTACTTATTAATTAAAAGGTGAAAACCTTAAGATGTTGCATGTACATATCAACTTATTCACTATTTACACTCTTTTGTTTAGATCCAAAACTACATATAAAAAAATTAATTGGAGAAATAGAAACTTACTTAGCTGGTGGCTTAGAAGGGTCCTTAAGGAGATTCTTTTCCTTTGAAACATTCTTAATGTTCCCATTCAGATCTTCTTTGGTTTGAAGATTAAGCTTCAGATCAATAGTCTCAGAGAAACCTCTCTTTGCAGAAGCCCTTGGAGTTTCCACCTGCTCAGAGCCACCACTGCCACCGCCGCCACCACCACCAGGTAAACCAAGACAAAGCTCAGTCTTCAAATTCAAATCATTATCTTTTCCAATCATAGTAGCCATTGTTGGCTTCTCAATGAAATAAAAAACTCAGCAGAAATATTTCTTTTGAAAAAGAAATAATAATCACTCTTTTTTACTTTCTTCTCTCTATGAAACTAAAAGTGCTTATAGTTTCTCTTAAGGGTATGTCCTCTTTGTATTATAATGTAACTTTGTTTGGCTATATAGAAATATATAGAGAAGAGAGAGAAAAATAATAGCCCCAACAATAATCAATAATATAACTTAATTGAGGAACTTGTGTTTGTGGCTGCATGCTAATTTCACATCATGATAGTAACCAGTTGCATGTTGACACGTGGAGAAATATGAAACCGTTGATCTTTAACCGACTATATATGAATGAATAATAATATTAATAATTTTTTCCATATGCAAACGGGATTTCAGGTACCTGCTCAAATGGTTGTCTCCTCAATAAACTAAATTTTTGTAATTTGTTATTTTCAAATCACATGCATGCCACTTGGGTTTGTTAGTTTTCCATCTTCTATTGTCCTCTCATTTGTAGACTAGTTACCATGTTTAGTTATCTAAAATAGTGACATTTTATTTCTCTATTTTTATAGTACATGTAAATTTCCCTATTTGATTTTTATATAGTCCTATACTTGGTAAACAATAATGCTTTGCAGTGTCTGCTCAAATAATTGAAACGAATTTTGTGAGTATGCCTACCCTATTTATTTTTTATTATAAGTTATTATTTAATTGTGTTTTGTTTACCATACATTTATAATTGGTTGAATTTAAATTTTTTATTGACATGATTAATTTTTTTTTTTTTATAGAATGAGATGATGATTATATCTTTGAATGTTTAGATATAATGGCAATGGTATTCAGATTGTTTTTTTAAGCAGCAAAAAGCAAATTTAAAAATACATACAATTGTAAATATAATTAATGAGTACTTCAACTTATATATATCTAAAATCATCGAAGGCTTTCTAATAAAAATTAGATGAAAGAGTTCTAACTCCGGTCATCCTGTTTATCCACCTTAAGAGTGATATTTCTATCGATTGACTACTTGGCAAAAAAAAACTTACAAGAGAGAAAATGATCCTTCTCTCCTTCAATTCTAGGCTACAACTTCAATATACTCAACTATAGACGAGACATTTGGACTATATACGCAATTTGTGATATAATATACTCAACTCAAATGACCTAAAAAATCGAATAACAAATAATCGAATACCTTCCCAACCCATTCTTCAAGGCCAAGCAAAGACACATGCATGCCAAAAATAGTTGGATCGAATAGGCCTCGCGTAACCACCAACTTTTACGACACACGCACAATATAGCAAAAGCCTTACATATGAACACAATACCAAATGAAAAAGTATTTGGAGACATGCGCCCAAATGAAAAATTTACAAGAGAAATAATTTAGGATATATTGTGCATGGAGAGGTTTTGGAGGAAAGTTGAACCGGCACTGTTAAATTGCGGGATATAAGTTAACTTCTTACCGATTGGATTAACTTTTATTGATTCTATTGTGCTTTGCATTATAACGTCCATTCAAGTTTATTTGCTTGTTTAGTTTCATAATATTTGTGTTATATGAATGTCCAAGTAATTTTTATTTGTTTATGTGATATGATGTCCTAGTATATATATGTTTTCAAATTTGAAAAACCATTATTATTTTGTATACATAAAATAGAACCATTTTTTTAAAAATAAAATTGTACAAAAGATATCCAACTAAAGTGTCCTTGTATAGATTATTACTAGACTCAATGATAGTGATGATGGCCAAAAAAAGGCAATAATGGTGGTCGTGATGATTCAATAATAATAGCAGTTAATGATGGTGAGTGATAGTAGCAACATGGCAATAGTGATTATAACTTTGACTTCCTTGGAAGTACTTTTTTTACACATACCCCTTAATATTTATCTTAAAATATAAAGCTTTTAAAGGTAGATGCAATAATTTGCCATTTAAAAACAAAAAATCGTGAGAATGTCTAACAAATGAGGGGCGGGTAGGAATGTCAATGGTGACTTGTATTATGTTGAATCAGAAGTTCACCTTTTTGCAAAATGTAAGTCTATTAATTAAGTACAATTTGGTATTCCACTTTTCATTAGTTAGGATTCTCGATGCATACTATCTTCATAAGTACAATTTGGACGGATTAAGCAAAATGTAAGTCTGTTAAGTACAATTTGGAAATAGAATAATAATATAATTTTTTTTTTATAAGCTAGCATAATAATATAATTAATGTGGTGAGAAGTTAATAGAAATAATAAGTGATATGATGAAGATAATTAAGTTAGGATGAGATTATTGATTAGAAATTTATTTTGGTTGATGAGAATAAAGGGGAAGATTTTGTTGGAATTTGTTTGAGAAGATAGGAGAAAAAAATATAGATTTTGTTGGAATTTGTTTGAGAGATTATGTGGAAAAATATAGAGATAGAGATTACTTTTTGAAAGATTTGGTTAGGAATTAGCTTGAGAGATTATGTGAGAAAATATATGGATTACTATTTGAAAGATTTAATTGAGAAAATAGAATTTTAGTAAAAATACAGAAGTGAGGTGTAAATAGCAGGTATGTGTAGTTTTTGGAAAAATTCAGAAAAATTAAGGGGTGCAGTTAGCAAGTCAATTTTATGATTACGACTTAGGACATAAACCTAAATACCTCCTAGAAATAGAGAGGAGAGTTAAGAAAATTGGGATTTACTCATAAAACAAATAAAACAAATATATGTGAAAAAGCTTGGAAAAACAAAGATTTGGAGAGCAAGGATTTTTTAGAGAAGAAGCACAAGGAGAGCAACAGAGTAGGATTCACCGTCGGATCATCAATACTTTTTATGCAAAATAAAGGTAAAGGGGTGGGTTTGTTCATTATCAAGGTGTGTTTAATCACATAGGTAGTTGATGAGTCTTTAACCTCGTTTCCCCTTCCCTTTTTCTTTTGTTTTTGGTTCTCTAATTAATTGAACTGTTTTAGTGTCTGTGGTAATTCCTAAATTAATTAATTACTTTTGGTAATCATGGTTCACTACAAGAAACACTTAATTTCTTGACCAAAATTATTGAGGGATAAAAACCATTATTGAGGGATTATTGAGAGTCAAAAGCCCTTAATAATGCAAAAAACCGGTCCAAATAAAATAAGCATTACTGAGGACCAAAAACGAAATTCTAATAAACTATAGGGACAAAAAACATATTTAACCATAAATTTTATGTCATTTCCCCCATATAAGGTACATAATTTAATCATTCAAGGCCTAAGCTTTGGAAAAAAAAATTTAACAGTCCAAGCAAGATGGCATTTTAGCCTTATTATGGGCCCGTTTGTTATGGATTTTTTTGAAAATAGATTTTGTAGTGTTAGAAAATTTTGTATAAAAAAAATCTACAAAGAAATTTTTTATAAAAGCTTCAAATGAAAATTTTGTTTGAATAATTATTCTTAAAATGTTATTTAAGGTATTTTATCATTTTATTGAAAAAAAAATTGGATATCAAAATTTCAAAAAATCACTTAATTTTGAAGCTATTTCAAATAGATTTTCACAAAAATCATTTTTGAAACACAACTTTTTGAAAAAATTGCGATTTTGACTTTGTTTTGAACTTCAATAATGTACATTTATGTTATATGATGTCAAAATTAGTGTTTCAATTTAGAAAAAACGAATACAAAAAAACTTGTAATATTTTGAAAAACGATTTTACAAAATCTATTTTCAAAAATACAAAGAAAAAATCTATTTTTTAAAGCTGAAACAAACGGGCCCTATATGCATGAAATCTGAGAAGTAAAGATAGAAACCCCCCATGCTTGAACTAACCATTGCCCCCAATGTTTATAAGCAAACTTTAAAAACAGAAAATAAAAATACAAGAGGTTAGGTACTATCTTTTGGTGAAGTATTTGCAGAATTTTGAAGTGTTTATCCTTCAATGCGTATTTATATTTTTTAAAAAGTTATTTATTTTAATTATTTTGTTTTTTTTACAGTATTTTAATTATTTTGTTACTTATTTTATTTTTTAGTAAAAAATATTACTATTATTTTTCTTATTATTATTAGAAACAAAAATAAATAAAAAATAAAAGTGAAACAAAAGAAGAGAGGAGAAGGACTTTCCAAAAATGCATTACACACATTGAAGCAAATTAAAATCAGAAAGGAAACTTTCTATTTACTAACAAATCAGATCAGTATCATACAAAGTTATTCCAAAATCAACAACCAACTTTGATTTCAAACCCTAATCCTAATACTATTTATTATAAACCAAAGCTTTTACACTAAAAATCTTCATAAATCCTAAAAACAACAGAATTTACAGAAATTACAAAACATATATACATAATAAAATCTCCATAAAGCTTTTACATAGAAAAATATACACACAAAATTACCAAAAAATATATACATAAAAATCCTAAAATCAGTACACTGCATCCCAATCCTCCATAAATCCATAGCAGCAACCTCGCCAAAAAACCAAAAAAAAGGAAAACGAATCAGCAGAAGCAGATCGAAATCAAAGCAAAGAGGAACATTTGCAAATAACTACTTGTATAGCTTTGATATAATTTGTAAATACCTGAAATATTTGTACAGGTTCTGGACCTCTTTAACGGCCACTAGGACTTCACCTTGGCTTTATAGTGATAGTAGAAAAGTGGCAGCAATACTAAAGCAATAACTTTGCATATTCCACCAAATCATGCTTTCATCAACAAATTCAATCACTACAAGAAATTTTGCATTTTGCAACACTACAATTGCGACATCCGGAGAAAACCGTCGCAATGTGTTTTTTCTAATGACATTTGCAACGGTTTGTGCGACAGTTTTGATAACCGTCGCAATGTATTTTCTTAAAACCGGGAAACTTTTTCATTTTAGCGCCTTGTCAAAATGAAATGGTCTTTTTAAAAAATAAAAAATTAAATTAATTTCCAAAAAACACACAAACAAAAAACACTCACACAAACAAAAACACCCACACAAACACTCACGCAGCAAAAACAGTCACAAAAGAAACGCAAGTTCATCATCGCCGCCGTTCCAAATCGCTATTTCCTTCATCATCGCCGCTATTTCGTTCATCTTCGCCGCCGTTTCCTTCATCATCCCTAACTCCAAATCCCTCGTCGCACAATGGAGTTCCTTCAACTCCAAATCCCTAACTCGGTTCCTGAGTTCGAAATCCCTAACTCGTTCCAAATTAGTCACTCAAAACCCAAACCCCTAACTTGTTCATCATTCCAATCGATCCCTAAATCTTTTTTGAAGCTCCTATTTCTCTCGCTGAGCAGATTTCACCATTTCCATCCCAGGTTCGTTTTTCTCTCGTAGCTGTTTTCATTTCATGTTTGTTTTCTTCAAGTTTGCTGTTTTCGTTTTTTCCTATTATTTCTGCAGACATTTGAAGTGTTGTTTTCATTTTATTTCATTTGATATTATTGAAGGGGTTACTGGGAATCACATCTTTGTTTTGGGTCTAGATTTGATACTTGATAGTTTGTTACTTTGTTACTGATGTCTTATGCTTCTTTCAATTTAACTAATTAATTTTCCTTTTCAAAAATAAAATAAAATACCACTACTATGATATATGATAAGAAATATAAATTGATGTTACATTTGAATAGAGTAAGTAGCAGAAGAAGGCTTGAATTAGTTGAGAATTGAGGTAACAAGCAATTAAGCAAACAGAGGTAGAAGAGAGTTGGGACTGTGAGTGTGAGTTAGTCAGTTATGCATAAGGTGCATATTTGATGCTTTTATTTAGATAATTTTCTCTGCAGATTACTAATAAGGTGCATATTGGGACTGTAATAGTACGCTAGTAACATAAACATTTTATATTTCTGAAGACAACGATAA
The DNA here is from genome assembly GCA_951799995.1 of Trifolium subterraneum. Classification (NCBI taxonomy): domain Eukaryota; kingdom Viridiplantae; phylum Streptophyta; class Magnoliopsida; order Fabales; family Fabaceae; genus Trifolium; species Trifolium subterraneum. Next base: position 18,348,245 of record OX637463.1, on the reverse strand, counting down.
GATTTTTTGCCAATGGGTTGTGATTGTAAATTCCATTTTCTGATCCAAAGATTAGCCAAAAAACTTATGTATACTCTCTTAGTAATTTGGCAAGTGAGACAAGTCTCTTACCATATGGACTAACTTGTGCATCATGAAAACAAACACAATGAAGGAAATATGCTAACACAATGAAGGAAATATGCTAATGGTGAAACTTATGTATACTTATAATTATGTGATTTGTATTCATAATACATTCTAACCAAAGGTTTAGCTATAAAACTTTTGACTCTAATTTATTACAAAGATCCTGCTTCTTTAAATATAGACTTATCTTAATTTTTCCCCCAAGGTTCTTTATAAGTTTTTATTGTTGTCTCTTGTTTGTTGGGTTTGGTGATTCATGCATTTCTATAATTTGTTTACTGGCACATATAGTGGTTGGATACATGAGGCATAAGGCATTTAAGTTAGTCATTTGATTGTTTATATTACTTTATTGTTACTAAATTTATTTCTTTAAGAAGCCTATATGACTAGCCACTGGATACATGTTTACGGACAAGTTTGTGTTCCTTTATAATTCAATATTTGCTCTCAATGTTGTATGGACTGTTGGTATAATTTGATTTTGACATTATTGTTAGGAAAAATGGCTTACAAGTTAATTTCTAAATTATACTATAACCATATAGAGTGATACATGTAAACAATTGTTTTTTTAAAAGGCATTTAGATTGATTAAATGTGGAATTAGTGTGAATCTTAATGCTTGTGACTTCCTGGATTAAGTCTTAAGAAGATTTTAGTTATCTTCAGGTCCATTGTCCTTCTTTTAGAGAGGGATAGTTGTTTCTTATTGATAACTGAGTTGTAGATATTTTGATTTTTATTCTTCTACTGTTAATACATACTTTCATCTGCTTCAATATGGGGCTAGCTATCATATGATAAGACATATATTAAACTAATAATGCAAACAACAAATTGTTCCAAGTGTAACGATTTTTGCTTGTTTGATCATGTTGTATTTATCCTCTTGTTTGGTCATTCATATGTTTCTGTGCTTTTTTTACTCACACAGATAGTGATTGGATTCAACTAAAGAAAGAAGCATTTCTATTCTTGTGCTACTGAGTTTCTAAGTCTGCTGCCGTTTTATAACTCTGCTGCTGATTTTCTAACTCTGCTGCCGTTTCCGTAAGTCCTTTGTCCTTTTGTCTCTTTTCTTTATTTTTGATTGCTTTTAGTTTGGGGGTTGGGCTCCAGTTGTGTTGGTTATGTGTTGTTTGTAATTGATTCGGCTACCATGTTGTTGTTTCTTTTTCCTTTTCTCCTTTTGTTTGTTTTTCTTGCTATTGTGCTTCTATTTTTTAGCAGGAGGTGTTGTCTCATAGGCTAATTTTTAATAAGATTTGATTGATTAAAAAACAAAAAAGAAAACAAAATGACTCCTACTTTTTCTTGTTTATTCTTAGTCTCATATGGAAGTACTTTAAAGAAGAAAACAAAAATGCATTTATTGTATTTTTTTTTTTGACATGTCTATGTTTAAATGCATATATTTTATAGCAATGGATAAGTCATGGATTACGAAGCCGCTAGGATCAGATGCATATGAGCAAGGTGTAATGAAATTTATTAACTTTACCTTTAAAGATAAACCGAAAAATAGTGAAATAAGATGCCCTTGTAAACATTGTGGTTTCAAAAATCCGCAAACTAGGAATGTGATGTTCGACCACTTAACGTGGTCACAATTTCCAAAGGGATACACTGTAACAGCCCCCGGGCCCCATCATGGCGATCCCGGTGCATTACCTCACGACCTTCTCCACCCCCCTCTCTGGTGGAGTTTTTACCTTCCGTGGGAATCGAACCATGTACCCTGGGGATAAAGTACATGTTCCATCCATTCCCACTACCAATTGAGTAGCTCAATTGGTAGTGGGAATGGATGGAACATGTACTTTATCCCCAGGGTACATGGTTCGATTCCCACGGAAGGCAAAAACTCCACCAGAGAGGGGGGTGGAGAAGTTCGTGAGGTGGCAGCACCGGGATCGCCATGATGGGGCCCGGGGGTAGTTACATACACCATTTGGCTGTATCATGGGGAAACCGCAAGAAAAACTAGTACTATTCCAAATATAGGCCAAGACGCTGTAGTTGTTGAAGATCCTATTCAAAACATGATCAATGATGCATTTGGAGTATATATGGATAAGATAAATGAAGTTCCTGTTGCACCAAATGTAGAGATTGACCGAGATGAAGATGTGATGCCAACTGAAGCTGAAGAAAGGAATGAAGCCAAAGAGTTCTATGAATTAACTAGAGAAGGAGAAGAACCCTTGTATGAAGGGTGTACGAAATATTCAAGATTGTCTTTTTTGGTAAAGTTGTATCATATCAAGTGTTTGAGTGGAATGAGTGACAAGTCAATGGCAATGATTTTAGAGTTGCTAAAAGATGCATTTGAATTTGCAAAAATTCCAAGTTCGATCTATGAAGCAAAGAAAACAATCACAAAACTTGGTTTGAATTATGTAAAGATACCCGCATGTCCGAACAATTGTATGCTTTATTGGGGAGAAGATGAAGAAAGGGAGACCTGCAAAAAGTGTAACACTTCAAAATGGAAATCAAAAGCAAAGGCTTGTGATGGAAATAAACGGAAAAAAGTTCTTGCAAAAGTTCTCCGTTATTTTCCATTAAAACCTCGATTACAAAGATTATTTTTGTCATCAAAGACAGCCGAGGATATGAGATGGCATGCTGTTGATACCAAGAATGATGGAATAATGAGGCATCCTAGAGATTCTAAAGCTTGGAAACAATTTGACTTAACACACCCTTGGTTTGCATCAGATCCGCGAAATGTGCGCCTTGCATTGGCTAGTGATGGTTTTAATCCATTTGGCATGATGAGTACAAATTATAGTATTTGGCCAGTTATGCTCATCCCATACAACACTCCTCCATGGGTGAGCATGAAGTCAACATCTTTTATAATGTCAATGATAATTTCCGGTAAAAAAATGCCAGGAAATGATATTGATGTCTACTTACAACCTTTAGTCAAAGAGTTGAAGGAGTTGTGGACAACGGGTGTGGTTACACATGATTCCTTTAAGAAAGAGAGTTTCACATTACATGCAACTTTGATGTGGACGATTAGTGACTTTCCGGGATTGGGTGCACTTTCTGGGTAGAACACATACACCGGACTTGCTTGTCCATCATGTAACATTGACTTTACTCCTTTCCGTCTATCTAAGAGCAAAAAATGGTGTTTTATGGGTCATCGCCGTTTCCTTGATCGGGGACACAAATTTAGATTGAACAAGGTCCGATTTGATGGTCAACAAGATATGCGTAGTCCACCGAAAACATTATCTGGAGTTGAAATTCTTGCACAAATTGAAGAAATGGAAAAAAAAAGGATGGAAAAGAAAATGAAGAAAAGGGAAGGATGAAAAGGAAAAGAAACACCGAGTTGGGAGGACAACCTACACGAGATGACACTAAACAATGGAAAAAGAAAAGTATATTCTTTCAACTTCCATATTGGAAGGATAATCTTCTGCGTCATAATCTTGACATGATGCATATTGAGAAAAATGTGTGTGATAATATCATATTTACTTTGCTAAATGATAGTTCAAAGAGTCAAGACCATGTTAATGCTTGAAAAGACCTTAAAGAAATGGGTATAAGACGCGACCTTTGGCCCAATGAAAATGGAAGAATTTCTCCGGCGGTGTTTACTCTGAATGGTAAAGGTAAGAGAGGATTTTTAACAACTTTGAAGAATATCACTGTGCCTGATGGTTATTCAAGCAACATTTCCAGATGCAATGACTTGGAAAATCTTAAGTTGAATGGAATGTTGAAGAGTCATGACTGTCATATATTGATAGAACAACTTTTTCCATTAGCCATTCGGACAACATTACCGAATGAGGTTTCAGCAGTATTGATTGAGTTATGCTCATTCTTTAGACAATTATGTAGTAAAGTATTGAAAGTTGAAGATTTGGAAAAATTGCAAACCCAAATTGTCCTCACTTTATGCCACATGGAAATGCTATTTCCTCCTTCATTCTTCACTGTTATGGTTCACTTGGTTGTTCACCTTGTTGAAGAAGTTAAGCTTTGAGGTCCTGTTCATTATCGATGGATGTATCCTGTCGAAAGGTACAATGTGTGGGATTTCGTTCATTCAATAATTTAGTAATTGTCAGTTTTTCTAACTAATATTAATGTGGTGCAATATTAATAGGTACTTAGGACAACTTAAAAAATATGTGCGCAATAAAGCACGACCAGAAGAATCTATTGCAGAAGCATACAATCTACAAGAGATTCTTACATTTTGTTCAAGGTATCTAGAAAACATTGAGACTAGGTGGAATCAAATAAGTCGTGTAGATGATGAGCCTATTAGTGATATACAAATTGACTCACGTGTAGCTGAATTATTTCCTAGAGTTGGAAAACCTATTGGTGGATCTTCATATTACACTCTGACACCAATTGAAAAGTTACAGGCTCATAGACACATTTTAACAAACTGCCCTTTATTGCAACGAAATGGAGGACCGCCAAATCTCGATTATTTAAAAAAATTATAAATGGGAACTCCCATTGGAGGAAAATCTTCGCAATTATCCTCGTTCTTTTGACCCAGATCATTGGGCTACTTTTGTCCAATATAAGCGGAAGCCTAAGACATTGGTAATCATTTTTTAGATAAAAAGGTTTTTCATCATGTGTTTACCGTCATGATTTGTTATCAATGCAGGAGATGGCACGAAAAAATGCAGCAAATCGAGCAAAGCTAAAGATGAATCATTCATTAGGAACTAAATCGATTGCAAGGACACAACATGAGTTGGTATGATTCACTGTATCTATTATTGATTGTATACTTAAGCATAAGTACTTATTATATGTATTTACTTGTAGGAAAAAAGAGATGGTAGAAAATATAGTAGAGGAGAAATGTTTGGTGTTAGTCATAAAAAGTCGGATGGGTCATTTGTCAATGACGAGGCTAAGAAAAAAAATGTAAGTGTCTCATATCCCACTTGAATACAATTTTAATATTTAAGGTAGCTTAGGATTCTTGAATGGAATATGATAAAGTTATAGGATTGATTTAATGATGATTTGAGTTCAGTTTTGTTATATCTGCAATTATATATGATATTGTTTGCTGCTACTGTACTGCAATTATATATGCTACTGCAAGCTGAAACTGAACCAAAATTGCTAATATAGTTCAATAAAATTGAACCAAAATTGTTAAATGAAACTGCAAGCTGAAAACTGAACCAAAATTGTTTGAATGAAATTCATTTTCATAATCAGGACCAATTGCAAGCCGAAATTGCAGAGACTCATTCAGATAATGAAGCATTTGTGAATGTCTTTGGAAAAGAACATGGCGGATTTGCTCGTAGCATGGGACTTGGGGTAACACCATCTCAACTCACTACACTTGTGCTGCAAGATTGACATGTTCCTCTGAGGCTAATGAGAAGATGAAGGAAATGCAAGCTGAAATTGATAGACTTAAGGATAAGGCTTCACAAGTTGATATCTTGAAGGAGCAGGTTGCATTGTTAATGCAAATGCATAATCCTAAGGAAAATCAGGTAAATTGTTTGAGACTGTTGTTGACTGAAAAATAGAGTTGTGTTACATGTGTATGATAGTAAGATTAGTAGATGCCCTTTTAATTAAGTATTAAATGCATTAAGTGACTTACTAGCCTCTTAAGAATGCATGATGGTTGTTGGCTGGAATTGGGGAACCCATTTTGGTGGTGCTTCTTCTACTACTGTTGATTTTTTTTATAGTTACTATTGTTGATGTTATTGTGTTGCTAATTGCGACCGTGAGAACACAGTAACAGGGGTCAATGAACTATACTTATGGTAGATGAGTATGACACAAGTGTGTAATTTTTCATCTGTGAAACCCAACCCATTTTTCCTTTTGTTACTGTCTCTGTATGTTCTTCTCCTCCCACTCTCAAGTTTATCCGTTTGTTCCTCTTCCTCTCAGATTTGGTTCTAGTGGTGGCCTTTTGAATTTGATATAGCTTCCCTTTTTATTAGGCTCTTCTTTTGGTTATTAGTTGTCTCTTAATCTATCATAATAGATTGATAAAGACCCATCTTTTGTCCTACAATATGTTCTTCTGAAAGTAAATATTAAAATATCAAAACAAAGATTAACTTAAAACGATGGCAATCGGCGACGGTGGTGTGGCTAGCGGCGAAAGACCCATCTGCTGCTCTGTTTTCTTATGTCGGTGTTTTGTTGGTTTTGTACCGGTGAGTCTGTTGCTGTATTTGTAGTAGTTGTTGGATGTAGTTTAGGCGGATTAGATTGTTGGATGTAGTTCTCTTTTGTTGTTTTGTGTGGGCTGGAAGTTTAGGCTTTCACCGAGCTTATTCTTCCAGTCCTGTATCTTTGCTTAGGGGTGTGCAGAATTGTTTATAGATAATTGATTAACCATTATTCGTTCATTTATTTGTCTCTTGTAAACAACATCAAGCAAGCTTTGTAACATTTGTAATAAGCAAAAATAGAGTTTTTATTAATTTTGTCACTGTTCTTGTTCTTTCTCATATATTCATAGTGTAGTGTTACTATGTCAAGGTGTGAGTAGTCCACCCACACCTTGAGGTCATGGAGAGTAATTCATAGTGTGTGTTTGTGATTCTTTTCTCTAATTAATTATTGATTTTGATTAGTAGTAAGTATATCATAGGAAATAGATATATGTCTTGGAAATCCTTTGGTATTAGTGATAATCGAGAGACTGATCCAATACCTCGATCCTCTGTTTTCTATGACCAAGCATGGTGAGATATCACATGCTTGAGGATGTCTGGATGTCGAATTGAAGCACTTGGAGTGATTAATAACCACTGTCACAATGAGTAGCTTGGAGGAGATGTCTTCACTATATGCAACTTACTTAAAAAGTGCAAGGCAAGGATAAGTTGGGTGGTGTTCAAATCCAAGCACTTGGGACAATTAACGACCGTTCCGATAAAGAGTAGTGTGGAAGGGGATATTGCACGTACAACCTATATCTCATCTTCATGGATGTTCCCACATAGCAAAGTATGTTTAGAGAAGAATTAGAAATACATGTTATTTACGAAATCCATGATCTTAGGGTCCTTAAAATATAAAAACAACAAACTATAATCTGCTTGCTTTGATCACAATCCTAAAAACCAATATAATCATCATCACCAATTCAATCATCTTATACATATTTTGCATAGAAATTTCCTTGAAAACAAATATTACTCTTTTTACTCATTAGTTCATGTGGATTCGATACTCTTTTTATTACGATGATATATTTGTGCACTTGCGAGCGAATCAATGGTTAGGAATTTCGATAGTTCTACTTCTAACAGAGAGTGGATTTAATCACTTTTCTTTATTCAAAAATATAGTTCCATGGAGATTAAAGATTAGGGAGAAGGTTGTGTTTTTTTTTTTTGAACTTGCAAAAATTTATTGATGAGGAACTAATATGTACAAGAAGTACATAACAGCCTAAAAGGAATACAAGAGAAGATCCAACAGCCAACAGAGGCCAAAAAATCCTAAGCAGCTAACATTAGCAGCAAGCAGCAAAAAACAGAAATACAGCAACGCAAAGCAAAAACACAAACAAGGGACCCAATACCACCATCCCGTTCAAAGCACAGACCAGCCGAAAAAATCAGCACAATAGCCGCACTCAAACACAAAGACGGAAGCAAGCGCCGACTGATATCCTTGATCTCATCTTGACATACAATCCACCGGTTCCATACCCATTCATATAAAAGGCAAGGTCCCTTTCTCGTGTTGTTCACAAACCAATGGCACGAAAGACGTTGAATATAATCCACCACTTCCACCACAGCAACCTCAACATTGTTAAAAATGAGATTATTTCTAACCTGCAACACAGCCCAGATGAAAGCTAGCCAAACAATCGAACGCCCTTTCTTACGTTTCTTGTCTAAACCACTTCCAACAAAAATTGCATAAGATTGTGCCACATTAGGGGGTAGCACCGAAACAACTCCTAACCATCTATTTAATCCATACCAAATGCTAGCGGCAAAGCTGCAATGCAAAAACAAATATTGCGACAACTCCAATTCCTCAGCACACAGGGGACACCTTGCGTCGTCAACATGGATAACACCTCAATAGCAAAGATTAGCTCTAGTCGATACTCTATCCAACAAAACTTGCCAAGACAACGCACTCACCTTGGAGGGAACATCACTCTTCCAAATATACTTAAAAGCAAAAGACTCCATTGAATTTCTAGGATTTTGTGTCAGCAATATACTATCAAGAAAGACATACATGGATTTAACCGAGAAACCCTCGTCTCTTGCCGGATTCCAGATCCACTTGTCCTCCTCCTCCTTAATAATGACGCGAGATACCAAATCGAGTAACTGTTGGAAAATCGCCTCCTCCCACACAAAATGCCTACGCCACATCAACCCCCATCTCCACCCGCCATGCTCCCATCTCCCTATGTTACCAACCGTCTCGTCTTGTTGCACAAAAATCCCAAAGAGTCGAGGAAATCTGACTTCCAAACTTTGATCCCCGATCCACACATCCTTCCAAAACTTGATTGTATTACCATTCCCCATTTTTTTAACAGCCAAATGTGAAAACCACCCAATACCTCTATCCAAACGGCACACATCACAGCACCAAACCGAAGCCCGAGTCTGGAAATCCTCCACTTCCAACCTAATATTCCCCACAGCCCCAACACCGTATTTTGCCACTATCACCTTTTTTCAAAAGTCATCACCTTCCGATAGTAACTTCCACCGCCATTTCGCAAGCAAGCTAATATTCATCACTCGTAAATCACGAATTCCTAAACCACCTTCATTTTTTGGTTTACAAATATCCGACCACTTCACCCAACAAATTTTGCGTCTCGTTGAGAGACCGGCCCAAAGGAAATTTCGTTGTAATTTGACCACCTCCTGCCAAACCTTCATCGGCATCTTTAAAAATGAGAGGAAAAAAATCGGAAGAGAGTTCAACACCGCGTTAATTAAGACGATTCGACCTCCAAGACTAATATGTTTATTACCCCAAGACCGGAGCCTTCTTTTTATTGCATCCACCATAGGCGACCAAGTGAAGGACAATCGAGGATTAGCGCCAACCGGGAGACCTAAATATTTGAATGGCGTATGACCAATCCGACAATTCAAGAAACCGGAAGCCATATTAAGGAAATCATTCGACACATTTACCCTGTTGGAACAAAATGAGTTTTATTGAAAAACACCCTATAATTTTGATGATAACAAAGTATTAAATGGACAATTGAAATTACTAATTATTGATCCAAGTGTGCAGGCATATAGTATAAACTTAACACACAAATATCATTTTTGAAGTTCTGATAGCAAATCCTAGAGACTCTGAAGACTTTGTATTGCTTCTGAAGGAAGATTGCCTCTGAAGACTGACAAGCCTCTGAAGATGCTATCAGAAGATAAAAAGCTTAGTTTATCCAAAAGAAGCATGCTCTGTTTTTTAGAAACCTCGTATCTCTGATAAATGCTTCTAGGATGTTCCTTTTGAAGGAAGACAGCTCATGGTGAAGGAATAATCGTATATTACAACATCCTTATCCTCAACCTTATCATCAAATGGAGCGTATAGTACTTCTTTTAGTAGTGGAATTGATTTACTTCTTTTAGTAAAAGAGAATCAAATTCATATCAACAGCTGACATCATTCTACAACGGTCTTATCTCAAACGTCTACAATTCACTCGCCTATATATAGAAGACTATCTTCTTTGAGAATGGACTACTGAACTACTGACTGTTTGATCAAAAACTACTACTGAGCTTATAGAGCATAACTAGAACAACACACTAAGCTTCAATATCTTTTGATATTCTTTTAGACTCTAATTTATTTTCATAAGTGATTAAGTTCAGAGAGTCTAGTTAAAGCTTAGATTTTTACAACACCTCTGTTTCTAACAAGTGTATTTGTGTTGATTTATTTTGTATAAGTTTGTGAAGTCTCTTGCTTGTGTTCTTGAGCATTTGTGGTTATAATCTTTAGTGATTATAGTGAAATCTCTTGGAAGTGCAAGGGGACTGGACTACTCTCGGTTTGTGAGAGGAACCAGTATAAATCTCTGTGTGTTCATCTCTCTCTCTCTGTTTTTATTTGTGTTGTGTTTATCTAGCATTCATTTATCCGCTGCAAATCAAACTCTGATAGCTAGAAAAGTTTTAACTTTCAAAATACAATTCAACCCCCCCCCCCCCCCCCCCCCCCCTCCCCCCTCTTGTGTTTTTCACACCTTCATACCCCAATGAGGCAACTTTTCCAAAAATTCACCTTTAACCCCGAAGCCATCTCGAACCCCCTAAGGACCGCTTTAAGAGCCCACAAATTATCAACCGATGCCTCTCCAATGCAAAGGGTATCATCCACATATTGAATGATGGATACCGGCATCTTCCCACGACCAACCAAGAAGGGTTGAAATCAACCTCTCTCCACCGCCTTTCTCATAAGCGCCCCGAAACCATCCGCCACAATTAAGAAAAGGAGCGGCGTAAGCGGATCCCCTTGCTTTAGGCCCCTTCGGAACATACACAAGCTCTCATTCTAGCACACCATTTATCACCGAAACCAAACCGTCGTAACATATACTCCAAGAAACCCAAATCCACCGAATTATACGCCTTTTCAAAGTCAACCTTTATAATCAAGCATTCTTTTCCCGTTTTTTTCGCAAAATCTATAACTTCGTTGACAACCACCACCCCATCCACAAGTTGTCTTCCTTTGAGAAACGCCGATTGGATAATAGGGATCAGCTCACCAATCACCTTAGCTAATCGCGCCACCAAAACCTTCGCCACCACCTTACAAAGACAACCAATGAGATAAATTGGTCGGAAATCGCCAAGAGCTTGGGGGGAGGACACCTTGGGTATAAGAGTAAGAAAATAGGAACAAAAGCTCTTAAGTAGACAAGCATTACTATGAAATTGATCAAACATAATCCGCACGTCAAATTTCATTAGATCCCAAAATTCTTTTATAAACACGAAATTGAACCCATCCGGACTCGGGCTCCTAGAACCATCACAATTTCTAACCGCGTCCGAAATCTCCTCCATAGTAAAAATATCCGTCAATTCCTCAACTTTTGCAGCCGATAATTGATGAAAATCAATCCCATCGAGAATTGGACAATGCTATCTGTCATTATCAAAATGATTGCGAAAATAAGACACCACTGCTTCTCTAATAAGAGTTGGACCCTCCACCCACCCCTAATTAGTCCTCAAAGCTACCAAGTTATTCCTTCGCAATCTCTCTTTGATGCAATTATCAAAGAACCGAGATTTAGCATCACCTTCCTTAATCCATTTAGAACGTCAACGTTGAAATGATAAAGCATCGCAATTCTTGAGCAAAGTCCACAATTCATCAAACATCTTTTTTCTCTCATCAACTTCCCCATCATTAAGACCAAACTCCTCACTCTTGATATCTAAATCCGCGACCCCTTTGATCAACCACTTCTTCTTCCCCTCCATATCTCCATACTTTGCTGCACTTCAATCCTTAATAACCCCCTTAAGGCCTTTAAGTCTTTCCTTGAGGATAAATCCCATCCATCCAACAAAGGTTTGTGAACCCCAAGTGTCGTTAATGACATTTTTGAATTCCCGACTTTGGAGCCAGAAATTGTTGAATCGGAATGGTTTTAGACCCCAATCATTTACACCATAACGTAACACAAGAGGACAGTGGTCGGCCACATCTCTATCCAACACCCGGACAAATGGTTCGCCCCAACCATCAAACCACGAGGATGAAACCACGTGAAAGTTCTCCCTATGAGAGGAAAATCAACCAACTCCAACTCATCAAAATCCCTCATCTCCGGAGTGGTACTTCCAGAAGCAGCAGAGCTGACTCCCTTTCTTTCATTAGGCTCCCTAGCGGAATTAAAATCGCCCAAAATACACCACAACCCATCAGTGAATCCCTTCTTTGACATTAGAATATTACTCCATAACCTTCTCTCTTATCACGGAGATGGCACTTAGCATAAACATTAACAACGAAACATCTTTTATTCTCAACCACTAGGTCCAAGCAAACTCCCACAAAACCATCACTAATAAATGTAAAAATTAACGCAGCTTTTACCTTATTCCAGATTGAGAGAATACCTCCGCTATTACCGACCGACGGAAGATAAGTCCAGTTGCACTGACTATTCCCCCACAGACCAAAAATCAAGGCATCCGGGATCACTTCCATAGCACATACTTCATAGCACATACTGCACCTAAACTGTCTTCTCTTGTCTGTCTCTACCTTCATAGCACATACTTCTAACCACATCCTCATCTCCCTCCCCATTGAAATTCATACCCAGATCTTCTTGAATGTTAATGATGTGGTGAGCATCCCCTCTGTCGTTATCAACCAAAACACCCGTACATGGGAAATTAGAGCTCAAAGACCGTGAATCTCCTAATAAATCTCCCAAACCCGAGTTACCAGCACCTCTCCTACTCACGTGAGAGCACGGGACTTGAGAGCAAGTACCATTCTCCAAATCAACATTGGAGTTTGACAAAACCACCTCCAGACCGATTCCCTCCTCATCGCAAAAAACTGTCGTTGTTGATCAATAGGCACCTCCGCTCTCGGATTTTCAATAGGGTCACTCTCATCAGAACACAAAACAAGCCCCCTGGTATTATCACGTTTGAAACGCTTCTTCTTGGCTAAACCACTCCCCTTATGATGCATAGAGCCATAGAGTTTGGAAACTTTACTACCATTAGGGAAGGGATTTGACCTTCTTACGAGAGATTTTTTCCTCCCTCCTTTTTGTCTAACAGGTACTGATGCTGGAATAAATGGTGGAAGGTTGATCGAATGATCGGATCTACATGAAGCTTAAAATACAGCTAGCTGTTGGAAGATTTCCACCCAAGTTTTAGCCGGTTGAGAAGCACGGGGACCCCATGGTTCATTAGAAAGCTGGCCCAAACAATTAAGGCCATCTTTAACACCCAACATACTAACCCCACCCTCCTTAGGTCCATCCAATAGAATGTTGCCAGACATGGTACGTAACACCTTGGGCTGAAAAGTCTGAGGCCCAATTGCACAACTTGGGCTAACAGAACCCGACCCCACCGTCTGAGACGTATTCTCCTCCATAGCGTGTGACCTAGGACTTCCAACATCACCCCTACATGCATGACACGCAACATAAGGCACATCCTCCAATCTCCCAACTATCTCCTCTAGCACCACAACAATAGTCCTGCTGCAGTCCAAGATTTCCTCTCCCATGCCACCAAAACCATCGTTGACCCTTGTGTTCAGATTAATCAAGGGATTTCCCAAAAAGTTGGGGTCACATCCTGACAAACCTTTTCCCTGTTCCATCTTCTTCCTAGTTTCACAGAGATGTTGTTTTCTACTGAGCTGAACTCCTGCGACAACTATCTCCCTACCATCTTCCGACCAATCACTGTCATTACCCTCCTCCGAAACCCCTTCTACCACTGCAGCAATGGAGCCCCCCTTGCCGGAACCAATATACGAACATCCAAATCTTCCATCACACGAACCGGAAATACTTTGCCCAAAACAGAGAGTGAGATAGTAGTGTCAATCCTTCTTACTGACCAAGTACTAATCTTGATTCTTGCAACATCCCCCCTTAGCATATCCTTTGTCGCGCTGTCCACCTCAATAAAGGTTCCAAATCAGTTTTTATTATCTCTCAATCATGCTGATTTCTATTAGGAAAGGTAGTAGAGAAAATTAAAGTCCTTTCATGGAGGATTCTTAGATCTCGATGTAATGACTACTTTAGATATGATCTGAATGAATGGTTTCTTCATATTTTAGCATGCTTCAGAATTGTGGATGGAGATTAATTGGTGGGCTTATCAGTTTTTATTTTGTAAATATAACCTTCAATTTTCTGTTTTATGATTTTTATTACTGTAGCAGATTGAAGGAAAGGTATCTTTTTTTTGCTGGCACCTGTCACGATACAGGGTAACAGATATGGAGGCGTGTTAGGATTTTTTCCGGTAGAGAATGGTGTATTTCTGCTGTGCTTAATTGACTATTTGTGCCTTTAAATTCAGTTGCTTTATAATTATTGTTCTATCTAATTAGATTTTACATTATTATACTTTATGGTCTTAGGTTTGTTTCATTTACATTAATTCTTAGTGTTTCTGGTTTTCTTCTCAAATTAATTCACAATGTTGACCTTTCTATAATATATCCATTATATTGTTGGTTTGTGATGCTGAAATGTCAACACGAAGATGCTCCAGTTTCAAAATATTGGTAATATTGTGCTTAAATTTTATTTCTTGATTACAACTTGTTACTTTTATTTATATAAATCTTAAAGCACCAATGTTTGAAATAAGCTTATTATTTGAAATTGCAAGCTAGACACAGGAGAATGAAAGACACAAAATCAATCTTTAGAAGTTCCCTAGATCTAAACATCAACTACAATGGATTTCTAATTTGTTGTGGAGATTTACAAGCAATAGAACTAGGTTTTAGAATATACTATTCATCTGTCCATTTTATGTATTATATAAAAAATCTATTCTAATTTGTATTGACTTTTTATGTCATTGATTCTGGATGATATTACTTAACAAATAACCAGCCTAATTTTTGTTATCTATGTGCATGAATGAAATTGGCCTCACCCTAAATTTCTAAAGTAGCTGACTGAAACTATTCTCTAAAGTACCTCACTGAAACATTCTCTAATAGTCACCTACGAGAACAATTGTTATAGGCAATGCTGCAATCCGTTGGCTTTGAAAAATGTTGAAACCGTCTCTAAAGCATACTTTGGAGTATGGTTTTCAAAAGGCGTTGCCTTTAAGAGGTAAACCATTATCTTTTCCTACCAAAACACCTCTGTACACCACGACTGGAAAACGGTTTTAATAGGAAAAATTTTACATTACGCAACGGTTTTTTGGTGTTGTCGTAGGACGAAAATGTTGTAGCATTTGAAATTCACTATCATGGAAGAAAAAATTAGAATCAATAACTTATGTTACAAATAAGCATAAAATCAAGAACAAGCATGAACCAAGTAATATCAAAAACCAAACATGAACCAATATATTACCTCTACAAACAAGCATACAACTTTACAAGTAATACGAAGTAATATCAAGAACAAGATTGAACCAATATTATCTCAAATTATGTTGTTAGATTTTCGCGCTGATAACATGTTAGAAATAAACTTCAAGAGTTCAAACATGGAGATAGAGAGAATGAGAACTTTGTATTCAACTCATTACATGTGTGTATTTACATCATAACAAGAGTCATATTTATATGACACAAAAAATGAAGTGAAAGAAGAAAGGAAATTAAGGTCCACTCACTAGTGAAAATTATAGGAAATGGAAGAGATAGGATGGGCATCCACTAAGGCTTATTATTCATAACAAAACTAATGTTTTCTAAACATCATAATTTATAAGTTCTAGCTTCATGAAGTTTGGATTCTATTATAGACTGTATTTTTAGATAGAGGTGGAAATAAGTTAAGTCGAGGTAGACTTTGCCAACCCTAAGTCTGCCTTGTCAAAAAATTGAAGGTCTGAGTCTGGCATGTGACCTATCATATAATCATAGGCTTATTTTTAGGCCTGAGCCTGGCCTTTGGAAAGTCTGACATGGCCGATTAGTCTGTTTAAAAGCTTATTTCACATGAATATATTTAAATAAATAATTATTTTTATTTTTAAATATACTAATGAACAAATAAACCAACGAGATTAAACTTCCTTTTGATATTTAACATGATATTTTAGAGAATTTGATAATATAGGACATCATATTTCGATTTTAGTTTATAATAATACATTTATATATGTGAAAAGTTAATGTTGATTTATAAACTTGAATTACTGGAAAAAGTTAATAGATTTATAATTTAATCAAAGTATAAATTTTAACATATAGGCTTAATTGCAGTTTTGGTCCCCCTATTTTCACCATTTTGCAGAATTGGTCCCCCTTGTTGGGACAAGAATTGTTCACTAAATAAATCCCAAGAGCTTTATGAAGTTTTGATGATAACAAAGTATTAATGCACAATTGAGAACACTAATGATCTTGTGTAAGTATGCAGTTATTATGAAGATATGATCTGAGAAGCTCAAAATGTTATATATGTATCTAAAGGACTCAAAGGTTCTGAGTGAACCAAGAAGTTGGTTAAGCCTATCAGAGGCATGAAGACTCTCAGAAGCCAGAAGTACATATTAGAGGCATCTTAAAGTGTACTCTCAAACGATACACTAGAATGACAAATCAATCTCTCTGATGGAACCATGTCTGAAGATATCTACTCAACGTTAAAATTCTATGTCATGACGAAGTGATTGATGTCATATGTCATTCCAACAAGTCAAAATGGAGTATCTGGACAACGGTGCAAAATTACTCTTTCTGGGCAACCATCTATCTTAGAGGAACAAAGAAGCAGGAGTATTTTGCCTCTTTTGGAATAAGTTAAAAGCTTCTACTTTCTTCAACGGGCAAACTGATCTCCTACAACGATCATATTCAAAC